>LUCM01003451.1:0-15027 GCA_008360955.1 Fasciolopsis buskii
CCTGCGCGTTTCGTGAAAATGTCTGTGGTCCCTGTAAATCTTTGTGATAAAACTCGAACTGTTACCGTTCAAGCATGTCTCCTGTTTTTGTTGTACGTTCTTACCATTAACAGTGAACCTACTGGAACAGAGAAACCTCAGAGCGTGCCCTCTCTCTCCGCTTTTCCTCAGGCCTCTCCAATGAACGCTAAACAGATGTGCAACGGCAAAACTATCGCCGACAAAGGCTCCCTCTCCATCCTATTGCGCTGGCTGATAAGTTATTCCCCTTTAGGAAGCTTGCCATCGTCCTTGCTATCCAGCTACCTGGCTTGCGCGAGCTCTGAGATCATTAGCAGGCCGACGCTAATGGAAACGCCCGGGCGTTCTAATCTCAGTATTGGGACCATTGCAACGACTGTCCAAAACGACAGTACCCAACACTAGACTGAAAGCGCGCGTAGCCCGCCAAACTAAAAAAACCGCCGTACCTCTCCACACGAACACTCTATAGATCTCCAATTCAAATAACAAGGACAACGCAGGTCATTTCATCGGTAAAGTGTAATTTTAAGGATAAAGATGTAAGCATCTTGAACCCGCACCTCGTTTACATCCCCGCCAGTAATCATGACAATCTCCACTCACCGGTCAGCATACGTCCAGTGACTGTTGAATTTTAGAATTTCATATCTTTTTATTCTGTCACACAATTTTTCCATATATTTCGTCCAACTTAAAAGTTGTCTTAATGCAAACCTTGAAGTATTCCTGTGCTGTTCTATCTATTAATCGCAATTTGTTCTTTTGACCATTATGAAATTTGTGATTTACGAATTCTCTGCATCCACCTCATTATGAATTATCCATCCCGCTGCTAGCATCATCCATAATTGGTTTCTATCTTTACCGATTTTTACCCTCTCGTGATTTTTGATGAGACCGCGGCCACTTGACAGATCTACCACGTCATTGTCTGTCCCAAGCCAAAAATTATGCGGTCCGGAGACCACCTACTTTGGATGCGTTAAAACATGGGGCTTGACTCGCAGATGCGCGACCTCATAGTCAGTCCCCGAAAACAGTTTTTCGGTCGGATGGATTTCTCGGTAGCTCTGATTGTTCAAGGTCCCGAAAACTCGTGTTTTTAGCGCTATTCTTAAATTGTCATGTTGTTATCATGTGAGAACTACAAATTAGTCGCATCTTCAACGACTAACATTTCTCTCGTTTTTAGGCAGTGTGGCGCGATACACTGCAGCCATCTGTCTGGTAAATGGGACTTCCTTGCCTTCGCGCACGGAACCTCGAATTTCCGAGCAAATATGACCCGTTATATTACTATTATATATTATTGTATTAATAAAGCCTGACTGAGCTCGTAAGACTTCTTGAAAATTGAGGTTCTGCTCATTCCAATTCTCCAAGATCCTGCGATGAAGTTCAGACCAAAACTGGGCGGGGTTATTTAGGTGAACTATGTCCGCCTTGACCCAAGTGAGTCGATGTAGATTGAAGTGAACCATTGCGCTCCATTCTTCCGTTCTAGACTTTTACAAAAAGTGATTATAAGCAGAAAGCATTTTAAAACACGATATTAAATAGTGGTAAAGGCTTGTCAAACTCTTGCAGTAAATCGGGTACAAATATTGCCCGAAACGACTGTTCTGGGCTACTTCCGGCAACCGCGGAAAGAGGCGTGGCTTTATTTATAAACTATCGTGTGGGTGCTGCCAGACTGGAAGGCAGCATATTCCATTAAGGCTACTCCATAGGCAAGGCAGCAGGGGACAAAGTCTTGGTAAACATCAGGCGGTACATTCTACCGCCCCGGATTTTAATTGCGAACGCTTGCAACCCGTAGTATCTCTCGCCCTTAGGGTGAAAAACGGCATTCTATTTTCTACCTCATTTAACGGGATCCGGTAAACTGGGCCTGAAAGATCAAGATCAAAGAATCGGACAACGCACGCAGCTAAATGGGGTGACATCGAAGGTCCATAAAGCGGTATACGCAAAGGTAAGTGACAGAATATTCTCTTGTCCCCGAACGAAGTTTATTCCGAGCTGTAGCCAGGCGGTAGTTAGAGAGGAGTTAGTGAATTTGTTTCCGGTTCCCTCTACTAAAGGATGCCTATATTCGATGGGTAAGCCAACTGAGGAATTACTGCAGACTGGATGTTCAGAGAAAAGCTCTCGAGAGGACGGAAAGTGTGGCAAAACCACTTGGCTCAAATGCAAGGTGGTTACAAGTTCCCCGTGTGCTAAATTGTCAATGCAGCAGCCTATGCCGGGATTGCCCGGCTTATAACAGGCTTATACGAATTGCCATATTTAGAAGCAGTCAGAGAGCCTAACAACAAATCTTGGGGCATGTAGAAGACAGGTGGATCTATGATTTATGACAAACACGTGGTCGTGGGTGACCGAAGGACAGAGTTTACGGATAATCATTAATTCTGCAGGGGAGAATTTGATTTCGCACCGTCAGAAAAACAAAAGCCTGCAAGCAAAGGCACTGTCGACTGGATAGGCCCAGAAACAATGTAACGCTCGGGCAATGCACACACTGGTAGCGGTAAACGGCGATTTTCCTGACAATGGAACAGTGTCAAAAGACGAAGGCAGACCAGAAGTAGAACGAGTCAAAAAAGAGCCCGTAAAGGGCAGGTGTACTCGCGCAAATAAAAAAACTAACAACTGAAGGCTGTCCCCGACCAGGATACCAGGTACTTGAGAGTGTATGCAAGGCTGCAAAATGTACAGCGAGCGCTGCATCAGTTAAGCCAGGCGATAAATGCTGCACAGAAATCTAGTGACATCATCTTGAACAGAGACTACATTGGAATTGTCCTTGGTATCTCAGAAACCTGTTTGAAAGTGGAGAAGCAGAAAAAAGACGGTAAGAATCAATGTAGTGAATCTGCCTATAACGGTAGAAATACCGGAAAACGAAGCCGTTAACAGGGTGCTACGCCCGGGAGAATGGCAGGAATTGGGTGACTGGATAGGACGAGATTGGCAGAAAACGCAGTATGAGGTGGCACCTCCGACGCATTGGGACAGAATCTGGGGGAAGCTAATCGAATAAAAACGATCGCCATGTGCGACATTGCACCAGAAGCGAACGTTGCTGGCCTCAGCAGAGTCTGGTCTAAAGATGCCAAGAGTGAATCTCCAGGATTCAAAACAGATTTAATGAAAGTCCCAAAATGCGAATCCAGAAGTACCGTGAGGGAGGCCAACCGGAGGTCACTCCTTTCAGTGAAGCTGCTGACGAACCTTGAGGGAGACAAAGCCCGGAGCCGATACCCGCGACTGCCATAAGCTGAAGGACCGCGAAAGTGATGCTGTCAGCACTCGGCCGGATGTCAGCCACTCTAGTCAAAAAGAAAAACGGATGAAGGCATCGGGATTAACCCCCGAGCATTTCACACTCCCTTCCGTTCGGCAGCCAAAAGGGGCAGTGATGAGAGTGACCCTAAGGGCGAGGGATATTACGGGTTGCAAGCGTTCGCAATTAAAATCCGGGGCGGTAGAATGTACCGCCTGATGTTTACCAAGACTTTGTCCCCTGCTGCCTTGCCTATGGATATGCTGCCTTCCAGTTGCAGCCCAACGCTAGTTTAAATAAAGCCACGCTCTTCACGGTTGCGAAGTACCCAGACAGTCGTTTCCGCATATTTGTGACCCGATTACTGAAGAGTTGCAGCCTTACCACTAGTTTATATCGTGTTTAAATGCTTTTGCTTATATCCACTTATGTAAAAGTCTACGAAAATGGGCGATGGTTCACTCAATCTAACGACTCACTGAGGTCAAGGCGACATAGTTCAACCTAAATAACCCCGCCCAGTTTTGTCTGACTTCATCCAGGAATCCTGAGATTGGTGAAGCAGAACCTAATTTTCAAGAAGTCTTACGAGCTCAGTAGAGCTTTTATTAATAATAATAATAATAGTAATAATAACGGGTATATTTCTCGAAATTCGAGAGTCGTGCGCAAGGCAAGATCCAATTTACACACAGATGGCGCAGTGGAAATCGTAAAAGAAAAAGTTAGTCGTGAAGATGCAGCTTTTGTGTTCTCATGAACAACCTGCAATAAGATAGGCTAAACACGAGGTTTCGGGCCTTGAATCAGAGCTAGAGAATCCATCGCCGAAACTTTTTGGGGCTGACTATGAGTCGCGCATTGCGAGTCAACCCCTGTTTAAACGCATCAAAAGTAGGTGTCTCCGGCGCATAATTTGGCTGGGAAGAAATGGTGGGTGTTGTCAAGTGGCCGGGTTCATCAAAAATCAGGAGGGTAAAATGGTAAAGATGAAGACCAATATGGATGTAGCAGCGGGATGGATATCATATGAGGTGGATGGAGAATCGTAATCAACAACATTCATTGGTCAAAACAATGCTTAATAATAAACAGCAGGATACCTTCAAAGTTGCATTAGACAATTTAATGGACGAAAATATATGAAAAATTGTGTGCAGAATAAGTGAAATTCTAAAATTCGTCACTGGACGTATGTGACCGGGAGTGGATTGTCATGTTTGGCGGGATGTAAACGGGTGCGTGTAAGATTTACATTTTATCCTTAAATACACTTACCATGAATGACCTGCGTTGTCCTTGTTTGATATTGGAGATTATAGTGTTCTGTGGCGGTACGGGGTTTTAGTTTGGGGGCTACGCGGCTTTCAGTAGTGTTGGTAACTGTTTGGACAGTCGTGATGGTCCATCTGAGATTAGACGCCCGGGGCGGTCATTAGCGTGGCCTGGCTTGTCTCAGAGTCGCGCAGCCAGGTACTGGATAGCAGGATGGCAGCTTCCTAAAGGGAATATACAGCCAGCGCAAAGGATGGAGAGGAGCTTTCG
Organism: Fasciolopsis buskii; assembly: GCA_008360955.1. Taxonomy (NCBI): domain Eukaryota; kingdom Metazoa; phylum Platyhelminthes; class Trematoda; order Plagiorchiida; family Fasciolidae; genus Fasciolopsis; species Fasciolopsis buskii. The sequence continues at coordinate 4,859 of LUCM01003451.1, forward strand.
GCGATAGTTTGCGTTGCATCTGTGGTCATTGGCGAGCCTGGAGGAAAGCCGGAGAGAGAGGGGCAGTCTGGATTTTGTTCCAGCTGGTGTTAATGTAAGTAAACAAAAACGGGAACAGCAATAACAGTCAGTTTATCACAAAGATTACAGGGACCACAGAATTTTCACGAAACGCGCAGGGGGTAGTTTCCGTTGACAGGACGTGTGTGACAAACATCAGCTGCTTTCACCCTATAGAGCATATGGCTCAGTCAGTCCTGTACTTTATAGTCCTTATTTAAACTCGTTCCTATCCATTTTCCGACATCTTCGCAGATGCAGATGACAGTGATCTGAAAGGACGGCCGGCGCAATGGTTAGGGAAAAAATTCACTATTTGTTTTGTTTGTGGAACTCTTCTGGTCTACCGGCCCGGTGTACATGCTACAGGGAGTCAGTTATAAATGATCATGTTCCAGTTGCCAAGAAAGGGCATAACTGAATGGCTCGCGGATGGCAGTGTGGGTTGGATGCCAGGACAGAATTTGTCACGAGAATTCATGAAAAGGAGAGAAGGGAGAACCATAAGAATATTGGGATCAGTAATTTGTGTTTGAACAGGACGATAGCAACTTGTACCACATAGCAGTTCCAGTAAGCCTGCATGAATAATTAAAAAAGAGGAAAGACGGCAGTTTTTCTAGACGTCAGCTTACGTACCAGGTGTGCAATTGAAAGGGGCATGTTGAGAAACAAAAAGGGTGGTTGGTGAAGCATAAGTGGATAGCCTGACGAGCTAATCCCTCAGACCGTCCACCAAAGTAGCCAAAAGCTTATCTACCAAACAAGGGCAGTGTGGGGTTTCCCCTTTCGCAGGGTCAGGCCTGGGCTGCTGGCATACATATCCATTGTAGGTGGCCCATTCCTTTGCAGCCCGAGGGTGCTTTGGTTGCTGGGGTCAACCTGATCCAGCGGATAGTTTTTCTCCTTTTTTCTAACAGAGGAATGGTTGAGCACATATAGATACCTTCCATAGTTCCTCCGCTTGACCCTAAGTTTCCGCGTTGTTTTTTACGCAACTACTGGGGGTGGTCTGTTTTCCCCACGTTCGGAGATGCTGAAGCAAACCTGTCGCAGTTATTTGGGTTTTCGCACGGAATAAAGAAACAAAAGTGGGGATAAGCAAGCACATGGATGATGGTAGTTTATGCCGTAAAACGCAGACCTGTAAGTGGGGCTCCTTCAACGGGAGCTTAGTTCTAACCGTGTGACGATCCCCGAGATCGATGGCAGTGGATGACCTGAAGCTGTATCGGTTCTTCATTTTGTTTGTAGGGGCCGTGTGCAAGCTTCTGACTTTGGGGAATTTAACTTTCCTGTGAATGGTTGTGTTTATGAGACAGCCCCGCAGGACATATTTGGGCATTAATTGTTGAAGTTCGCGGACGTAATTAGGATGGTTTAACATGCTGCCCAGACGACCATGTGGACATTCAGTAAAGCATCTCCAGACCATGATCTGACGATAACGACAGCATCGAAAGACACGGGGAGCCTGAGTCGTACGAACCGGTGGACATGATCAACCATGTCGTAATCGGCACGCGACTGATTCTTTAGGGACTGGCAGCTCCTGCAGAATATGGCAGGAACTTATCATGTATGGATAAAATTAACCTGCTAAGTTTGGATCATTGGACCTACGGGGAAGTAGAAGGTGGTGGCAACTACGGAGAAGTGAAGTACGGGCAACCGTTAACACTAACTTAGCTGTGTCACTCGGTAAGACAAAACAAAATCGGTTATCGCCATGGTGGAGGAGTGGAGTCACGAAAACCGGTTGCGGTCGTGTACACTGTAAGGAGGCCTTGAAAAATACCGTGGCGGGAGGGAAAAACACACGAGGAATTAGGTCGCTTCTAGCCAGAAGGCCAACTGTCTGCTGGAATTTTTCCATATAATGTGTAGGCGGGGTCACGGGGCATGACGGCGAACACTTAGCCGCGCCACCCTTATGGTGGGGGATGTTGGAGGAGGCGATCCCGATAAAAGGATTGCGGGATAGCCAGGAACAAATGAAACGGTCAACAGTGGCACGGCCTGACGGGACCCATAAAGTAACAGCAAGACCTTCTGCGGAGATCCAGGCGAAACATTTCAGGCAACCGTTTAATGCGTCGTCAGATGAAGGGTGGCTTCCCGAGGACTGGTTTCCCTCGACATCCATACCGGTGTATAAAGCCGGGGAAGATCTAACCTTGGCAGGTACAGACTAGTGAATCTGTTGTCCATCGTGCTGAAAACTCTCGACAGGAAGTCGGTTGCCTCGGGATCAACAAGATGAAGACGGGGGGACACGGTTTAGAGCGCAAAAGTTCGTATATGACCAACTAGATTAGCTTCATGGACGAAGTAACAGGCAGAACTGACAGGGGCGAAAAAGTAGAAATCTGCTGTCTGGATTTTTAGAATGCCTTCGATTTTGTCACTCACAGGTTTCCAGACTAGAATGTAGAGAAGTTCGGGGTGGGCGCTAAGGTGAGCAACTAAGTGGCGGAGAGTCTGAAAGGTAGATTTCTCAGGGTGAGCCAAGAAGTGTCTATCAGGTGCTGGGCTGTACAATGGGGTTCATCAGGACTCCACCTTAAGACCATTGCTCCTCTTGGTGCATTTCAATGGCATATCCAAAGGGTTGCAAAATCCGCATCTTGTGTTTACAGATAACATCTAATTGCTAGATACAACAAACAGTGGTGCCTTCCAGAGGGATCTGGATAATGTTCACCAGTGGTCGTTAAGATGAGACCTTCTGCTGAACTTGAACGACTGCCAACTGCTCATAGAAGGAGAAGCTAAGTCCGCCCGTTCCGTGGGTACATCCAGACAGCAAACCGCGTGCAACCAAACACAGCGATTAGGGGACCTCGGAGTGTTGGTGATTGCGGGCTTCAAACCCTGTCCGCAATATCAGAAAGCGGTCAAGAGGGTATGGTAAGCCTTAAACCAAGTTAAAAGGTCTGAAGTGTCTAAGAGGCCCAAAGTACTCCTGCCGATATTCAAGCAGTTTGCCCGACCTTACTTAGAGTAATTTGTCCAGGCCTGGAGACCATTCCTGTAGAGTAATATGAAAAGGCTGCAGCATGTTCGGCGTGTTTGGTATCTGAGGCACATGGGTTACGGGCAGAGGCTGAGAGCACTCGACTTGCACTCTCTTGAACGATTAAGTAAAAGGTAACTTAGTAAAAGATTTCAAGATCGTTCGGGGATAGCCGAGGTGCGGGTCAGCGTGGAGCCCTATTCCAGACAAGGGGGATTGGAACACCAAGATGAATGAAAAAGACGACTCCGGGAGAGCGCACAACTAAGCGGTTGAGAAATAAATAGTTCGCTAAACGACGGATGATTGCCTGGAAGAAGCTACCAGGGGATTTGGCCGAAGTGAAAGCAATGGGTGAATTCAAGGAGATGCTAGAAAATTCAGGGTTATCTGTGTTTGTGTAAGACACTGTGTTAGTTGCAGGGTTAAAGATAATGATCAATGGAGAATGCGCCTCATCAATTCTACTGTTATAAAGATGAGTGGAATGAGAATCGTAGCCACACACACAAGGTTTCCATTTCTGCTATGGGAACTGAAAACGGCTTCCATTCTTCCCTATTCGAAACGTCTTCCGATCTAAGAAAATTTCGGCGCAAGTACTTGGACAACCATTCCTCCCACTAGAAAGTTCTCAAATGTGATTGAAAATGGAACTGGATGTACACTATCGAAAGAATTCTGACTAATCGAATGACGCGTGCCCGGTAGTGTAACGGCAACGGTGATCGACTGAGAATCGTTCGTCTCGGGTTCGCGTCTCATATCGGGCGCGGTTTGTTCGACCTTCCTGTTGTCGACTCATCGATAAATCCAAGGAGCTCTCGGTGCAAGATCGGGAACGCTCAGGCATCTCGCCGCATAGCCCTGTAATCTAACGAAACTAGAACTGAAACTGAACTGAAATGAAGCGAAATGAGGAACTGCGCCACACCGAGGCAGGGAGGTATGTTCGGTATCGTCTGCTCGCCTACGTTTTTGTTCACATGAAAAGTCCTCTCCATTTCACAAGACAAAGCAGTTCTCGTGTTTTAAGAAAGTGGACTCCGCGTCATGTGATTCCAGTGGGTTCTTGTTGCTGGTTTGAAGAATAAATGTTTGCCGAGCAAACTAAGAGGAAAATCCTGAATGTGGGTTACACTAGAGAATTATGGCGGTGTTCGAGGTGCAGTAGTCGCCGTCAGGCCTTCAGTTGTTGAACGGTGGTTTATAAATCCTGTGGGATGCCAAAACCTAAGGATTGCTTGTAGAGCCGGATTTGACCATATACGGTCATATTCGGCGTAGGCTGTTTGTAATTTCTCCAGTGTAAGTTTTTGGAGCTGGTGAATGTAGACAAACCGTTATTTTTAGTGTGGTGCATAATCTGTTGGCTAGCTACCGACACCGTAGCCAAAGGATCTGAGGGTATTGCAACAGCACTGATTCGTAAATGCCGGGGGTCGGGGGAGGCGCACAAATACTTCGGCTTTGGAATTGGCAAAAGCAGCATTTCGGCGCTATTTGGGAACTTGTTGTGCACATCAACCATCAGATTAAAACGTGTCAGGAAATTTAAGCCTAAAGTGAGGTAGGAAGTGTCGAAGGTTGTACGAATCAAAGAGGCATGACATCGAAGATGGAGATCTAGACTGAGGGACGCTCCCCGAACTTCAAGGTTGTTGAGCTACCCACCAATTAAAGGATAAAAGCGGATGGACGTAGCTAACCGTTAACAGGACCAAGTGGAGTAAAGCTTATCTCTACGATTATGTCAGCCAGAAACCGTAATTTGTTAGGTTTGTCGAGAACGGACGAAGCGACTTTATGAATTGGCAGCCGAAGTCATCGTTATTACTGGCTGGCTCCCCTTTTTCTACTGTCTGTTATTGGATGGATGTGTGTTGGAACACGCATGGGGCGATACCGTTTCGCTCATTTTGTTTGAATCAGCAATGGCCATAACGATCTGGTTTGTCTCGCGACTGCTCGCCTTTCGGGAAGATAGGGCATGAGATGCTTGGCGTAACCTGCGGCGTGTACCAGATTTTTTTACAAGTACTTATCTGCGACCGAATGTTCATTTGCTGAACTGCAAAGTCTTCTGTCAGTGATAACTCACGGGAGACTAAAATGTTCGGCAGATTGGGAGCCAGCCACACGTGCAGTCAATCTCCACGGTGGTTTCCTGCCTTTCAGTCTAGTTCAACTTTCCCCGCAGATTTTTAGCCCTAATTCCTCTGCAGGTGGAATTGACAGCGAAAGATTATAGCGTAGACACGAGTCAAGAACAACCTAGGTTGCCATGTAGGGGATGTTTTTTTACCTCACAGAACAGCAAAGCGTTATGTGCAAAATGGTGATATACAAAATAAGGAACAGTGAGTGTACAAGTCCCAAGAGAGATGTCTGTGTACGCTGCCCTACGCTGCGTCATAGAAACTACTGAGTTGGCGTCTCTGGGCTAATGATTTCAAACTGAATCAAAAGTTGCGGTTGGAATTTTAAGTTTCCCTGTCAGTGCGATACGCATATTCATGAGATAAGCAGTTGACATTTGTAATTTGGGGCCCCATGTGAATCTACTATACTGTTCTACGAGGTTTGATTCCGTTTTTAATCACAAATTTGGATGTTAAGTTTCGTTTTTCTTACACAGTTTGTAATTTAATGGTCAGGAAATCATTTCAAAGCCGTAGCCTCTGATGTTAACTTTGACTTTTCTCAAGCGTCATAAATCGATTTCTGCTGAGGATAGTTTTAGCTGTTGTCTGATTTCACTTAATCGAACCAGTTGTCGCGTGAGTAAAGAAGTGTCATGGTTTTTACTTTACAGCCAACCATGGAATGGTGGATTCTGTTGACTTTGGTTGCAGTATGTCTCTTGGGGCATTATGGACCCATGTTGCTAATTTATACCGTCGTGGCGTTGTTTTGTTTTATTCTTGGGTAAGTTTTTCTCTTTCCCCCACGTCAAAGAAAACAGCGTGATTTTATCAATGGAAGGATTCTCATTCCATGGATTTTTTCCTCGACAAAAGTGTAGTGTCAGCAAAGGGATTCCTGTGGTTTGTCTTTGATTAAACGCCTTGAGCCCGCATTAGGTGACCGCGATCATGGATGCTGAAGGTGTTCCGAAGCCAAATATTAAGATGTCTCCGTCGCCGGCTCTGGACGTTGTATTTAATCAGGTACTGCAGTTAATTATTTTGCCTAAGTGACTTCGTCTGAATTTATTTCATCGACCACTTAGATTATATCTTACATAATCAGAGATTATATATATTCTTGGTACTCACCATTGACGCCGGATACCGTATTTCCGTCAGAGTTACACCGGTTGCTTCAGCGCATCACGGCCAATACGGCGAAGAAGTAAACGATTCAGTCTTTCTTGATCGCTCTATTTTGACTTCGGCCTCAGGGTATCTGAAGTTAACTGGATACCATTTCTGACAGAAGTTTTGCCGGGTGATGTGGCCTCCCACATTCGTCTTTACCGCTCTATGTTAGAACGGGAAGTATCCTATCCTGGTCAAGGTATGATATTAGCTCGCTGCCCACATTTCATATTTTCAGATCACGTGAAGTTGTTCTTTGATTGTGAAGCGGAGACTGAAAAAACTATTTGTCGCGAAAGCATTTGTGTATCACGAGAACAAGAACAAGGTAACCTGTTTGGTTTAATTTTTCCCGTCTAACAGTTTTTTTCCGCAGAACACTTGCGGCGATTGAGTGATTTGTTCCTGTTCCTTATTTTGCCTTTAGAAGAGTACAGAGTTCCGGCTGTTCGCTACATCGCAAGGGTTGGTTATTATTCGTTCACTCAAGAGTTCTCTCATTTCCCTTCATTCACATTAGGAGTTATTGGTCAGCGCTGTTCTGATACCGGTGATAGATCTGCTATCCGATCCGGATTTCGTAAACCGCTCTGTTGCCTGGTTTGTAAGTTCTCAAAATTCTGTGGCATCATATCATGTTTTCTTGACGGAACTCCAATATGCTGGTGGTCGTTTCTCCTAAAATTCGGATATTGCTTATTATTTAGACGTGCCCCATAATTTCAATGTATACCACTATCAGAGTGGCTTGTGACATACAAGCGATTTACAGTTAAATGGGTAGATCTCATATTGGGGAGGCTTACCATAAAGGGAATGTATGAGTAGCATTCAAACAATATTCAATGTTGTCATTGTATTTTAAGGCGGGAAAATTGGAAGTGGTTAGAAAATGTAGTTTGGGAAGTGTTCCGAAGCTTAGCATTCCGAGGACTAAAATTAGACCAGAACATGGACGTTTGACATCTGAAGATAAGGTTGGCAGGCCATGTTTGGATGCCATGGAAGAGAAAAAGTCGTTGAAAGGGAAATTGCCTAAGCGAGTCCCGAAAACAAAATCAAATTAGAGTGTATGAAAGGAATAGTGGGGCTTCTTGCCAGTGCCGAGGAAGTGACCGCAGATTGGAGGATCGGAAAGGGTCATCCATTAACCGCACAGTACTCCGTTGAATCCTGTTTAAAAGAGAAGAGGCGATGAACAAAGCCCTATGGCATACGTGACTGCAGTATTCGTGTCCATTGTATACGAACTTTGTAAAAAGGTGAAGGAGTGTAAAAATGCATCTGGCGCCAAACAGGAAACCATGTTTGTGCTCAACATGAAAAGCAAGCTTAGACTCAAATAAAGAACAACGAAGGGAGCGACTTATGAATAGGGATAGTAGTGAGTGACCCTATAGGAAAATGGAAGAGTCGAATGATAGTTCATTTGGGGAGCATAAGAGAGACGTTTGAGTAAAATGCGAAGTTCAGTTCGGTTCGGTTTTACCAGCTATAAACCTTGCACTAGTGTTGTAGTTTTGGCTATTGCCTCACAGTATCTACTCAAGGGAAAAGGAAAGGATTAGCGATTGTGCGATTACAAAATATTAGAAGTACATAGAAGGGGGAAAAGTTCCAGTGCAAGAGTATCATGAACTGCGGCATTGCGACATATCACATTGTGCGCACTATATATATGTATATATATTATATATATTATATATATATATATTACTTGATCTACACAAGCTAGTTCGTTGGATAAGGCTCTTACCCAATTTTGCCATGTAATCGACTAGCTCCCGTGACCCATATTTCAACCATTACGTGCGTTAGAGCACTGTATACCACAAAGGAGCCATTCTCGTTCTCCACGATAGTTTAAAAAAATTCACCATTAAAAAGGAGGCACACGATCGTTGAAACCATCCGAATGTGGGGGTACTTGCTTCATGTACACTTACAGTTGGTTAAGAACCTGATATACATTATCAGGATAAGGTAAAAAAACAGTTTAAAAACAACACCGACTCGTCAAACTCTGTTGTTGCAGCATCGACATAGTTTATGGCCGTGAGGAAAAGAGCACATTCGTCGGTAAATTCTCCCGTGGTCACTGCGCTTCCGCGTTCATCATCTGTGAAAGATTTGCCTGAACTCTTTTGTCGCTTTTAGGTGGTCCGCTTGGTACAATCTAGAAACGTTCCATGCCCGGTAGATGCGACGAAAACGGCATGTAATCACGCTGTCTACGTCGAACTATAATCAAGGTTTTGGAAGATCTTGATTGTGAAAGTAATAAAATACACACCACCCCCATCCTAACCATTAATCGTTAAACAGCAGGACCAGCCCGTTGCCCATCTCGCACTGCTGCGCGTTGGTTCAAAAAGACTGAGTTTGCGGGGAGGATAAGAGTATTGGAACTACATTGGTGGGAAAAGAAAAGAACACCGTAGGAGACACCACATGGAGTATGGTCTAGTTGGGGGACCGCAGTTTTCCTCAATGCTTCTGATTCGGCAGAATGAAAACGATCGCCACCGTTTACGATTCACTACCATATCTTTCAGCATCTACAGTCAGCTTGCTGATGGATTTTTCGGACCCCAACCACGAAAACATGAAACAGCTACTTCACCTAAGTTCGTCGTACATTTGCTCATTCCACGTAGGCCACGGCCTCTGTTGACATCCACGAGACATACTCCACTCCACGAGAGGAACGAAAACAAGGTGGAGTATGGTAGACGAGGGTTCGCCATACGCAAGACGTGGCCCAACCAACGTAGCCTGCTACGCTACTCCAGCGTTAGGGTATGTCAGTAAAGTTCGTAAACTTGTTGCGGGCACTGTACTTGCATGCTTGTGGTTGCGTGTGGGTATCCGGTGAACTGTCAAGTCCATTCGAAACAAGGGTGTCCCATCTCTACATTCCTGTTTAAATTCGTCATGGACGAGGTGATGGAAGATGCTTTAGGAGGTGTTCGGATTGTACGAATCGAACTGGGAAATGGAAGGATGCTATGTGGCCTGGATTACGCAGATGATGTTTTGTGCCTGTTCAAATCTGCGGACCATACACAACGTGCACTAAACAGACTTTCGAGATCGGTCGCTCGGTTTGGTATATGATCTGCACCTTTAAAGTGCAAAATGCGGTTACAGGACTGGACGATAGCAGTGCTGGATGAAGAGGAACTAACGATTGTGGACAGTTTCACCTACCTTGGTAGCTGCGTGTTGAACGATGGTAGCTCGACAGTCATCATCATCATCATCACCGTTCAGCGATAAACAGCAAGGAAAGCCTCACTGACCGCCGCCTTCCCCCAGAGTTACACGTTTATATAAAAACAGTGAAAATCCAACGGGAACAGGGAGTAGACCTACACAGGCGGGAAAAGATAAGATGCTGCTGCAGCCAACACACGAAACACAGTCTAACTGTACACACGCACGTGTTTTCAATCATTCTGATTCGATAGAAAATGACACCACTGTTCACGGTTATATCTTTAAGTGTCTGAATCCAGCAAGCCGACGAGTCTTTCGGACCCCAACCACGAAGGCGTGAGACACCTAATTTACCTGAGTTCGCTGTACATTTTTTCATCCTTCGTTGGCACGTCATCTGTTGGCCTCCACATGACTTCTTCCATTCCTTGGGAGGAACACAAAATAGGGCACGGTATGGTAGACGAGTGTTCGTCATACGCAACACGCGACACAACCTTCGTAGTCTACTAAGTTCCAGACGCTCAAACAAGCTATTCTCAGAAGTGGAACCC
>LUCM01003451.1:18235-52972 GCA_008360955.1 Fasciolopsis buskii
ATTAGGGTTCTCAACCAAAGCCTTTGGTTCTGACAAGAACCTGACCGCAAGGCAGCGGGGAATAGCTGAGTGGAAACCCATCTACTTGGATCAATTATTATTCCAAAAATAAAATATCGGTGTTCAGTTTATATGAATTGGTTTCACTTTCCGGCAGATGTAAGAAAGTCTGCGGTCAGTGAGGCTTGCCTTGCTGTTTAACGCTGGACGATGATGGTAATAATGATGATGGTTTTAAACACGTATGCCTGTTCGCTACCACCTTTCCGTAGTTTTTTGCATGTACTTTATTTGGCAGTAACAACTGGCTCGGTGGACAGGCTACGATGTACTGCAGGGGTATGCAAAAGTTAACTGCATCTTTGGATTAAGTTAATATTGTCGGTCTACTCAGATTGTTTTTGGCTGGAACCTGCGAGACTTAGTTCTTAGACGAATTCACTGTCGGGAATGTTGCACGCTACCTGTGGGACTGGTTTTCCTTAAACAAAGTAGCAAAAGAATCCCGAAAACCACACGGTGAAATGTTCGATAAGTGCCTACCTCTTGTACAATTCGTACTATGATGTTCCCTTGATGTTGTTAATCTTTCACTATGATAATGTGGAATATATACTAACCCGAGCAACAGCAGTTTTCAATCTTGGTGCATTTCTGATATTCGGACACTTATGCTTACTTAAGGAATCCCGTTTTACCTGATCGAATTTTACCCATGTGTCATGTTTCGGCGGCGAAATATCGTGAGGGATACAAAATCCAGCCGAAGTAACAGTTTCTGATTTTACGTTTATCCCAGTCAATTCGGGATGAGATTCCGTGCCTTAGCCGCTATGTCTTGAGATGTTGTGTCTTGCTTGAGTGGTTATCTCGCTGATACCTTGGAAAATTGAGACGATGAATTCAATGAAAGGATTGAGCCCGTGACTTTTGTGGACTTGGACCATACCCAAGTGCTAAAATTCGACATGTAGCCCACGCGTCCTGCTTCACATGGGTGACAGGTCCAGTGATTCTGAAAAACGTGAAGTTTTTCATTTTAACTAGCATGTGCTAATGGAAGAGAATTACTGTGTTTCAGGTGTTTGAAAAATCCCACAGTGCACATAGAAAACAGCACAACCAGGCGGCCAAGCTCGTTTTCAGTTATTCGTACTCATGCCAAAACAATATTAAGTGTGGCTGGGAATAGATCATAGGCGATTGTTCGTTTGCAGTCGCACCAGTTGGTAACTCGATGAATTTGTGTGTTTGTATGTGTGTGAGAGAGAGAGAGAGAAAGAGAGATTGCAAGCGGACAACTTCCTTGATCCATTCGCAACCATATTCATTGTTATGTTTTGGCATGAGTAGGGATGGTTGAAAACGAACTTGTCCTCCTCATTGTGTTGGCGTTCGGGAAACTGGAGCTTAATGGCATCCACAGGTTCTGCGTCGCAAAGGTTTTATTACTTAAAATTATTACTACTAAAAACTGTGACCACGCTAAGTATTTCAAATCCAGCTTTTCAGCTGAATTTTTCAGCTCCGAAAAATGACTTCTGAATGGAATTCTGCATATTGGTTAACATCGAGTCCGTCCGAATTGTGGTAATAAACGGGGTTCTTGGATTAAGTAGAAGCGCTCGAATAATAGAAATATGGGAGCAGGGGATCGATTGTCACGGAACATATACACCGTGAGACTTTATTGGAAGATTAGACAATATCTTTTCAAACGGTCAACCACTTGACCCGCAACCACATTTTGTCTATATTTTCTCTCTGAGTCACAGATTTGTTTTTCTTGGTTATTATGGAACATCGTTAAGACGTTATGGCATATGTTAATTTTACTGAGGCAGAAATGCTTTAATATTTAGGGCAAAACGGATTCTCGTGAATAAAGTGGAAATAAAATAATCGCTGTCTGCAGGTTTATCTCAGTTTATCAGTAACATTTAGGTGGCCGCCGTGAAAGGGACCAGATTAACCGATTTATGCTTCTACGAAGGAATAGGATAAATCATAGCAAAATTGATGAGTTAGACCGAAATGTAAACAAATGTAGTTAAACTCCTCTTTATGAAGCCAAAGTCTCCTTCATGTCAGACTCCCATATAGTTTCGCGATTGTCCGTTATATCCACGATGCTCACGACGTGTTTTTTGTTAACTGTTCCAGAGTGGCTTGTGCTGAAAATGCACTTTCTTTGTATGTAAAAATATATTTTTCATTTGAATTGAATTGTTTGAATTTCGCCGCAAAACGAAGATAAGGAACACGGAAGCGTGGTATGACCATTTGCTTCATGTCGCAGCCTTCCTTATACCGGGTTGCTGTAGTGTAAAGTACATCACCAGAATGCTTTGGTGGTTGATCTCAAGTGGACTATCTTCAGGACATCCAGGTAGATACCTGGGGATTTTCATATGGGCGCTCTAGTGACAAAATTCACTTCACAAAATCACAAACTTGTACTATACAAGTTATGAGTTGGTTGATATTATACCTGATTAAATGAACTGCCAGTCCGGAAAACGAAGTTACTTCGCCATACCCTTGAGAAAATTTTCAGATGGAAATATTTTTGTTCGCCCATTAGAGGTCCACATATTATCATTCTTGTGGGTGCGTTGCTAATGCCGGATTAGGGGTTTTTCAAATTTTCTTGGCCCACACCTTGAAGTGATATCCATCACACCTTCGTATTGACGTGCAGTCGGTTTTAGCGCCAAGATTCACTGTCCTAAGAGGACGACAGGATAGGCCAAATGCTCTATCTTAGCAGATTAGTTGACTCTTTATGATATGCGTATGAACATTCAGTATTCGGAGTTCGTGATAACGGCTTCAGCCTAAACTGGTTCAATTTCCGCAAATGATATTTATTGTTTTGGCCACACAGCTACGGTAATTTCTAGGCCATCTGTCGGATAAAATGTCCTTTTGTTTGCTTCTGCTGCTTGGCGAAGCTGCGAAATAGAAACAGAATTAAGGTTTCAACTCCATATTGCTGTCTGTGGCAACTAAACTGGTAAAGCAGTTTTAACTTTGCACAAAATATGTAACAGTTTTTTCATACATTCCTTGCCAGGCCAAAGATAGTGCATTTACAAGCGAGTACTTCGTACAAGCTTTGAAAATGTCCGATAGCAAGGATGAGCTTCAGGTGGTGGTGAATCAGCTCAATTCGTTCATGGATGTACTTCGTGGACGTGACACCGGTGGAGATGACGGTAAGTTTGTTTGTCCTACGATCATGTCGGGTGTTGTTGCTTGTTTTTTTGTCAGTAATGTTGGCGAGAAAATGACGTGCTAAATGGAAATGCTAGTATCTGTCTTCGGAGGTAGCTGTTGACGACTGAGGTTGGTTATCGTTTTTCTTAGAACTCACGTCAGAAAAGTGTTGACTACAGTCAATGTCGCGACTATGGTAGCCGCTTCACTTTTTGTCCTCGCACCTTGCTGCAACGTCTTAGCCGCAATCGTGGCCTTTCCTGTTTCGCAAATACATCGACATCAAATTCTGAGCATTCCAAAGTTTGACCTGCAATATGTTGGTTTTTGTTTACGAGGCTGTTCTACGGGTCATCAGATTTGAATGCTTGAGAAACATGGAAGCTTCCAAAGTCCCGCTGTTTTATGCTTATCGTAAATTATCAGTGTTACTCATCAGTCATTTTCTCTCAATTTTCCCATCTTATATTTTCATTTTTTGTTTAGTCCAGATGCACTTGAATAATGACAATTTAAATTGAGAAACAAGTTGGCGAACACGCTCGTTTTCAGTGATTCGTACTCCTACCATTACATCATATTATTGTTAGAAAGAATACCACAAATTCAATCCCCACCCATGTTTTTATCTAACTGATCCAATCCTTCCTAAAAAAATCCTAAAATACTGTTCGATAATGGCATGAGTACGAATCACTGAAAACGGGCTTGTTCGCCAACTTGTGTTTCTCAGTGTGCTCAATGAAAATTTAAATTACTTGAATTGAGATCAAACTCTGAAGCCCTGTTGTTAGTTGTAGAGAATGTAATATTATTTACACTAAATTGAGCGATAGGCATCCTGGCGAAGTGTCTTAACATGTTAAACTTTTTCTTACTCCTTTTAGACGCCTCTATCAAAGCCCAGCTGGGAAGTTTAGAATACGTTCGTAAAATCTGTACTGCTCGCCTCCGACAGATCAAAGAGGGGATCACAGAAAAGGTAAGTGATTGCTTATTTTATTGTCTTTTAACTTTTGTTTTTCCGTGCCCTCATTATCTGAATTTTTCCTGTTTCATTCCAGCCTGAGCATTTATTGGCTTACCACCTTCAACCGGGAATGCGACTTTATGATATGTCTTTCAAAGAACTCATGTCCACTAGTGTCGCACTTGTTAGCTTCCTTGGTGAGTCCGACTAATCCGATGCAACTTCGTTTATGCCACTAAATCCTCCCTTTTTTAAACAGTACACTTGAAGGAGCATAAGTTTTTTTAGAAAATAACGAACCCAGTGGGGAACCTCAAGGATACGTATATCGAGTGACTGAATTCGGAATATTATCCGTTGTGATTGCGGGTCGCATTCAAGATTTAGGAAGATCAGTTTCGTGGCGGTGTTCACTGCCTATTCCGCTGCGATAAGAACGCATTGTCGGTTGGATGCTGTTTCTCTTCTTCAGTTACAAATTGTGATGTGAGAAATCGCTTGTCATAATCAGAAATGCAAACAAATTAGGTTTGTGGGAATCCGTGGAAAATTTAACGGTCTTCTCGCTCTTCGTAAACCATAAACTTTACAAACTGAAGTAACAATGTGGTACAGTCTACACCTATGAACGGTCTGCTGGTACCATGTGGACGGAGTGGTGCGGGACCTTAGCGGCTATGGGAAATACCCAATCCGCTGCACTCATGCTTGTGGAGTACGGTAAAAATTGACAAGACAGGTTGTTTTGTTTGAAATAAAATGATACATCCCCAGCCGAATCAGCGTTCAGAAATCCTTAGCAGTATTTTTCGCCAGCCAGCAACCCTCATTAGTGCTAGCTCTAATAAGAACACCAAGGTCAAGCTGGCACAAAATCTCTTTTTAATATGGAAAACGATCAAATGTACGAATGTATGATCGGGCCTATACTCTCACCACTTTGGTTTCATTGGTTTTCGAAGTCAACCCCCCCTTCGATTGGTCCCCCCTACATGTTAACCCTCAGGCTCTTTTGGTCCAATTCTCTTTACAGTGAAAGCAGGACGGGTCACATTGATTAAGTGACGTAGGTCACTGTACAAATCATTCGGTTTGATTCTATACGTTTTTGTCGTCTGATCACATCCAGAAGTTGTGTTGGTAGTCAACGGACGGGGAATTGTCGTTTCCACTGTACTTTCGACTTCAGACAGACTGCTTCAGTTCATAGTTAGCGATTTTGTTTTCTGATCACGACATACCCCCGTACGACCATTGATAACCAGTGAAATATCTCGGCTCAGCGGAGATTCAATTGAGACAAGGCTAGCATTCTGTCAGTCATTGGAGAGCAAATAACACCGGTTCGCGGAATACCTCGCAGTTTGTCAACCAGTAAACCATACGTAGCGAAATTACTTTCATTACTTTAAGCTTACCTATCTTATCGTCACCTATAGGCTACTTATATTATTCATATACATTTCACATCATGTGCTAAATTACTCCAAATGAGTTTGAAAGCCGTCTTCAGCTCTGATCTATCTGGGCGCCAAGCTTAACCATCAGGATCTTATGCAACAAATTATGTTCGGATATTTTGTGAGATTCTGCCTGTCCACTGAACCTGCCCCTCGCAATATGTGCATCCACTTTTTCCGCACGATATCAACTCAGGCCTTTTTATACCTTTATAGCGACTTTCGGATTATCTGTTATTCTCTGTTCCGATAGATTTCTGTCACCCGGCTCGTTACCACACTCGCCATATTGGGATCCTATGTGGTTCTGTGCCAGTCCATGTTTCAGGTTCTTGGAATCCGGTTCTCTGTGTGTAATGGGCCGTAGGTGCTACGGAGCATGCCTCTTCCAATATACCCATACGCCGTGCTATGAAAAACGATGGTTGGCGATTAGGAACTTGAGAACCGACTTCTACGTTTGAAGTAACCTAGATCATCCGTTTGTTGGTCTAGTAAAATGTTTTGATCTTGAATATCCTTCCAGAGCAGATATTTCTAGTCGATTTGTGATCTACCAATGGTCATCGTACTGCCAGTGAATCCTCCGAGTGAAATAAATTTACGGTTTGATTTCAGTCGACTGGTGGTATCTGACTAATGTCTGCTTCATACATGAAGGTAAAGAGCACGCTGTATAAATGGTCAGCATAAGTGGTAGCGACTACTCACTCGTAAGCATACCGTCAAATGCAGATACGGTGAAGGTGCAAAAGCGAGCAGATAAGCATCTGAGCGAAACACGGGGGGACGCCACCTGTGTTAGGGGAATAGTGGCCAATGAGCGCATGAGTGAAAGCCTGCGCGCTTGTGTAGTAGCAACATTAAACAGTCATTTAAACAATAATAGGAATGGTCTAAAGTCTGGGACTTAATCGTTAACAAAGCAGTATGAAAATCCGTTTCCCTTTCTTGCTGCGTGCTGTTCGAGGGGAAGTAAATCTTGGTTGTACTTTGACCTGCAAATCCTTCATTATGGTCGAGGGCGAATGTATCTGGCTCCAGTTTGGCTACTTACTCTGGAGTGTTCACAAATGACGTCTCAGGTAGCCTCCTCTGGGCAGTTCCACGCATCTTATTCTCATGGAGTAAGCGCTCTTACTAAATTGCTAACGTGAAAAAAACGAATTTCCGGGGCTCACGACGCTGACTGACCTTTGGCAGTCAATCTGGGGGCTGTAAGAACATCCTGATGCGAGACCAACCGTGAACGGTGTGCGAAGCATGCAACAGTATGCTCACCGGCAACTGTGGCAGAAGCGTATTGAACGTCTATGATGTCCAGCCCCATCCGAGGGCGGGGGTATGAACTAAATGATCGTTCACTGGTCCCCATTAGTTTACGAGACATTCAGATCATCCCACTGCCGTTTAGGCTAGGCTCGCAGATCCAAGGTCGGGATAGGGTTCCCTTGGTCAACTTTTCAAACATCATCATCGTTCCGCGTGGAACAGCAAGGCAAGCCCCCCCCTGAAGGCTGCCTTTTCCCCAAGGTTACATGTCTATAAAAAGGGTGAATATCCAAGAAGAACAGAAAGTGGACCTACACAGGCAGGAAAAGATAAGACGTTGCCGTAGCCAACACACGGAACACAGTCCAACTGTACAAGCGCACTCTTTTAATCATTCTGTTTCGATAGGAAATGACAGCACGATCGCCACTGTTCACGGATTTTACTGCCATATCCTTCAGTGTCTCCAGCCAGCTAGTTGACGAGTCTTTCGGACCCCAACTACGAAGGCGTGAGACGCCCACTTTACCTAACTTCGCTGTACATTTTCTCATCCCCCGTTGCCACGTCATCTGTTGGCCTCCACATGGT
Organism: Fasciolopsis buskii; assembly: GCA_008360955.1. Classification (NCBI taxonomy): domain Eukaryota; kingdom Metazoa; phylum Platyhelminthes; class Trematoda; order Plagiorchiida; family Fasciolidae; genus Fasciolopsis; species Fasciolopsis buskii. The sequence continues at coordinate 25,748 of LUCM01003451.1, forward strand.
TTCTCCCATTCATTGGGAGGAACACAAAATAGGGCACTGTATGGTAGACGAGTGTTCGTCATACGCAACACGTGACCCAACCAGCGTAGTCTACTAAGTTTCATACGACGAAACAAGGTATTCTGAGAGCCGGCACCTAGTATTGGATTCCTGACCTCTACATTACTCACTCGGTCACTCCATCCAATCCTAACGAAACCACGTAGACATCGGTGGTCGAAAACCTCTATCCGACGAACTTCTGTCACACGCCTACCCCATGTCTCGCAACCGTACAACAGAACTGAACGCACTGCGGCACAGTACACATGGCCTTTCAGCTCCAGGGAAATATCAGGCCGACGCCACAAGTGCTTCAGTCCATCGTAAGCCGCCCGAGCCGTGGATATACGCATACTTACCTCCAATCGCGAGCTACCATCGTTGGACACGCAGCTACCCAGGTCAAGGTAGGTGAAACGGTCTACAATGGATAGTTCTTCTTTATCCAGTACACATTTCGGCGCTGCCACCGTCCAGTCCTGTAACAGTACTTTGCACTTTGAAGGTGCAGATCATATACAAGACCGAGCGACCGATCTCGAAAGTCTGTTTAGTGCACGTTGTGCATGGTCTGCAGATTTGAACCGGCACAGGCATCATCTGCGTAATCTAAGTCACAGTTTCCTTCCATTTCTCAGTTTTATCCCTACGTTCTGGAGACCTCCTGAAGTATCCTCCATTACCTCGTTCATGGCGAAGCTGAACAGGAATGGAGAGATGGGACACTCTTGTCGAATGCTGTTAGTTGTTTCGATTAACTCGTTATTTCGTCGTGTACTCTCTTACGCGACCAAAGGTATGCAAATACAATGGTTGCGGCAGGTTCAAGAACTTCGTTGGCATACCGTTTCGGTGGAGAGCACTGAATAGTGCTGGTCGATCCACGGAGTCGAAAGCAAGTTCCAAGTCGAGATAGACTACGATCATGGGGACGGTATGTATGGTGTGTTTTGAATAACTCCCGAAAAGTGAATATCTGACCGATGCAACCTCGACCTGGACAAAAGCCGACCCACTGTTCGTGGATGTTACTGTCGTGAATTGGTGTCAAGCGGCGAACCATTAACGACGCTAAGACCTTAGTAGCTAACGCAATTAAAGTAACTCCACAAAGATTGCTACAGCCACTCAGTGAGTGACTCACCCCGCAGTAACGGAATGTGATCGTCGTTCCAAATATTACTACGCAAGGAGGTAACTGATTTCGTCAGGGGTTCTCCACCTATTTTGAAAAGATTTTGGAGAAATTCGTCGGGACCGGCTAATTTTCCCTATTCATAAGTCGAATTTTTCTTATTTACTTGCAATTCCGTTGGGGGGGGGGGTCAAGTGACACCTCCAAAGGATTCACAGCTACGGACGTCGGCCTAGATGCGTTAGCGTGCGGCCAGCCAAATTGATTCTTGAAGTGCACTACCCAACGGTTCAGCCTTTGTTGTTTACCATGGATGAGCTCTTCATTCATATCGCATATGACTTCACCAACCGAAGTTCACCGTCCACTCCTGTCACGTATAAGCCCAAACAGTCTTTGACTGTTACCTGAAGCGGATGCTACTTCCATCTCTTTGACTACCTTAACCCACCAGTTTTCACGGTCATTCTTAAGGCTCACCGTCAATTGGCGACCTAGCCGTCAACCCATCTTATTCATCTTCTTGCAGTTAGGCAGCTCGCGTTTTCGCTCCATTAGGCCCAGCGATCCTTGTGAGATCCAGTGTTTTCGATGAATGCTAGATCTAGGACCGCAGGCGAAATCTGCTGCCAAATGCATAGTCTGCTTAATTTAATCCCACTGATCGTCTACATTGCTGCTCGGATAGTTTCTGCTCATGGCTGTTGCGAACGGCCGAATCTGACAAACGTTGGACAGCCAATCGGGTTTGTGGCTTGCGTCGACGGCCGTTGAGCTGCAGCAAAAATTACATTAAAATTAACGCATGGTTTGATTTGACGTACGTGGTCCAGTATGATCTACACTTCTGAACAGAGCCGCACTAATGGAAGCTTACTGCAACCTGGTCGATCTGACTCAGACTACCTGTCGAGTTACAGCGCCATGTCGCTGTACGGCGCAAACTGCCTCGGAAATTCCTAATAAACGGGAACAAGTTATTGTCCGCACAGAACTGGAGAAGTCTTTCACCGTTATCTGTTGGCTTAGCAGGCCAGGCGCATCATCCACCTAAAAAGCTTCCGATACACTAAGTTTTCCGCCTTGTGCAATAAAATCGCCTGCTACCATTTTATGTTAGAGCCCCCGTTATTTCGAACAAAAGTGACGACTTCGTCGTAAAACACGGTTTTCGTGTGCCAGCGCTACCGACTGTTGGGGCGTAGCCCGAGATGAAAACAATGTGCACTTAACACAGCTATCTTCCCCAACATTGATCCATCCTTACAGTCTTACGGAGCACAAGCCACTGTTAACTGAGATCCAGTCTAAAAGGGTCGCTTCAGCCTTTCCATTCAAGTCGATTCCTACACTGCGTTGACCTACTGCTCGAGTTACGTTGTCTTAAGGTGTTTAGGAAATATCTTGATGAGGCACTAGGGCGATTAGTTGGACTACACTACTCGAATCCTGAATTCGTGTTTCACTGACGCAGCAGGCATCAATCTAAATTGAGCCAGTCTACTGTCAAAGCCAAATATGCCTGCTGGTCAGTCTGCATGAGAGTGCGGACATTGAAGGAGTCAACATTCAGAGTCTGAGAAGGCTTAAGAAAATGTGAGCTAGCAGATTGGAAACCACTTACCACACTACGTGACAATAAACCGTTGCGAGTATCGGGCGTGTTATCATTGGGGATATAAATGGGTAGGCAGAGGAGGTAGAGAGATTTGCTTGGGGTTAAAAGATACAGGTTGAATGAAAGAGAGGAAACTCTGGCCACTGGCACACTTACCATTGCCCATCCCGCTTGGTGCAATGAGCAACGCAGTCTTGATCGTTCCCGCACAAAGACCAATGCAGTATGGATTTATTTGTAGGCGTGCGGCACAAGGGCATTGGCGGGCGAGTACTTGGATCAACTATTCCTCCACTCGTTTTTCCGATTGAGCTGCCAGCTCAGATCAACTCCCGACAGGGAGGACCAGGAAACTACTTCGTCAGGCCTCTACCCATTGACCTTCCAGGCATGATTGGATGTTCGGCTTGAGATACGCCATCCTATATAGCTCAATGGGTTATGGAGATATGCAAACCGTCACACCACTTCAAGGTGAGGTCTCGTGTCCAGTCCACTGATGACCAGTGGAAGCCGATGGTTAATCGATAACGTTGGATAGAGATTAGCATGTCTGCTATACCTGTTGTGGACATTATGCAATGCTTGTTTTTTTCTCTCCTCAGTCCATAGACTGCTAGCTCCGCCAGCGTTGCTATATATATATATATATATATATATATATATATATATATATGATTTAATATGTCCCACTGTTGGATGCACCCACCAAAGTATACTCGCCAGTAATGGTAGTGGTGATCAAATATAATGATACAGTCATCTTTCGAAAACTGGCACTGCCGCGCATTATCAGGCTCACGTCGTATTTGGTTTTTAGATTATCTCACCTCTGTGGACAAGCACCCGTTGCTTCGGCTCTATCTGAACTGCGTGGTACGTTTCTACTTACAAATCTAACTTGCTTTTTACGTTCTTGTCTGGCATTCATGCTTGTTTCGTTTTAGAATTTGATTCGTCTACTCACAAACAAACAATTATGTTATTGCTCCAAAAGGCTGTTTCCCCAGGTATGAAAATGAGAATGACTACCAAAATAGCGTTTACTCTCAGGGTGGGCTCAGGCTTGCGAATTCGGTGACTGCGGGAGAACGGCTACATAGTTTAAGACGGTGGGTTTTACCCGTAATGCTCTCTCATCAGGCAACTCCACAAAAGTACGTTGGTGGCACTATAACCTACCGTGTATCCCACGGAAAAGATTAAATCGAAGCCTTTTCAACAACGCTGTTATTAGCATTTACAACAAAGACCAGTATATGGTGCATTGATGTTTTGATGCGCTCCTCACGTCGTCCGGTCCTGATATCTACAAACTCTTTTCTCTCCCCAAGAAACAGTATACCCCAGCATACATATACTAACGGAACGTACGAGTCACCAGCTCTGCTTAAAGCCCATAAAAATGTTTCCTTGGTGTGCATTGATCAAAATCCGCATGCAATTACTAGCAGTGGCCAAATGGTTAAAGCATTTCACTCCGAGGTTCAAGTCCCAAATCCACCGGCCACTTTGTTTATGGATGGCAGTTCGCTATGTTCCGGTTCGTTACCACATCAAACCTGTTTAAACTTTTTCCACATTATGGTTGCTACCTCCCCTCTTCCCTGTGGTGGGCAATAAAGCATGCCGTCTCCATTACACTTGGTTTTCAGGTATATCACATAACGATACCGGTCTTCAACTTTTTCTCAATTTCTTGCTTCTGACTTACAGACAAGGCTGTGGATGTGGTCCACATGGGTAGTCGATTAAGTGAGGAATAGCATGAGCTTACAATTATGTAGCCAACCCTGAACACTAACGTTTCTCTTCTATTTCCAAAGGCACGTGAGTGGTTCGCATGTGTGTTGAATAAATGAATACGCTAATTCTCAGCCGATTCTTCTTCCAACCTTCTCTGAAACGATGATCACACGGTGCAGTTGAAATACTTTTTAACGTCGACATATTTTATCAATGGTTGAAATGGCGCGATTTTCTCGAACGATCACGCTCTAAACGGTCGAGCCATCTTTAAATGTTATGGTTGTATTTTGCCGTGTGGGTGACCATAAAGCGTCTTTGTATCGTGATGAACTTTAAGATTGAAGGTTTTTAGGTAATCAGGTATTTGCTTTGTTCCCCTTGTATTTGAATTCTAAAAACACTGTTTTCTAACGAAACTAAAATCACTTTGAAATTAGGAGAAAATCAATCGAACGAAGACTGCTTACGAAAGCATGTGTGCTGATCGATCACCACTGTGTGTTTCACTACTGATTGGTATGCAACATCAGATTTTTCTTGATTTGTTTCTTTTCAGTGAATTCCCGTTCTATTCTTATTCGCCACTTAGTGGCGCGTTTAGAATTCGGCGTCTCTGTGCGACGAAGATAGTGTTATGAATTCACCTATTTGAGCACTTTCAATCCTCCATGCCTTCTTTGGTTTGAAGCCTTGTTACAAATCGGTGGATGTGGCCGACCTTGTACCAAAATAGTCATCTTAGGTGAACTCCCAATAATTCAGACTGGAAACTGAGGATGTGCGGGATCTCGTTGTCCATAGTCTTGTCGGTAATAATCAACGGGCAAGACCAGCCAGTGGCACTAAACAGTTATCACACTGTTGTGATCCTGAAGATGAAGGTTCACCCATCTCTTATGCAAAACTGCTAAGAAATTGATTTAACCTGATGGTTACTACTTTTGAAGATCATTTTGATTTGACCTTTCGTTGGGCATTTTCCCACAGTTATGTAGTGGGTGAGTCAACATTAACAGTGGAGACGATTCCGTGTTCATTTAGTGCTCGATGGTTTAGTTCACAAAATATGTATTTACAATAATTTGACGACCTTTTAGTATTTCTCTATGCTATTCTATAGGGCCGTTTGGTAAACGGCTATTTGGGTAGTGTATGACCGCGTTCTTTTCTTTCCAGAGCTTTCGAGATAATGCACGTCAGCTGTTGGATGAAGAACGTGCGGCAAGCCCTGACCTAGAATTAAACGCCATGATCACGGATGACTCGGTGGCCGTCAATGAACCATCAGACAACGAGCCTGTTGAATCGGACGTCTCATGTTCTGCCTTAGATGGGAACTCACTAAATGACTTTGTAGATAACCTTTCTCAACTAACTGGCACGCCCGCCGTAGATGGAGATGCGCTTTCCCCCGATCACTCTTGGAGCCCTTCTTTGGAAACGTCGTCGTTCGTTGCTGATACGGTTTCGTCGGTTGATGAAACATCAGAGTCCGGAAAAACAACTCAGATGGTAAATGACCTCCGAGCTTTCGGAATTTTATTGTGCAGTAATCTACTGAAACAGTTGCCACCTTCAGTAGAACCGATGGTTCAACAGGCGTTGCGTAATCTGACATCCAGCCCGGGCCAATTGGATTCCGAAGCGTTTTCTGAAGTTGAGGCTAAGGCAAGTAAATGATTCGAAGTTTCAGACGCTATTGGCTGTATGCTTCCGTTTTCCATAATATTCGCACGATACTCAGCGGGTCATTCATTGAAATGAACCAGCCATGTTTAAGCACCATATGTAAGGATAGCTGTATTTGAATGTGATCAAATTCCTCTTCAAGTTGCAAAGGCTGAATGGTCGCTTCCACCATAAAGATAGCACTGCATCAAAGGTTTCGCACAAAAGGCCCCCATTGGATAATTAATTGGTTACTCCGGATCCCTCTTTCGGTCGACTTGTCGCTTCCCATTTCTGGTCTTTATGTAAGCATAATGTTGACTGTTTTCCATCTCAATCGTTCCACGTACAGTTTCCGCACCGCTTGATCTCTTATTCTAGCCCTCCGTCTTCGGACGGCTTGGAACGTACACATAGCTGAAGTATTGTATTCCAAGTGCAAATCCGGAAAGCTGTCAGTCGCGTTTCCATTGTGATCACTTTCCTAGGGCTCCAACTCGAAAGATTTTTTAGATTTCATACACCTTCAGCTGGGCGATTCGTCTGGCCTCGGGTTATATCGGAATTGCTTTTTACCTTTTGTATCATTTAAATTATGTACCATTTTGTTCTTTTGGATGCGCGAATTAGAACTCTTTGTTTCGAATAATCAGGCTTGTGCACCATTTTTGATAACGATGGTTAATCGAATATGCAGTCGTTCTAAAACAACCTTTATTGTCTTATACCTTTGTTTCATTGTTATAAATCGTGTCTTTTTGAAAATAATGTTAGATATAAACCACTGCACATTAACCTCATTTCATACCGCCGGGAGATGTAGTTGGGCTGTAAGTGAGCTGCGTAACTCGAAGTGAATATTACACTTAACTTTCTCCGACTTCAAATGTGTGGGAAGTAGCAGTTTCAAGGTTTCCAACACTTTCAAATTCGAACCCCCAAAATTTATTTTTCTTCTGGTTTCGGAGTGGAAGTCTGCAAAGGTTCATTTTCTCATTAAAACAGTCTGATCACATTGCCATAAAGCTAGATTCGTTAAAAGTAGCATCTAACTAGCTAGGAGGCCCCAGCACTACGGCCGATAAAGTTGCGTGTTGGCAGTCGTCCAAAGCTCTAAATCGGTCGTAGTCTTGTTGAAAGTTAGTGCATATTGAATTCTAGATCGCGAACAGAAAAATATCAATAAGCGCGAATATTTTGATTCTGAGGACTGAAAGCAACACAGATCTCATTGACCAAACGTTTTGGCGTTTCAGATATAACCGTGTGCGTTGACAACAGTCGTTCGAAAATATAACACGCGGGTGAGAGATTAACCGTTTTGATTTTTCTATGATCGTTTAGCTTGGGGTTTAGATCGTTAACCAGCCAAGTTCCCATCATGGTTGTGTGGGCTGTGGCCTCTGCTCAGTTGTGTTTACAATATTGGCACTACAAGTCTGACCTTGGAGTCCAGAGTAAACGAGCTCTGAAAGTCATGGCTACAGCCTTGCAGTAAGAATGTTGCTAATTTTGTTAGTGTTGTTTACTTAAGCTCACATTAGTTTGTTCGAGAATGTCTTTGCACAACCAAGCTCGACAGGCATAACAGCAGCGCTGTTTCAGGTTAGCCAGAGATCAGATGGTCGGCTCATGCGCCTCTTCTGGTAATGCAATGGTTTTATTTTATTGTCAGGCCACGCTGGCACGTGGCAGTGCCACCAACGGAATTGTGATATTTTTAGCGAGAGCGCTTAGCAGACGAAAACTCGCCATGTTCTTGACACTAACGTTACTTGTCCGCGGTCGCTTATCCAGCGAGCCTGAATCCACCTTATTACCGGATGAACAACTGAATGGCGGCCGTTCCGTCATTCACCATCCGGAGGTGAGTGAGATGGCATGCAGTTCCGGCTGGAGCTCAAACTTAGTCGCTCGTTCCTCAAAACGGTTATCTTCTAGTACTTACTGTGAGTTTCGCCGCGGTCGCCTCTTAACGTGTCAGGAAGCTAGATAGACCTGAATGTTATCCCATCCGGACGGTATTTCCCTGGTCTTTAAAATATGTGCTTCTGAGTTGACTCCTCGTCGTATTTTCTGCCTTTCCCCGCTTTGTACCTGTCCGATGCCTTGGAAACAGACTGAAAAGTTTCCCTAGTCTCCTGCGCGGCGATCTCTGACCCAAAAGACTATTTTTCCTGGCATCTCTTACTTTGAAAATATCCTAAACCATCGTCCCCAACCAACTGCGGTCGTTTCTCGAACGCAAAAAGCTACTAAGCGACCGCCGGTATGGATTCTGGGAATGTCAGCCCACTGAAAATCTGACTTTTCCATATTCCTGGTCTGGCTCTCCATAACTGAGGGGAGGTACACCTGATCTCGCTCGATATGTTTGTTCGAGTGTGCTACGGCAGCTTGCCGGCAAAACTATACACGTTCGGGTCCCCCCCAGCTCTCCTGTCGCCAACATCAAGTTTTCTCCATAAACGAACTATCTCAATTCGAGTCGATGGGGTTCTTTCTCAACCGTTCCATATGATTGCTACTGTCCACCAAAATTCCGTACTCACACCCATCTACTTGTGTTTATTGATGATCCTATGTCCAGGACGTTAAATCCGGTTTGCTTTTTCGTCGGTAACGCCAACCTCCACTGTACTGCTCTCTGTGCGAACGCCAACATTGACTGCAGTCGTAATGTCGTCAGTGCATTGCTGAATTCTCATCTTGAGTGCATCTTCTGCGGTCCTCGTAATCGTGTTGATTTAAATACTTTTAAAACTTCTTTTTTCTCTATTCCCTTTTAACTTCATTCATTCACTACTCATTGATTTTATTCAGCTGGTCTATGTACCACAGTTTCTATCGTTCTTTTCCTGTATATGACCACTCCGTTATGCTCGTCACTTTTTATATTTCCGTTAGCTTCCCCCGTCCAGTCCTCTTTTTTCTCCGAACTGCCAAGCTGTGAAACACTCTTTATCCGTTTCCCACTCACTTACAATCTGTTTTTAAAGTAGTGCCAGTAAATCGGTTCCTATGTGAATTTCCCCCAAAATCCCATTTTAGAATACGTCATTTGTTTATGGGGTCTCCCTCTTACTCTTTAAACCATTTATTGTTTAATAAAAAAGTAAACACGAACGACGTCAAAAACCCACAGCACTGTGCTTGCCGGTATCTGTGACAAACTGGTGCACTGAGCACTCAGGGTTTCTAACCGCCTCCGAACAGTGCTTGAAGTGAGCAACCAGTCATCGGCTTCCGGTAAGTTACGCAATCCTCAGATCATCCTGCTTCCTTGGTAAATCATCTGGTAACGGACGTGAGATTTGGCCTCCTAAGCTAACTGTTTACTTCGGTTTGAACAAACTGGTATTAATCAAACTCAGTGACGAGCTGCGAATGCATATCACGATCAGTAAGAATGGATTGCTAATCTCAAAGGCGACTCCTCGGTGATTAAGGATCAAGACAAGTCGACAGGTTGGAGGTGGTCAAGGTGCCTATAACAGAAAATGCCAGAGGTTCGAATCCCAGATCTGCCGGTCTCCTCGGGGATAGGCAACAACTTGCTGTAGCCCAGTTCATTATCATACTTGATCTATTGGGGACATTGAGATTCTGTCACTCCAAGTTTTAGAATCATATTGGCCATGGGGCATGTCCCTTCCACTTCACTCATTCTTCAAACATGTGAAAATAGTGGCACCAATTACACGACCTTACGTGTCATCAAATGATCGGCGTCCTCCATTGCCATGTTCGAGGCTCCTCTATTTTATCCCTCAATCATCTTCACCAACTCAAGTCCAACAATCCAAGCAGTCATTTGCAATGAAAGATCGAGACTTCATGCCGTGGTAAAATGCAGTCTAGATAATACAGCGACCAGGTTGGCAAGCCGTTGGGTGACTCACAAACTCTGGTGATCAGTTTTCCTAAAGGTCGCGCGGCCTCCTTCATCATGAATAGACTCCCAACTCGACGAAGCTCCAGACATTGTAATTGTTTATCAAAATTTATGTCGGTTCTTGGGTCTTCAACGCTTGGCCGCACTTCGCAGACAGCCTCCAATGCATCTAGTGATTCTGTTAGACTTACGGCAAGGTTCCAGTGCATAACGACATTTCCTGAGCTCAGCTGCCAAAAGGTCCTCGAATTATGTACCTATTTAACCGCACTTATTCAGTTGATACTAAATTTCTAATTAGCATTCCGTATAAAAAACAGCTCTCCCACTTGTTGACCAAGAGTTGCTCTGATTGATGGCTTTGCGCCTGGTGTAAACAATGGTATTCAGCCTCACTGCTTTTCTATCCCATTGCCAGAGGACAATTTTCACTACTTGGTTGGGTCAAAGCTTACTTCCAGTTGTCGTTTGTAACATGATCACAACGATTACCAACGAGTAGTACTTAGTGTGGTCTGCGTCAGTACACGCGTCTCTTATTCGGCATCAAGTGGGTACCGGTGATCTTTTGACAGGCTATGGGTTCGATAACATCCGGCTTAGAAGATGTAGCCGGTTGCCCTGATTGTACTTTAGTTGGCAAGTCACAATTTTTCAAATGCATTAAAAATATCGTTTCCTCGTTCGTCCCGTTATTTTCTTGTTTCCTTTCAGGACAACTTGGCTGCATTTTTGGTTGGTAGGGCCGACTACGACTGTTTACGATATGCCTTCTCCGAGTTGGATACTGAAACTCTACAAATTATTGAATATTCTCGAATCGGTTCTCAGCTCAGGAGTTCCTCTGTAACATTTTGATCTAAAAATGTTGGTTTTCCTTATCGCAGGATCGCCTGACTGCGACATGGGAGCAATTATCCCTCACCTTTGATTCAACTGAACTGAGAAACTGATCGCTCGGAAGAACTATAGGCAGATCGCTCTCCAGGTGTCTCGCAAACGCACCTACTGATGCATATTCACCTTCCTGACTGGTAGCGAGCTGCTGATTATAACTGTTCATTCAACCAATTACCTTCTATGCTGATCGATTACCCTGCTCATTTATCATCGCGGCTTTGAATATGGACGCACCGAGGAGTTTAATTAAGATGATAGTCTATCACTACTGCTGACGATGTAATCTACATAATCTGGAGATCTGCTGATCCTTAAGACAGGCTTCTTCTCGTGGATGACATTTGAGTTATTTCTGCCACGACGATGTACCCCGTGCATCTTCAGCCGGCTTCGTATTTTAGTCGTTCAGCAAACTCAGACAAGGTTGTTACAGAACGCTCTAGTGGGTGAAGTCACTCAACTTCATTCACGTCCTACTTTATTATCACTTATGTATTCTTGATTCATGTTCCTAAACCGGGTCGTGACTCCACCCACTCAGCAGTAATCTCTTCTGGAATAGTCCACAATAAAGCAATGGCGCGCAGTTTTGTTCATTGGCTGTTCGTGTACAGAGATCCAGGACACAGTGCATCATTGTTCACGTCTTCGGTAATTTGTCATATTTTCCCTGAAAGAGAACCCTGTTCCATGGCCGACGGATGCAATCCCTTGGGCGAAATTTTATGTCGACTATACTGATCCCATAGGCGATATCTTCTTGGTTTTGATGGACGCCTGCTTCCTGGTTGAGCACCAGCCTTCAGAACAAAGAACCAGGAAGTAATCTCGCCCTTCATGTACATTATCCGATGAATGCTACTGGATTGCATATAGGATGATGTAGAAAGGGAACTCAGAAAAAGTTAATAGGTAATTTTAGCTTTAAGCAGCAGTGCTTTGAGGTGCACCTAACTAGCAGTGCAACCTGGCACCTTGGTAAAAACCGTTCATATTGGGTACATGGTAACATCGGACCAAACGTTTAACTCGGTCCACCTAATGAAAATACCGAAATTCTCTGTAGTCTGTTGCACGTAGCACTACATTATGCGCCCTTTTAAAGTGTATGGTTTTGTGGTAACTGGGGGCACACCAATCCATATTATTCTCACTGGAATTCCAGGGAAAAGAAACAATATTATATTGTTAGACAATCGTTTTCACTCTGAATTTCCACTGCTAACGCTGATATCAAACGCCATTGTTTTTGATTTGGATTTGGTCAGTCGGTCGCCAGATTTTTTGTCAGGATATTTCTTGCTAAGTTTCTCGTCAGCATAATCTTCAAGTGGAACTACATGTTTTCGCTAGGTTTCACATCCATTGAACTAGATGGCTATGAAAAAGATCTTATCTCGTCAGCTGCAGTGGTTTTTGCAGCTGTTTAAACCGGTTTATCTTTTTCATCTGGAAACTTTGTTTCGCCTCTCGCCTTTCTAGTTGCACCGTTGAATCCGTCAATATTTCGACAAGAAAGATTAAACGTGTACCTATTTTTCATATTTCAATGGTCTTTCTGACGTTTCATTCTATAAACTGATCGTTTCTGAACTGCAACAATGCTCTCCTATTTTAGGTCTCCACCATCCTTCATCTAGAAGTGCATTGCCGAGCGTGCTACTGAGTCGTCATAATGCGAATGCACCTTGACATGTTCTGACGGCTTGCACGCCGTGGTCCGACGAACTATGAAGGGTGGTTTATTTCAATCGGCAGATTATGTTTTACCTTTTACTTCCTTTATTATTCTTTTATTTTTCAGGAAGGAGTTGCAGCCAGCAGAGCTGCCAAGTACGGAAGGTGACTGGCGGTGGGGTTCGAACCCGTGACCTTTACGTACAAACGCCACAACTTTATCCGCTTTGCCACCGCTGGCGGAGGTCAATGGGCAGAATCCTGACAAAGTAGTCTCCTGGTACTCCAGGTTGGAGTTTGATTTGATCTGGTAACTTAGTAGGAGAAAACGAGTGGGAGAATGATTGCCCCAACTAGATTGGCTTCAACTTAGCCACTCCTCGCTGCCTTGCGATCAGGTTCTTGTTAGAACCCAAGGTTTTGGTTGAGAACCCTTGTCGTTCTTCTGCCCAGCGACTAAATTTCCTTAACACTAACTGTCCACCAATCCAATGAACCCCGAAAATGAATAGAATTACATACTGCATCGATCGTTGCGCAGGATAGGACCAGCTGCCCATCGCATCTGTGGGGAGCGGAGTGAACGGGTAATCCTAAGTATGCTTCTGTTCAGAACCCCCGTGCTTGGTTAGCGTCCCACTGCATTGCTGGTCAGACTTTTAAGGCTTTGGTTAAGGTTCGCGAAGAAGAACCCTTTGCGGTTTGGAGAGCTGCGAAATATTGCTCCCCGGAATGCCCACAGCTCCTTCCATTATAGGGACTGTAAGGCTAGTTGCTATTGCCTTGTCATAACCACTACCCGGAGAGGTCAACACCGCTGCTGTAACTTCGCAATGACTACACCAATCGATAGCCTAGTCGGGAACGCAGCATGAAAAGTTGGTGAACACCGAGGGACCGAATTATCCGGCAGAAGTATCGATGAGTATTGGTCATGAAAGTTATTTGATTTTCAACAATAAACGAACTTTTTTGTTTGCTCGATTTGGGTTTTCTCACCAGAGTTAGTGAGAACGAGAGATAGGATCGTTTGCCGATTTCCGAGATGTGACCAGAGCAGATGTCTTTCTTCCCTTCTCCGCTTTTCAAAACAGGGGTCTCGCAAGATGCCGCGAAACATTGGAGCCCCATAGATTTATCTGATGCCTCAACATAGTTGGGGTGCGTGTGTGGGGTTTCGAGTCGGACATCTGCCGAAATGCCCTCCGACGAATCTGCGTTTGTAAAGCCTGTGCTGAGGAAGTCTTACGCATCGCCCTCTCGTGGCGAATGCTTGGCGCTCTCCACCGGGCTGACCGATTTTGGTAATTGATTTAGAGTTTATGGCTACACCTCAACTTCAAACCATCCATGGACAGCCTACGAAGCATATCACTGTATGCTTGTCGATGTGTGTACAGGTGGTGTGTCCTGTGCAACCAGGATATCTGGCCCCATCCGAAGGACGTATGAGATGAACATTCAGTCACCATTCCTCAGTGGGTTACGTGACCCTCAGATCGTCGTTCGGCCTTCTGAGTTAGACTATTTGGCCAGAGACTCAGGTTAGGGTCCTCTAAATGAATCCTGTAAACCGATTTGGGCAAACCGTTGGCATCCAGTCCGTAGAGGAATCCTGAATCTCGATGGATAGTCGATGATGTGGAGGCGAATGCTAGAAAGCTTTCATATATGGTGATCGGTAGGCATGGTCTCCTTTTTCTGTCCTCTTTCTGGCTCACTCTTCTCGCCCTTCGCCACCGTCCCAATGACATAGTTTGTACTTAGATTTGTCCTTTCCTTATATATATATATATATATATATATATATATATATATATATATATGCAACATTAGTGATAAGACAGAAAACAATTCGAACGCATCGCTTAAACCACCGCGTTCACTTCACTTGGTTGCCTTCACTATTTCCATGTTAAACACAGTGCAACATACTCCTCTAGCTAGTATTCTTCACACTCCCAATATATATGTTTTTTGCGTGTCCGGAACCTGTAAACGAGGTCCCCTTTCGATGCTCTCTCTTCGTAGCCCAAATAAAACCTCTCGCTTCTCTGTTTGGATGTCAGGTGGTCGGGTTTACAGTGCTCGTAATACCGCTGGCGTTGGTATTGCTCTGTTTGTGAGCTGAGCGTCCATTGTCATTACTGGATCCGAGTCATCAGTCGTTTGTTTCCAGTTAGTTTGGACATATCTGAACTTGTTAGTAGCTATCGACTAAATCGTCGTTGTCCATTCTTCTTATCTATGTTTAGGCCCTCTGATTGCAGCTCTTGAGCCGGAAGACATTCCATCGGGACTTGTATGGGTTAGTTCGACGCGCGCGTTCAGCGGACTTAAATACACGCAGGGCGGCAAGCCATGTTAACCTCACAGATATCCTCGAATTCGTTTGATCTGATGCCTGTTTGCAGGATTTCACGCACGGTGAAATGTGCAAGTCCCTGAGACGTCAGCTGACCAGAAATCTGCGAATTGACTGCGGGCAGTAGTGGATGATGTATTGTAGGAAAATGGAAAAGACTTCGGCTATCCGGACTAGTCGTTTGCTTTAACGATCGATCAGAAAAGTGGTCCGCGAAAGCAGATGTAAACAGGGTGACCAAGGAATCTGGCAGCTGACTGATTTACTTACTTAAGTTTCGGCTCGTGCTTTGGACCTAGCATTTTAGGGAACAGTTTATTTCCCTCATCATCAGGGTGGATCCTCCCCTTAATCCTGCAAGTGAATCACTGTACGTAAATACTAGATTAGAGGTCAGCAGGGCGATGGGTTTTCTTAAAAGGGATAAGGAAGCTGGACAAGATGGGTCGTTTCACTCCTTGTTCAAGGACGATGCCGAAGTGTTAGTGCTGATGCTAATATTACTACTTGGATCACTCTGGGCAAGGGAAGAAATTCCTAAGGATACGTGTAAATCGTAGATGGCTCCTCATGTAAAAATCACACAGGAGTTAGTTTGGTGAGCATCGCATCTTCTGCTGATTATCTATGTTTCACAGAAGATGTACATGATAGAACTAAGCCGGTCGGCATTATGCTGAGTAAATATTCACTGTGCGGCGAATCCCAAAACTTCGGCTCATGTCCCTTAGGTACACGATTTCTGTCTTCCTTTATCCAAAAACGGCGTTCGATTCATTCAGTCGTATAGTTCTCTGGCGCTTTCTCAATGAAAAATGTTAGAGAAACTCTGACAACTGAGACGAAATTCGTGCTTACAATGATATTTGATCAAGATTACCCCTTTTCACTTTGCCTTCCAACTTTCCCATGGAGGTTATAATGGAAACCGCCTTATCCTCATGCGAGAATAGTGGCACTGATGTTTGCTCAGATAGAAAACTACTACCGAGTGCAGACCCAAGTTGGATGTTGTTCACCACCTGAACAATTGCGTGTTCGTGATGCTTTTTACGCCTTCGAATTATGAAATGCTATTGGAAGACTGGATTGGCTTGCAGCTGAACCCCTTTTGTGCGGGAAGAATGGGGTGAAGTAGTTAGGTTTAATAAGTTGGTTAGTTACATCTCACCTGACGGTCGTATATCGGACGAAAAGTGTTCACGTGTACGATAGATTGGATTGACATTCGCCAATATAAGGCATCTGTGGCTTTAGAGTGACACCCGGTCGAGCATGCACAGATAGCATCAATAAAGTCGATGCGGTTTTGTCAGCCGGTGAGAGTAAAAAAGATGTGAAGGCGTTTGGTTTTTGAACACCGTTCTGTTTATTGTGTTGGTAGAACATGGTGCGAGCATTTTCTCCATAACTCAGAAGTTGGACATAATGCACTGAGGCGCGTTGTTCAATCTTTAGAAGATGCACTAAATCTAAATAGACTAATGTGGTTGGGACTTGTTTTGCGAATACCAACTGAATAATTGGTTTTCTGTGTGCCCGTCACCGAGGGAGCCAGCGGCTGCAAGATGAATCAAGGTGGCCAGGCACGGGAAAATAGTATGAACACTTGAACCAGGGAACTGGCTGGTGTAAGTGCGGTTACACTACCCGGTTGGAGGTCCGCTAGATCCACACAGGCCATGGTTGGAGACAATAGGGCTCAGTCTCGCGGTCTTTCAATATTTTTTCTCTTCCAAATAATTCTTCAATTTACTTTTTTGCATTTGATTTTAGGCTATTTATCAATCTCTTCTCTTTAGATAAACGGTGTTGTGAGGTGTAAACAAAAACCAGAACACTGGTGCGCAGTTAAGGGTTGTAAAATTGGAGTTAGTTGATTGGATCCAAAGGACCTCTCGCGAAACACATGATATCTCAAAATCTACGGTCAACTACAGTGGATGTCTGTTGGTAGGTAGTTGAACAGTATCGAAGCGTTCATGTGATGCTAAGAGCAGCTCAGTCAAATCACGACTATTGTATGCGGCAGAGTTAGCGGTAATCAAGTGGATCGATAAAGATTGCATTTTTCGGGACTTTATGCATCTGTTTCTCGAAGATAAGATGCAAGATAATAAGGTGGGCGTTGATGAGTTAACGATGGAACTAACGAGTAGACTTAGTTCTCTTATTTCGACCGAGAGCGGAAAATACTGATAAAAAACGAAAAGTTATTAAATAAGACATTATTTTGGTTTGTCTGACCACCTGGCGGAAGACGTTCTTGTTGATAAGGGCAGTGTGAGATCACCTAGACACTTTGCCCTGTAGGTGAATTGGGCTTCGGAAGGTTAAATCAGGTGGCTACTGAGTGGAATTTTCCAAACAACCCTAGTGGATCACGTGAACTGCGTGGATTCTTGTTGCACACGTTTGCCCCTGGTCTTTCCGACGGCTGCGCAGGGCTAAGTATGCGTCCCAAACGTGGATAACTAATAAATGGATCAGGCCCAAACAAGCGATGTTTTTACGGAGCCCTCTTAAAGCCAGAACCATAAACCGGCTCTTTGAAAAGCGTTTCCTCATATTGCTCTATTACAGTATGTCTTTCGACCACGAGTTTTATCTGTGTAGTATTTCGCTTTATGGAAAAATGTGCACGGAATTAATATGTCGACGTTTTGCGCAAACAATTAATGATTGTTAAATGTATATTTGATTACATATATGTGGGTGAAAGAATAAGAGTTAACCAGGATAAGATTACAAAGGGTTTTCACCAGAAAAATGCTGAGAAATTTGCTAATTTCACCAATTGTATGCTGGCAAAATAACTAAGGAAATGGGACCAAGTAAACGATAAATGAAGTGCGGCTCACATAAAGGGTTGTATTTTGTTGTGATTTGATGCCTGTGAAAACGTTACGCTGGCATTTTTCAAATGAGACCAACCTCTTTAGTAATATTCCCGGTTTCTCTCCTTCTCTTGAGACTCAGTTTGGTTTTGTTAAAAAGACCCTTTTGTGAACACCCAAATCACATCATAGGAAGTTATTTCTCGGGGGTTTTTGGTTTGAAGGCATTTCCATTCTTCTACTCCTATAGTCTGTTTAGCTTTCAACTCCAAATAATTGATTGGTATCCAGATTTTAAATCCCAGTCCAGAACTCAAACGAATTCAACCAGAGAGGATCTGGAAAGCCCAGGAAAGACTAAGATGAAGACTAAAATTCACAAGAACTTATTTTGCATGTGGTTGCTCAGTTCCTCCATAGCACCATGAACTTTTCATAGTATCTTGTCTCGATTACTTCCACAGTTTCAGGTTTGTATTGCTATCTCCTGTTTATTCAGAAAAACAACAAAATGTCTAGTAAATTCAGATCTGACGACTAACGAGAAATCAAAGCAGAATATAAACGTTATGCGCTGTTCAAGAATAAAATGAATGTACAGAGCCCACTTGACAACTTATTTCACTCACAGTTCCTCAGCCTAATCCTTAAATAATTAGGAAACTGATCTACTCGCTGTTGTTCCTAAAAATGGCTTTCTATTCACTCAGGGCATAACTTCAAAAAATCAACAGTGAATATTTGAAATACTCAGAATGGGAAAACTCGCCGTAGTCACAAATTTTCGTAATAGGCTAACGCCTTGTTCGCTGTCATTTTCAAGGCAATTTTCTTTTATGCAGTGCAAATAACTCGATGTTGCGCACCATGCCCTTGATACACTCCGAAAATTTTCTTTTGTTGTATACCTATTTAGCTAGTAATACTTCGTGCGTTGTATAAAAGGCAGAAGAAAAGCTCGGAGACGCTCTGTTGGTTAAGGTTGACAGTTGCTTAGATATTATCATGTCAGTGGGAAACATCTCGAAATAAGCACCAGTAAGATAGTGCGATCATGCATTTTGGTGCCTCTTTCGACCTGAATTTACACGGTTCCCCTGAATTGGTTTGCCTGTTCTATGCCAGTAGTAACAGAACATCCAACCGCTTGACCATCTCCGGCCTCATGTGTTACCGCTGGCATTAACAAAGTTCCGATTTGTTGGTTCCTTTAGAATTTGTAAAATTGAGTGAATTTGGCCACTTAGGTGAACATCCGACGATCTGTAGGACGAATGCAAAAAATATTAACATAAACCATGTGTATGGTGAACCTTACACCGAAAAGTGATTTTGTTACTTTTCATCCAGTTTCTTCCGCCGCGGTACTGATGATGCGGTATCTGTATGCTAATGTGGTTTGGTAGTTTTCCTCATGTTATGACCTTTGATCGCGAATCATTCGGCTAGCAAAATGCAATTCGGACCTTCACGCAACAATTCATAATGCGACCCGAGGAAACCACAATACATCGGGAGGAACAATTATAAAAATTCCATCCCCTCCGTTCATTTGGTGGTTGACCAAAAACAGCTCTACAAAGGTGGTTTGCTCTTTTTAGGTCTTTTTATTCTTGCGAATGAAAATAGTAATGAATTAGGCAACACTGAATGGTTTAGCTCATAAGGTCCAGTTGTTTGCATTTCAACCATGAGTTTTCCCTTTTTGGAATAAAAGTATAATTCGGCGTCCTGTTGCGCGCATCGTTTTTAAGGTTAATGAACCCGTGAATTGCTCCACACAGCAGCCATTCAAGCGCCCAGACCTCTCATCGTATTTTTTGGAAATTTTCGGGTCGGTAGTATTTCGTTGTGCGGCTGGTGTTTAACGTAGAGTATCCGCAGTTGACTTAACAAGTCCTGAACATGATGCCCTGATTCAGGGTACAGTGGGATGAAAAAACTGGCTATTTCGCAATTTTCGGCGTCTTGTCTGTCCGTCACGTGCGGTGCGAGTGTCGCTAATCCAGACAAGTGTGTACGATACGTCAGTCGTGTATGTTTGACGCTTCAAGTAGCAGACGTTGCTTATCATCGGTAGCCAGTGCGATAATCCGGTTTTTGTAGATTTTTGTTCTCTGACCTTTCAGTTCATTTTTTGTCCTCATGATCCAGGTGTTTTTCACTATGAGGCTAAACTTTTCGTTGACTCGATGTTGTTTTCTTCACTTCTGTTTTATTCTACACTCGGCAAAATTTGAATCAAAATGGACCGTTATAATCAGATTTGGGTTTACAGTAGGCGGTTCATGTGGCATTTTGTATCTTGGTCAGCTCTACACTTCTCGTGTCCAGTACAATCGGTCGCTGTAAGATCAGAATAGTCGGCGAGATTACCTATTTGGTCAATATTTTTCAAACAATTTAAGTCACGTTACTGTGTTTTCACGGAATTGTGCAAATGGCGGGGTTGACATAATTGTTCAAAACGATATTGATGAAATGATATGCCACGTGATTTAATTCCTCAATTTGAACTCTGCCACCGTCTTGTTTTACTGAAACTCATTCTTGTATTGTATTTTATAGACTTTTGCGTACAATCAATAATGTCAAAAAATGTGAAGGTAAAAATAAAATAGGGAGGAATTAAGTAAATGAAATAAAAATACACCCATCGCCTCGTAAAAAAATAAAAAAGTAAACGAACTCATCCAGGAATAATCATAACACATTATGACAGGTTACTTAGGAATTCGGCTGAAACCCGGCCACGGTTTGTCAAAATTCGTGGTAAATATGGGACAATGGAGTTCCTGTAGATATTGATTCTGGAGGGTATGGAACGAAAAGCGGATCGTGTAGAAATATGGGAGCGACACTTTGAAGGATCGTTGTTTAGAGGATGCGTGGGATCAGAAAGAATTTCGATAGCGAATTTCTTACATGCTGATAAATGTTGATCACATAGATTAATTGACAATTCAGTTAGTGGTACGAAGGATACGGCTAATAATTGATAGCTCCCGGACTCGTTTTCTTCGTGATAGAAAACAAGGCCTACTGATCATCGAAGTTTACTTCTTTGTGAGATACAAGTGTTAGGAATGTGTTCCTTATATTCTTATTCAGTTTACATAGTTACGTGTATCCCTTTGATATTCCATCTTGCATACTGTTTTAGTTGAGTGAGATGCTCTCCGATGGACAGTGTTTCGGGGCGTTCAAACGAAGTCCGCAATATGTGCAGCTGTTGGCTGAGTTAGACCTGCTAAAAGACCCCCCGGAGCAAATGACCACAACCGGAGCCAGTTCACTCGAGGCACAACCTACGTCGAATTCAGACACTTCGGCCATGTCGATTTCGGTGACTGAAGACCAGATCGGTGTCACATCGGCGTCCACGGGCCTTCAACAAACAAATCCGGCAAAGCCATCCACCAAGTCAAGCACGCTTGGGACACCATCCAGCTCCAGTAATCTCGGATCGTTGCTACAGAGCATCAAGTTGAGTTCGACCGAGAATGAATCTGGTGGTACGTGTCTCAGCACGTTTTGCGCTTTTAAATGGCTAGTTTTCTGGTTCCGAATCGTTGATCACTTTGGAGGACTATACAGGCTGCGTCGACAGTGAAAAATATCGTATTTTCCTATTTAAACTGTAACGCGGTGAAATTGAGTCTCATGGCTCAATCAACGCCGCCCTTTTTTATTTCAAGTTTACACAATGGACGAAAATTTCGTTCCCCTCACCTCCAACAACTATTTCCTTTCATTGTATCGGATGTTTGATGGTAGATCCCAAAAAGCGTTCGGAATTCTTCGCTGCCACGGTGAGTGTTCGCATCTCATTCATCTCTATGCACGCATTCTCAGTTTCCTCTATTTTTTGCATGGTCTTTCTAGCCAACTTGCCGGTCTTGTCCTCACTCATTTTAACATTGAGTTATATGATTCTGCTGCTTTGCCTATCCCAACCCGTGATCGAATAACGAATGAAATACTGCCAGATAAATAAAAATTCCATGTTTTTTTCAGCGTCCTTAGTATTGACGTGACATGCGCTTTTCTATCGGGAATACAGTAAGCATCTCCAACCAAAACGTGGTCAGTGCGAGTAATTAAGAACTGTCAGCATTTAATAGTTGATTGCTTCTGGACCGTGGCCGAACGTGATAAGAATACCCTTTCCTTAATCTTGGGATTAGGGATAGGGTGTTTGGAATTGGACGCCAACCTACAGGCAAAAGACTGAGTCTAATGTGGTCACCCTGTATGCAAAGAATCAATCTGGTCTTTTGGCCTATTGCCTGAAGAAAAAGTACAAAACTTTTAGCCGATGTTTTTGGTCATATTGGACCTACCAGGCCGTATGAATCAATCAACATGACGGTCTCAGTTCTTGGCACACTTCAAACCTTGTTTATTCTCATTTATCATATTCAAATTTACTTGCGCTGTTTTTTTTCTCGAAGTTATTTTTTCACTTCGGATTCAGTGTTTATACGACGCATTGCAGAAAAATAGACCAAAAATCTAAGATCTATAGATTAAGCGGCACATTTTATGGCGTAGTCTCTGAGCCTATAACCACCACATTAAACTGCTATGAAATCCCACGGGGAATCGAATATGGGCTACAGTTTTGATACGTCTACTGTCTACCCAACGGGCTTGGCGATCCATACGAATATCTCTCTTTTCTTTTTATCTGCTTGTGGAAGAAAAATCAGATTAATATCTTCGATTGTTATTAGTTTAGAACTCTGCTAAGGTGAGTTGATGAAAGTGCTTCTTTTAGAGCAAAGCTGCGGAGAAATGATAAGCACATTGTACCTTAAGGGTACACTCATCTCACTGTTGAAAATACTCTATCATGAGCAGTTAATGTTGCTAGCGGTCGGAATAACGATAGCTAGCATATTAAGTAATGCATACTGGAAGAACTACGAATACCGAAACCAACCCTCCGGTGATACTTTCAGTGCTTGAGCGATCGTAACGACTGCAATATATATATATATATATATATATATATAACGTAAATCTGTCTGGAAATTACGTACCATCGCAATCATTGGTGAGGAAGAAGAGAGAAAAAGAGAGCACCGTGTATTATTCACCTTATGTTGGTTTTTCCGTTCTTCACCTCTACGTCACCAGTTATTTTAATGATCTTTTGTTCGCCAGTAAGCGCCTTATTCCGGTTTCCGAAATTGAAGTAGAGGACTCACTGAGGAAACTCGACTCCGAGCCACTGATCAAATACTCCGACCTACAGGTCAATTAGTCAATTTGAATGTCCCTGTATTCACTGATTGGACGGTCCATGCACCCTTCGGATGAGGCTAGGCATCCTGAGTGCCCATTGCACCCCTCCGTCGCAGATGCCTATGGCATAGCGATGAGTCGTTCGTACGCTGTCCGTAATTAGTTTAGAATCAAAGTTTAGCCGTCTCCCACAGACTGGCTATCAAAGATCGGTCAACCCGACGTTCGCCTTCGTCCCCGCGTTTTAACGGGAATACAATACATCAGATTTCCTCAACCGAAACTGTTTGAGATCCACGATCATTTGGAAGTATTTCAAGGGGCTTTGCGGACAAGAAGTCTACTGAGAACTTGAGGGGTCTATCCTTGACGATACCAAGGTATTCGGACACGCTGACAGGTCATATCGCGGTGAATCCCTATCGAATAGAGACTAATGAGAACCGTCAAATTAAATGAGTCACTTTTGGTTTCTTTTTAAGCACGAGTTGTTCTTGTTAAATTAATTTTTTTTTCAGATGAGGTGTGCAAAACTAGGGTAAGTGAGTTGATGGTCTTCTAGGGGAAATGCCGCCGTATGCCCTGAGGTCGGGGATTCGCAGGTGAGCGAAAACAACAGCTAACCACCGCTGACAGAATCCAGCTCAGTGAATGCTCATCTTATTTCTCGGTTGTACTATTTTGTTGTGAACGGAAAGAAGTTTGATTATGTGAGATGGTTATATTTCGTTCGCTTGTCGATTGCTTGCTGACTATACCGGTTTGTATATTGTCTCTTACATAATACAGACGGTGGGAAAATGGGTTGTAAGCACTTAAAGAGAAGTGAATTCGAAGTTGCTTGACTAGTACCAAGGAAATCAGCTGGTTTGCAACACCTTTTTACGCGGTTATCACACAGCGTGATCAAGTAATGCACTTGATGCAGATGCGATGCTAACGGACGAAGTGTGATTAATGAGCTGCGCGAGTTCAGCGTTAAGGTGACTATTAAAATGCAATGAGACAAGCGATGTTCATGTGTGGGATATTTCCCGTGGAATTCAGGTCGGTCATTATATCTCCAGCCGTTATTCGATATGAATATAGCGTTGGTATCTGATCGAAATTTATCAGGATTGTGTTTGAAGCCTAGGTGACGATTTGAGTCTCACAGGTCTGATTTTTTGCGCGATAGAGTTGGACCGCACGAAACAACCCGAAGTATTTTCACGTCTTCATTCCCCATATAGCAGCCCGAACACGTTAGGTATATAGCATGGGGTTATAGAGTCACGAAACCGGTTTGTGGTTGATTGTTGTGGAACGCTCGGTAAAGCTGGTTAATCACCTCGTTGTATTCCTTTCTTTGATTTCAGCCTATTACATCTGCTGGTGCATCCACATTATCTGTTGGACCACATGCCGAAACTTATACAGCTCAGATTGTACGATCGGGTGAGTTTTTATTCTCATTGTTAAGACCGACTTCTGCCGTGGAAGAATCCATTGTTTACATATTTTCGATATTTCTACTTTGCTAGTGCCCTATCCACATCTGATATCTTCAAAGCCACAATTTGACGTATCCTGGCTTTAGTTGCCTCATAACACCGACTACACAAAAGCGGGACTATATAATTCCACGTTATAAGCAGAAAATTGCGCAGATGAGAAAATGCTTCAAATGCATGTACTCTCTGAAATATGAAACTTAACCTTCTTGTTTAATGTCCTCAAAGTACGAAATCCTGTTGTCACAAGAGATTGACCCAATACCAACCCCTGTTTTAGCAAGCGCAGGAATAAAGGGGCAGGAAGCTGTCCATTTGCAAGGGTACATCTCTTCGGGTATTGAACAAAATGCTGCGCCATAGACCCATTACCACTGAGGCTGCACCCTGACGCGGTTTGAAGGCTTGCATATTTCTATGATCCAGCGAGCTGTACAATATGGCTTATCTGAAGCCGAAAATTCAATCGCCCTAGAAGTGTAACATACTGTTGGAAAACTGAACTGAATCGGCTGGAAGCCAAAACAACTTTGTAAGGTGGACCTATTTAGTTACTTCAGTAGTTGTGTCTCACCTGGTGGTTGTACATCGGATAAGGTGTCTCCGCGCACACCGAAGGCTGGATTGGTATTCACTAGTTTGAGGCATCTATGGGCTTTGCGTAACATCCGGTTGTCGACCAGAGATCGAGTATGCGCAGCAACAGTGAGTTCGGTGTCGTTCTACGGCTCCGAAACGTAATCGTTGAGAACAGGAAATATGCGAGGACTTTCGGTGTTTAAGTATCGTTGTTTTCACACTACTGGTGGAACATGGTGTTAGAATTTCCTGACTCACTTTGAGTTTAGGCTTTAGGTACTGGGTCCTAGGGTTCACTCTTTAGAACACGCAGTGTATGTGAATAGGTCAAGGTTGTTGGGAATTGTCTTGCGCATGCCGTCTGGACGGCTATTCTTCGAGGTAGGCCATAGTTAAAACATGGATCGCGGCGGCCAGTCGATGAAATGGGAAAATAGTATAAAACTTGAAGTATTGAACTGGTTGGCGTAGGTGCAATTACATTGCCGGTTTGGGGGTCCGTGAGGTCCGCAAAAGCGATGGTAGGACACAGTAGGTGATATGGCTTAGTATCTCAATCAAGAGGGTTCCTAAATTCGAAATCTTTATAGTTCCTCAACTTACTATTTTGCCGTCGATCTCTCACCACTCCTCATTCTTTTTTCTGTTTGGTTTTCAGTTATTCAGATATTCACGTGTTTTTGATGTTGGTTTTATCACTGTCTTTCTTTCAAGATCCGAGTATGCGCTTTGACTATCCGATTAGACCGATTTTGATCATTACGAGTAAAGCACCCGATGCAACCTTTTGTTTCAGTGGGTTTAAAAACTGTTGTTCGTTTCTATAAGATTCTAAGCATTGAGCTTAGTGTTTAGGTTCCAAAATTCTCATCGATAATCGACTGGGATGTCATCATTGCGGATCTGTCCTTAAATTGTTATTAACTTGCCCTTTTAATCTGGTGGCACCAAAATATCAGCTGTGTCGGTTTTATGTCGGACTATGGTCGGACTTTTCTCACGCTAAATAATCGGTCAATGATGTCACCACTTGGTGTCCAATTCTCCACCTGTTTCTTATTTCAGTTAACCGGCCGTCTTCTACATGGGTCCTAATCAAGCTTTAGCCAAAACGCATTGTTCTTTAGACGCGACCCGTAGTCCTCTAGCTTTGACGTAGGAATTTTAACAAAACCCCTGTAGGCCGAGATGCGTTTTACAAAACTGGAGTAAATAAATGGACCTACGACGTTGATAAGCTGTCCAGTGAGTCATGTTGGTGAAGTTAAAAGCTGCACCTCAGATTGATTCTGATGCGTCTTGCTATCCAAACATTTCATAGTTCCCAAATGGCTACGATGAGAATTTAATGGACGCTTCTTCCTGCGAGAAAAAAATATTTATTAAGTGGCTGTCATTTTTCATCCATATGCCTGTGACGAAGCTACTGCTTCTTAACCACACCGTAGCGGTATCCTCTCTAGGTTATTTTGTACTGACTGTCAGATTACTGTAAAAAGAACTAATCAACTCTGTCACAACGAGACTACACCTTGACGTGGTGTGACGGCTTGCGTGCCTCCATGATCCAACGAGCTTTACAGGATAGCTTACCTCAAGCCGAAGATCCAATCATGCCTGGAAGGTCAATTGGTAGAGACCTGACGAAGTAGTCTCCTGGTCCCTCTAAGTTGGGGTTGATCTGGGTTAGCAGCTCAGTCGAAAAAAACGAGTGGAAGACTGATTGATCGAAGTAGATGGGCTTCCACTCAGCTATTCCCCGCTGCCTTGCGGTCAGGTTCTTGTCAGAACCAAAGGCTTTGGTTGAGAACCCTAATCGTCCTTCTGCTTAGCGGCTGGACTCCCTAGCAGTACCCGTCCATTATTCCCCATGAGTTACACGCCTACAAATAATTCCATACTGCGTCGGTCGTCGCGCAGGATAATCAGGACCGCGCTGCCCATTGCATCGAGCACAGGTGGGGTGGGCAGTGATAAGTATGCTACTGCTCAGAGTTCCCTCTCTTTTATTCAACCT
>LUCM01003451.1:74307-191571 GCA_008360955.1 Fasciolopsis buskii
TGAAGCACTTGTGGCGTCGGCCTGATATTTCACTGAAGTTGAAAGGTCGTGTGTACTGTGCTGCAGTGCGTTCAGTTCTGTTGTACGGTTGCGAGACGTGGAGTATGCGTGTGTGCGATGTTCGTCGGTTGGAGGTTTTCGACAACCGATGTTTACGTAGTATGGCTAGGATTGGATGGAGTGACCGGGTGAGTAATATTGAGGTTAGAAATCTGATATTGGGTGCCACTTCTGAGAACGGCTTGTTTCAGCATATGAAACTTAGTAGACTACGCTGGTTGGGTCACGTGTTGCGTATGACGAACACTCGTCTACCATATCGTGCCCTATTTTGTGTTCCTCCTAAGGAATGGAAGAAGCCATGTGCAGGCCAACAGATGACGTGGCAACGTGGTATGAGAAAATGTGCAGCGAACTTAGGTAGAATAGGTGTCTCACGTCTTCGTGGTTGGGGTCCGAAAGACTTGTCGACTTGCTGGCTGGAGACACTGAAGGATATGGCAGTGAACCGTGAACAGTGGCGTTCGTGCTGTCATTTTCTATCGAATCAGAATGATTGAACACGTGCGTTTGTATAGTTACACTGTGTTTCGTGTGTTTGCTGCAGCAACATCTTATCTGTTCCCGCCCGTATAGATCCACTCCCTGTCCCCATTGAATATTCACTCTTTTTATATAAACGTGTAACTCTGGGGAAAGGCAGCGGTCAGTTAGACTTGCCTTGCTGTTTAACGCTGAACGATGATGATGATGATGATGAATAAGAAAAACACCCCTACCGAACAGTGATAGGCGTTTCGAATGAATTTGACAATTCACCATGTACTCTCACGCGAACAGAGATATGCAAGTACAATGCTTGCATGAGATCTACGTAAACTTCTGGTGTGCCCTTTCGATGGAGAACATTGAATAACGCTGTCCGGTAAAGTAAATCGAAGGCACCTTTCAAGACGAAAACCCGCGATTGCAGGGCGACGGTGTTTGTGTGGTGCGTTTTAATTAACTCCCAATGAATTAAAATTTGGTCGAGGCAACCTCGGCTTTGACGAAATCCGGTCTACTGTTCGCGAGTGTTACTCTCGAGAACCAGCGTCAAACGGCGCAACATTATCGAAGCTAAGCCCTTAGTAAGAGTTGGAAGGAGTTCGCGGGACAGGCTGGTTCTCCTCTACTCAATAGTCGAACAATCGACTCTACTTCCATCTCCGTTTGGGGGAGGGGGCCCGAGAGACACCCAATGATTCGCAGTTGCGATCGTCGGATTATCCACATAATTGCGCAGCCAGCTAAATTTCCTCTCAGAGTTTTCAGCCAAACGGTCGAGTGTTCGCTCTTTGCCATGAATGGGTTCTTTAAATCTATCGCATAGGATTTCACTAGCGGACACTCTTCGAACACCGGTATCGCGCATAAGCTTGAACAGTCTTTGTCTGTTATCTGGAGCAGCTGCTATTTTTATTTTATCGGCCAACTTAGTCCACTAGTTTTTACAGTCTTCTTTAGGCTTATTGTCAATTGAGGCTGTAGATGTCGCATTTTGCTCATGTTACAGTTAGGGAGCTGGCGTTTTTACTCCAGTAGGCTCAGCGACCCTTGCGAGATCCAGTGTTTTGATGGGTATTGGGTCTAGGGGGGTAGGCGAAACCCGGTTCAGATGCGTGATTCGACTCCACTGCTCATCAACACTGTCGGTCGCCGGGGTTCTTGGCTCATCTGATAATTATATTCATAACTGGTGTGAGGAGCTGGATCAAACACGTTTTACGGCCAGCCGGCTTGCGGTCTGCATCAATGGCCACTGAGCTACAGCGAAAATTGCATTGAAGCTAGCGCATGGTCCGATTCTGCGTACGTGGATAAGTACGATCCGCAGTTTTGGGCAGAACCACGCCAACAGAGTACCGCGGTATGGTCGATCTGACTCAAACTGCCCGTCTGATTGTAGCATCACACCGCTATTTATTCACTCTTCAGTTTTAGCGGGCATTAGCCTTACGCCAACGTGTGCCGCCTTCGGTTGCCACTTAACGTCATCATCTACTTAAAAGAGTGTTGAATATGAAACAAGAAAAATATCAACTTCGAGGTGCTATACTAATTGGTTATACAAAAGAAATTCCAATTACTAATTTGCCACTGACAGTGACGTTAAGCTGTATCACCTACTGTCTCCATCGTTTGGGAAGAGGATCTCATAAGTCTAACTGGACATGTACGAGCAAGTTCACTGGTAAGGGATTCTATAACCTTTTTCCCGTAACATCGACTGGTCATACCCCTCCATGGTCTAACCAGTTCTCTGTGCATGCCCAACAAATGGTCCAACCATTTTCTGTTTAGGTTCAGTGGATCTCAATACTAAATCTTAGAATCTAGACTTTACACCTAACTTCATCGTATTCTACCAACACTACGAATACATCAGCGTTCATGCACCTATCACTTTCGCACATTTGTCCTCAGTGGCCACATTTCTGAACCCAAAGAACGACCGACCTTACCTTAACTGAGTTAACAAGTCCTTTGTTCGGTAACCCGATTTCAAGGATAACCCAAGTTGGTAAAGATCAATCGCGAAGGAAATTCACTTGATAAACGACAATCTAGTAAGATGCAACTGCGGAACACACGCTTCACGTAGGGGAAGATGTGTTCCATACGGCCAACAGCATCCACTGCATTGGGGTGGATACCAGGGAACAGCAATGGTGACCCTGAAACTTCGAGTCGCAAAAGGTCTCAATAGGCTAGGTGTAGTGGCAAACTGGATGACAGCGGGTCGTCGTTTGCCACCAAAGTGACCGGCCGATCTTGGATTTGAACCTTTGACCTCTTGGGCGACAAAAGCTTAATCAATTTGAAAACCGACGGTCAAGTATCTCAATCAAAACCTTCCCTGATAGAACGAATCTCCGTTTCGAGCAAATTTATCCAAAAACTATATTACTCTTGGAAGGCGGAAATCGTATACCAAACATAACTACACTATCGTTCGATCTTCAATCATAAGCACATTATCGTCAGCGCATTCTAACTCCGACAGATTCTTGTCTGAGCAAATATCAATACGCTATTCTCACATGATAGGGCTACCCACAAAGTTAGGAAGAGCTGAGAGTGAGCAATCCCGACAATCAATTCCCTTGGTGAATTCGGACGAAAGATCGCTGAAGATACGAACTCGGCTTCGCCAGTAAGCACAAAAAGACTAGGAAGCGGAAGTGAAATTCTCTGATATTTTTCAGTGGAAGACAGCGTTAGAGTTTTGAACGATCGGGCAAGTCGAACTACGGTTTCAGACCAAGTTACAGAGAGATCTTAGGACTACAGAAGGTATGCCTATGTCCCAAGATTTGACGCAGCGTGAATATTTCGTTAGTACAACTTCAATCGGGTCAGAAACCGGGTTTATTCTTAAGCCTTCAGTTTTAGCGAGTATCAAATAATCGGTGAATTTTAATGCCTAAGAACTTTGAATTCAAAACTGGCTAATTAAAAAGTAATAATTTTGACTTTCTGAACAGGATCCACTACTTCTCCTGTAAATAGGTAATATCACAGATTCATACCAGTCCCTTGGTATCTGCATCTTTCCCAAATCAGTCTCAGGAATTTTTCTAATTCCGATATTAACACTTCGCTGTCGTCCTAGAGGACATATGAGGACAACGTATCTATTCCAGCAGTAGTCTTTTCAGAAAGCCTATTTCCCGATGGTCTCCCTTTTGTGTATCTGGGCTGCTTCAATTGCAGGCATATATGGGAATTCAGAGGTGACAATGAGCCGACTGGGCTGCCCTGTAAAATGACCTTCCGAGTGGTCCATGCGACGCTTCCGAGAGTGAACCAGCGAGTCTTCGGATTTCCTGATCATTCAATTTACACCCGGGTTTTGTAAGCCAGTATTCTTAATCCACCGATAAAGGTCGCGACTACTTTCTACAGCCGGAGCCTTTTTCCATTTCCCTATATTTCCTTAGCCTGATGATTCCTCAGGATTTAATATCACCTGGTAGCACATGGTGTCCGAAGGAACGGACCCACGAGCATTTAAAAGAACGAATGACATCAAAGATGTCCATCAAATGTACGAATACCTTCATCAGTGCACTGGCTCGTACAGGTCCATGCTACCCTTTCAGGTGGTGGTTGGAAGCACTAGATCATATTGCTCAATTCCCCATTTACATTCAAAATATTTCCTCCTCTACAAAAGGCCCTTTAACTTAATCCATTGCGGTTGACCATTCAGTACTTCGTGTTCATTTTTTTGTTGATAATGATAGGTGATAGGAATCAGAACGAGAGCGCACGCGTAAATCGGGTAAATGGTTGTAGAAAAGAAGTTGGTGCGACCGTCGCTTGATGTGATTGGTCTTTCGGATGACACTACTCTTGATATGTAAG
Organism: Fasciolopsis buskii; assembly: GCA_008360955.1. Taxonomy (NCBI): domain Eukaryota; kingdom Metazoa; phylum Platyhelminthes; class Trematoda; order Plagiorchiida; family Fasciolidae; genus Fasciolopsis; species Fasciolopsis buskii. The sequence goes on from LUCM01003451.1 coordinate 78,718, forward strand.
TAGGCTAAGCCAACTCACAAAACTTGTGTTGATTGAGTTTACTCGCCATTGCACTGTTGGTGGAGGTGAGCCCAACACCTAGAAGTATGTAGTCGCGTTTTTGTTATTTGATTCGTTACATCTCATCGAGTGGTCGCATATCAGATGAAGTGCTTCCACGTATACAAAAGGTCCGGTTGGATTTTGCCAATTTGAAGCAGCTTTGGCGTAGCCTTGACGTCTGGTTATCAAACAAGGACTGAGTTTGCACGAGAGCAGTAAGACCGACTATGAAACACCGCAGCCCGTGAGAACGGAAGGTGCGATAGGAATTTTGGCCTTTGATCTCCTCTTAGTATTGTTGGGATAATATTGAAAAGTTTTCTGNTAACCTCAGATGGTGAGCGTGAAGTTCTGGGTTCAAACTTTAAAAGTAACACGGAATGTACATAACCTATGATAGTTGGATCACTTGTTTCGCATGCCTACAGGTCGCACATTTTACTATTCATTATTTTTTTGAGGTAAACAATCATTTGTCTAGTTGCCCAGCCACGACCCTCCCGAGTAGATCGAGCGACCGAGTTGGATTCTGTGTAGTCCGTTAGCGCGAATGCTGAAATAACATCATCATCATCATCATCATCATCATCGTCATCATCATCATCATCATCATCACCATCATCATCGTTCAGCGTTAAACAGCAAGGCAAGTCTAACTGACCGCTGCCTTTCCCCAGAGTTACACGTTTATATAAAAAGAGTGAATATTCAATGGGGACAGGGAGTGGATCTATACGGGCGGGAACAGATAAGATGTTGCTGCAGCAAACACACGAAACACAGTGTAACTATACAAACGCACGTGTTCAATCATTCTGATTCGATAGAAAATGACAGCACGAACGCCACTGTTCACGGTTCACTGCCATATCCTTCAGTGTCTCCAGCCAGCAAGTCGACAAGTCTTTCGGACCCCAACCACGAAGACGTGAGACACCTATTCTACCTAAGTTCGCTGCACATTTTCTCATACCACGTTGCCACGTCATCTGTTGGCCTGCACATGGCTTCTTCCATTCCTTAGGAGGAACACAAAATAGGGCACGATATGGTAGACGAGTGTTCGTCATACGCAACACGTGACCCAACCAGCGTAGTCTACTAAGTTTCATATGCTGAAACAAGCCGTTCTCAGAAGTGGCACCCAATATCAGATTTCTAACCTCAATATTACTCACCCGGTCACTCCATCCAATCCTAGCCATACTACGTAAACATCGGTTGTCGAAAACCTCCAACCGACGAACATCGCACACACGCATACTCCACGTCTCGCAACCGTACAACAGAACTGAACGCACTGCAGCACAGTACACACGACCTTTCAACTTCAGTGAAATATCAGGCCGATGCCACAAGTGCTTCAGTCCAGCGTAAGCTGCCCGAGCCTTGGATATACGCATATTTACCTCCAATCCCGAGCTACCATCGTTCGACACGCAGCTACCAAGGTTGGTGAAGCGGTCCACCATTGTTACTTCCTCTCCATCCAGTATCAAGTTCGGTGCCGCTGTCGTCCAGTCCTGTGACAGTTCTTTGCACTTTGAAGGTGCAAAGCACATGCCTAAGCGAGCAACCGGTCTCGGCAGTCTATCTAATGCCCGTTGTGCATGGTCCGCAGACTCGAACAGGCACACGACGTCGTCTGCGTAATCTAGGTCGCATAGCTTTCCTCCATTTCCCAGTTCGACTCCTAGATCCCGGAGACCTCCTAAAGCATCTTCCATCACCTCGTCCATGACGAAGTTGAACAAGAATGGAGAGATGGGACACCGTTGTCGAACGCCACTAGTTGTTTCGAATGAACGTGACAGTTCACCGTATACCCTAAAGCGACCATAGGTATGCGAGTACAATGCTCGCAACAGGTTCACAAACTTCTTTGGCATACCCTTCGGGTGGAGAGCACTGAGTAGTGCCGGTCGATCCACGGAGTCGAAAGCACCTTTCAGGTCGAGGAGGACTACGATTGTAGGGCGGCGGTGCGTGTGGCGCGTTTCGAGTACCTGTCGAAGAGTGAATATTTGGTCAATGCAACCTCGACCTGGCCGAAATCCGGCCTGTTGTTCGCGGATATTACTCTCGCGAATCGGTGTCAAACGGCGCAGCATTATCAAAGCCAACACCTTAGTAACTATCGGAATTAAACTAATCCCACGATGATTGCTGCAGTCACTCCGCGTACCCTTCTTGAAGATGGGTATAATCAGTGACTCACCCCACGATAGCGGGATACGCTCCTCGTTCCAAATATCATGAAGCAAGGAGGTAAGTGATTTCATCAGCACTTCTCCACCCAATTTGAAAAGAACTGGGGAAGGTCGTCGGGATCGGCAACTTTTCCCCTCTTCAGAAGCCGAATATTCGACTCCACTTCCACTTCCGTTGGGGGATCAAGTGACACCTCCCAAGGATTCACAGCTCCAGACGTCGGACTAGATACGATAGTGTATGGCCAGTTAAACTGACCCTTGAAATGTTCTGCCCAACGGTCCAGTATTTTACACTCCAAATGTGCATAACACATACCAAACATACCTACACTGTTGTTCAGACGGCCGAGGAAAAATTGCAACTCGGCAGCCCAATGTCGCACGTATATTCTAGATCAGGACGGGTTCCCATGTGAGCGAACACCAGTGCCACTATTCCCACATGAGGATAAGATTGTCTCCATAACAGCGATAACCTTACGTAGGAAAGGGGCAACCACGACTGAAACAACTCGTGGTGAAGTCGTGTGAATCATTCCCATTGGATGTGTGAAATGAATTTCTCTGGCACACTTTACAATGAGAGGCAGGGCCAAGGAACCGCACGATCGCCACAGTCGAACGCCGCTTTTAAATCTGGAAGTACGGATACCGTGGGTCTGCGGAACACGGGCCTACGTTCTAAGATCTGTCTCAAAGTATGAATTTATGCAACACAACGACGACCAACTTAGTTCTCATGCATGCACCTTTCGCGAGTACTAGACAGTCGATGAAGGGCGACGTACACGAGGATTTTGAATGCAATGCATATTGAACTATTTCATGTTTTTGCATGAGGGTCTTCCACCTTTCTTGTACATCGGCACAATCACCGATTGACTTCGACGATAGCTCGATCATTCGCTGTGAATGCCCACAAGTTATGGGATTCCCAGTTAAACGAGGTACACCACGACTACCACGGTACCACTTTATAACGAATACCTGATGAGCGCCAATAACACCCCAAACCCGTCGTGAGTTTCCGGCGAAATTCTTTTCGCTCATCCAAATACTAACCACAATTTGTATTTATTATCTTGTTATTCTCCCCTCCTTCCGAACGTCCAATCAGTCCAAATCACAATTATCAAGCAATCACAATTCACATTCTTCTATGCACTCTTCAACCAAAACCTTACATCAACAATCCTGAAGCTACAATTAACATTGCGGTCCTACATACCAATTAACAATGTACAACTATTAAGATATTTAGACAACACAGTACAACGTACGCATAAACTGACGAGCGCCATTAACCCCCCAAACCGGTCGCGTGCTCCCGACGAAAATCTATCCACTTATCCAGATACTAACCATAATTTATATCTATTCTCCGGTCATATTTTAATCTTTTCATTCCCCCTAGACCCCTCCTCCCCTCGTCGCCTCAGTGGCTGAACTACGCCTTCTAAACTATTGGTTTATTCGGTTAACTGTACTATTCAGGTGGTTATGGTGGCCGCGTACACCGGAGCAGCAGTCCCCGAAAGGCTTAGGTGGCCACTCTGTAATGCACCAAAACAGAAATACCGACGTAAGCCTAAGCTCAATAATCGCATTAACACTTACACAATGAAATCAGTAACGCGAACCCACAGGCTACATGCCTCCCGTCAAGTGGAAGGTCATCCTGTCCAAGCTGTGTTTCGTCCAGAACGACCCCAATTCACTTCAGTTGGCATGAGGCAGCATTGACCAAAGGGGCCAAACGAACGTCCAGTGTTCTTCCGATAGAATGCACAGAAAATGGCATCCGCCTCTAGGGATGTTATGTCCTTCGCGTTATTCTTGGGGTTCCGGTGACCCTGCTTCTGTTCATGTAGGGTGGGGTCATAAAACATGCGGCTTTGGCCAAAATCGATAGCACAGTTTCTTGCACGAATAAGCTCCAATATCCCAACGCGCTTCTGGTGCAAGGTTGCCGTCCTCGGGTTCTGATATCACTTTCGGAGGGGGGCTTCAAGATCACTTTCGGAATGGCAGAATATCAGGTGCGGAAACACACTACGGACGCCAACACAAAGGGGCTACGGCAATAACTGTCTTATCATCTGAAATTAACAAAGAGTTGGGGAAAAAAGAAAGGTGTAATACTGAGTGAAGTGCTGAGTAGGGCCTCTTTTTGGGAAGAACAAATGCAATGAAGGGAGAAAACGGTCCCAAGAAAGGCTGGAAACAGTGTGGACTAGGTCTTGTCCAAACAGTCCATGAAGCTCGTGACAGCAAAGGTGGGTACCGTTAGTTCCGGAGGTTTGTTATCTTGATGTCTTGCTTTATTGGACGGGTCAAAGGCAGGAAATTTTATGCCCTGGGTTTCGTATCGTCTCTAGGTCCCTTGTATTTCGCAAGTTCATTTCTGACGGCCTAGTTTCTGCCGCCAGGAAAGTTTAGACTGCTTATTTAACCATCGCCGCGACTGAGCTGCACTGTATGAGTGTTCCGTTATGTAGCAAGCGGTACGGCAGTATGGAATCTCCAAATACACATGAAAGGAAGAAGAAAAAACATTTGCTTTATAGGAACAGAAATGCATTTTGCGGGTTTATTTTATTTTTACTCCTTTTCCGCTGTTTCTTTTTCTTGGAAGACAGCAGTAGAGAAAAATATGAGAAGGTCACAGAAACCTATACAGCCTTGATATGAGGGATCTTTCATTCTCCTCCTCAATAACTTATTGGTCTAAACTGTTCCAGTGAGATACCACTCGGTCCGTAAAAGTTTTCACATGTTCGTTCTAGTACGATATTTGAACACTTTTTTGATTATCCTCTAAGTGTTTCCGGGCTGGACCGCGCAAAACGTATCCCTGAGACCTGGTAAAGAGAGATGGAACATGAGGAATATGTCGTCCCTTATACTGCGACTTCCCATGGGGTACATGCTGAGATCAGTCAGACGTTGACGGCATGGAGAATGAAAATATCCGCAAAATTGTTTCGTGGCCTCCCCTGTAATCCTTAAGGCATGTCGCGATCCCTTTCAAGATCCGAATGTGCAATTTCGTTACCGCATTCAGTTATTGGGAGATTATAGGTGCCACTGGAAACCTGAAAATCTTCTAGCGGGGTGGACGGAAACCAGCCTTATGCCATGTTCATGATACAGAAAGCCGACCTTCTGCTTAGTTGTTGGTGGTGGGAGAAAGGCAGCTACTTACCGACACACACACCTACGCTGTTTACTGCTTAATATTCTGAAGCTGGATATTCTTCATAGTCCAAAACTGGTTAACCGACACACTGTCGCAAAATGTACTCGCACGCTTGCCAACCTTCATCGGCAGACTCCAGTAGATGGACCAGCGGTTCGACTGATTCACTGCCGACTGCACTGCTGCGTTTTCGCTACCGCAGATGGTGATATCGTCAGCATATGAAATAATGATCACTTAGATACTACAAGGAGAGCTACATATGTAAATGCGGGACATAATGGTACAAACATTGATCTTGGCCGCAGGCCTTTCAAGATTAGATAGGGGTCGGACATTGAAGAATCGGCTTTAGTTGAGAAGGAACGGTTTGTATGAGAACTTCGGATAAGATTTACCAAATGACCAGAAATGCCAAAATGCTGCTGTTAATGCTGTAGACGGGTATGCGGGATCCGGCCAAAGGCCTATTCAGAGTCAATGAACATTGCGTATTAGGCCTTCCCGCCAGCAAAAGATTGCGTCAGACTGAACATAAGACGCAGCATGTTTGTGATACCTGGCCTGTCAGGCTAGAAGCAGCGTTGGTGGGGACAGATTAAACTTTTGTCCCGTAGGCGTCACGAGATGATGCGCTTCTAAACGGGTTCGGGAACTTTGCCGGGAATGCCAGTCAGGCTAACGAGTACGTAGCCAACTGGGTGGTATCGACCCTTTTGCAACAATTGGGCCAACATTTGCCTTTTTCCATGATGTGGTGGAGGCGCTGAGTTCTGGACAGTTCTCAAAGAGGTAGGTGTAAATTTCTGCCGACGTGGTGTGCGCTTCTTTAGGAATGCGGCAATCAGTGGCATTCGGGCCCAAATGAACGGAGGTGTTAGGGTTCAAGAAGCAGATCTTCCACTTTTCCTTTTGAGATGGCAATGCAGTTTAGACCGTGGGCATCGGTCGTCATTGTTAACATGGGGTGAGAAGAAACAAAAAGCGCGGTGGAAATCAAAGTAGGCTGAGGTTTAAAGATGTAACTTGAGAATACATGGTTGGCGGGGCTCCTTGCTAAGGTAGAGGACAAGAGGCCGTGCATCAGGTTTCTTCGTCCTTTGCACCAGTGTATGAAGGATAGACAAGTCTGAGCACCCTCGAGGGAGGACTAGTTCGAGATGAAATAAAAAGCACTCTCTAATATTAACATTCAGGTGACTGTGAATATCCATTTGTTTGACTCTTGCCTGGCGAATCTGAACCTAGCAGACCACCTGGAGCGCCCGTCCAGAAGGCTCCTAATGGAGCGAGGGCTGTGTGGTTTGCTCGTTTTTGATATTATTTTCATTGGAACAAGACGTCGGTGAGTCCGCTGGGTGTAGTCTTTGACGCGAAAGTTCAGAGCATCCACGTTCGGGTTCGAATCTATGGTCCGCATTTGGCGGGCCAGAAAGTTCCTCACTTCCCGAAAGCTATCTCTTTGGGAAGAGCATGGGTTTCTGCCTTGTGACAGACATATATGCCACTAAAGTGTAACTGGAAATGAGAACTATATAACCACTTCTGTCCAAATGGTTCAGTAGCCCGACCGTTTGTATCTTCAATGGAAAGCACGAAGTCTGGGAGAGAATGATATCTTCCAGCCTGGTACCTGGTGGGTTCGTTAAGAGCCTAAGACCAGGACATGCTTATAATCAACTGGACAAGGGCCTGACAGAATAGGCTATGGGCTACCCTTCATCGAGTCGACAGACAGAATGTTGACTTACCCAAAGCAGGGGATGAAGAAAGTGACAGCTGCCACGTACACCTATTAGATGTCCAAAATTTACCAGTCCCCGAGGTTGGCTCTTGGTGGTCGGTAGATAGCAACTGACAGAAGAGCCCCCGAAACCGCGACAATAATCGTCACCCACAACGAGTCAGTAAGAGGGATTTCCGACAGCGAAATCCTCAGATAAAATGAAAAAGTGGTACTGAAATATGATGCCAATCCACCCGCTTTGCCTTTAAATAAGTCTTTTCTGACGGCGACGAACTCCTGATAGGTATCTCCCCTTTCAGGTATGTCCGGAGTGATGTCATTGGAAACTTTTCGTCATGCGCCAGCTATTCCAGTGCTGAAATTTTATTCTTGATACTCAGGCAATTGGTGCAAATAAAATCTATAGAATGCTCGAACGAGATTTCAGAAGAGTCGTTGGCAGTTGCTGACCTGAGTCCGCGCTGTGTGAAGCCAGATAGTTTTTCCTGCCACCAAGCGGCTGCTTCTTCAGCTTGGACACTAGTCACTTTTTTCTTCTTTTGCGTGCCTGGGGCTGAGTATGGGTGACCATCGGACGAAAAGGTGTTATGGATTGACGTGGGCTGGAAAATTACCAAAGAAGAATGAAACTGAGGGGGAATTGGAAAGACATCCCTCTGTTAGGCCACATTATACTTGAACGTAGTAATCCGACCTACTGGAGCCTTAGCTTATGAAGTACCGGTTTTTCGGCTATGGTTTGCGCTATCTGCTAGGGAGGCAACTGTCTTCTTAGGTGTGCTGTTGACAGTAAAATCTGGTTCGGCAGAAAACTATGAAGATCGACTTGAGGGAAGCTTAAGGCCAGCGACGAGGTGGCCTTCTGTGGCTAAATTCCAACTGCACTGTTATAAGACCCCGCCGGAATAGGCGGGACAGGGAATCCCGAATGACATTACACGTGGCTAGATTTATGATAGACTTAGTCTTCATGTCCGTTTTCTCAAGGATATCTCCAGTCGATGTTGCTATTTTCGGGTCTCTAGGTTATTCTCCCCTTACTAGAATTCTTCATACGTTTACGCGCTCTACGGGGATTGTCTTGAGATACCATTGTAATGTTCGCAGATGTGCCTAAAAATCCTCGTGTATTAAAGAAGACCTAGCGCAGCATTCCCGGGAATGAAATCGGGCATATTTCCCAGCCTTCTTTTTGGCTCTGGCGTGGGGCCAAAAAGCTCTAGCCGGTTTCGCGACTTCGGGACATAGACCTCTAATGTTACTGGTGGCCTGTGTGGCAAGCTGAAGCTCCTTAGCCTAGGTACTCGAAAGAATCACCGTCGCAGCAGAAACACTGTTTTTGTGCAATTTTCGGGTGGCGTCTAGAGCAACTTGATCCCAGTCCTTAATGGATTTCATGGTCACTGCGGTACCGGGAAAGAATGTATTTAGGAGGTATCTTGGATGAGCCACTTCTGTCCCTAGTACCGCTAAGGGAGCCTGGGGCTTCGTGCTCGTGCACTCCCCGGAAAACCTGGGTTTTGGTCTTTCCTCTGGCTCAGGTTCTGTGTCCTTCAGACCTTGACATTTGGATACAGCGGACTCAGCGAGACCGAAACCGAGTTTCTGAAACGTGGAGAAAACATGCACCTAGTTGAGAAACTAAGCAGTTTCAAAAATCCGCGGGACAGCAGTAGTGGCACTTCGAAACAATACCTAGTGATCCGCCCAGGAGAAGCATGAGACTGGCTTGTTCCGTAAAACGCCGCGATGAGCGCACCAAGCGATAAGTTGATACGTATGAAATGGTGAAATGTCTGGTGTTATTTTGTGGTTTAAGTGGAATTGAATGGTTTCACACAGAGTATGCTATGCATTAATCATTCTTCCTGGGAAGAACTGCAACCCGATATGTTTACGAATCCCTGATCCCTTTCACATTTGCATTATGCCCTCTTGGATACGGGGTTTCATGGGAGACAGAGTTGGGCAGCTTCGTTTGATGGTCCCGTCAGGCGTTTGGAGATAACGATGAGGTCACCCCGAGCTCTCTGTTCATAGTGAACAAAACTTCAAGGACTTTATTCCCCCCTGGTTGGCTAGTTCTGTTGGTCTTGGAATCGTCCTTGTGAAGCAGTTTTGGAAATTGTCTGGGATGCGCCTGCCCCGAGCGAAGGTGGGCGTCCTGGATTGTACGGCGTATACCAGCTGAGGACGCACAAAGCTAGATCATTGTGGCTACTCTGAAATTTACCGTTCGCCAAAGTTGGTTTGCCTTGACAGCCGCTGGTGTACATAAGGTCTGAAAGAGTCACCAATGATCACCCACAGGTCTCCTGTTTCCCCTACCCAACGAACTTCCTGCGGAACCACGGGTTTGAGGTGTCTTTTGGTTTCTCCTCTCTGGGCGGTCATTTTTCCTCGGCTTCCTTCGCCTAGATGACCAGGAGCATGCAATGTCTAGATCTGCCTGCACTACATCCCCCTAGGATCACTTACAATTTTTGCTTCACCAGCAAATAAATGAGAAGGGTTTTGTTTGCTCCCGCCAAATTGTTGTTGATTACTGGGAACGCCGGAGTTCCCAACATCGAATATTCGGGCACCCGTTACAAGTACCGCCCAGGGAGGATTGCGTCCAAGCTGCTTTCATATAGAATCTGTAGCTTCAAAGATGATCCACCAACTGTCTCGTGACTAAACGTGCTACACTTAAAGAAGCTAACCTAAAAAGTAGGAGCGCGTGATTAACCGAGTCGAAAGCTTTCCGAAAATCCAGGTAGCGCACTTTGACTGCATCCTGCTGCCTATTCTGAGGGTCCTGTCGTCTAGGAATGGCAACTGATTTGTCGGACACGAATTGCCACCAAAACCCTTGTGGATTCCGGCCAAGTAACTCGGGCCTAACAGTGTGCTGTGGACTGCATCCCAGATTCAGTTTTCCGTTACCTTTAGCCCCAGTGAAGGAAGGAAAGCCGGATGGTGGTCGCTTATGCCACCTCCACTCCCTCCCTTGTAGATTACCGACATTTTCGTCGTCCACGGAATCTCAGGGTTTCATCCTGCAGTTGGAGAAAGACGGAACAAGCCTGTTAAATGAGGCACAGCCACATCCTCTAATGGTTTGAAAATAGCCGGATTTGTGTCGTCCGGTCTTGCAGTCTTATGAACGTTCAGCCCCGTGATATTACCGCAGTTCCTCACTCTCTGAAAATTAGGTCCTCCATTTTTCTGGTTTTAGGGTTCATAGATCTACTTAGGATGGTGCCGCAATTATGGATGCAAACCAGCTTGAAATAATCTAGGAAAGCCTGCGCTTCGTGTTCTTCTAATACGACCTTGCTGCCGGTGTTAGTGTGCGCATTATTCACGGAGATTCTAAGTTCCTCGTTTTGTTGGAGATATTTAAAACGCCCCTCTAAATAACTTATCGCCATCCGTGTCGAGTGTGACTCATATCGACCCTGGTATTTTCTCTTAATCGTGAACGGAACTTCGCTAGCTGTTATGTGCTGCATGTGTCTCTGATGCCCTTGATGTGCTCGGCATTCTTGTCCCGCATTTTTCTTCTACCGTGCTTTTCTGGCTGTCCCCTTACCCCAGGGTGGTCTTCCCCCCTGGGTGCAGTTTCTTAAATGGGGAAACTGTTTCCTTACAGCCATAAGCTTGTGAGTAACTTGCGCCAAGAACAATTTAACGTCGTTACTACAAACGTGCCACAGCAGGACGGCAGCCTTGCGGAAGAAAGCCTCCACCATGATGTTCTTGCTTGGTGTTCTGTATTTGTCCTGGGGCCGAGCACTCTCCCGCACATGGACCGGTGCACCTAATGATTACTCCGGCCAACTGGTATCATCACTCTCCAATGTGTTACGTACCACCCAAATTTTGTCACTGCCAGATCCAAAGCGGAGGGTGTAAGGTCACTCCTCCAGCTGGTTGGTCGGCAGAAATTAAACAAGGGATCGCTGTCAGTTAAGGTCTAGCCCTTTACCCAGTAGTTTGCCTACCCAGTCTATCCCGTATCCCAGTCAACCTTCGGGACTGCTAAGTTCCCTCGCCAACAGCACTGCCCTGTAGTCCTAATTCTCCACAAACAGTGGAAAAGTTGATTGTTTTCTGTGTTGCTGTCTATGGCTGCATTTGTTGCAAAACGTCAATTTTCCTTCTGATTAACGTAACAACTGCTAAAACCGCCTGAATACAGTGGGAGTTAAAGTAAGTCCCTTGGTGTTGCTGATAGTGGTGAGCACATTGTGACACAGAACCCATTCCAACCTTGCAGTTATCTCGATCGTGACTGTAGATGTGGCAGCCCCGTGAACACTAACTGTGCCTTTGGAACCATCATCAAGCTAGGTGTTTTGGGGCGATGCATTCGGCGTTACCTGATAGCTCACAAATTTCAATCCATTTGTTCTTCACACTGCAGACATAAATGTAGAGGATGATCATTCCCGCCGTAGCCTATTCCTCCTTTGACCTCTGCTTCTACGCAAATGGGCCAAGCACCAGTGTGCATCTCCTGTTTTTGATTGCTTCTGCTGCTGATGATTTGGACCTATGGACACTTGCACGCCCGTGTAGCTTCATGATGCAACCTGAAGGCAGTCTTTTGAAATCCACCGGATTCCATGGCGTTCCAGAGGCCTCGTGGCGTTCCTTGTCCGATGACTCCTGGAGTGAGCGCCTACTCATGTTAGGGATTGGGGATAAGGTTTGCCCTAACAATTACCAATTCGCTTTCTACCTCCAACGGAACTTTGGTTGAAGTCCACCTTCAGTCTGGATTCGAATTCGCTGATTGAAGGTGCCGGATCTGACTCACACCAGAGATTATCAACCGCACTTTGCTGCTAAGATTCCGGAGTCAAATAACTTACTTTCCTCTTCTCTACTTTTGGCAGGTGAGTTGCTCTGGCTTAGCAATACTGGACACATACTGGGAAGGTCGATTCCAATTTATCGTGTGAGGTGTGGGATCCGTCATCTTCGACGTCGAAAGGCTGCATTTAATATGGACCCACGAGTCACATCGTTATACTGAATGGCAGATTATTCAACTCTGTATTACAACCCTTTCTCATGCATAGAATAGCTACTCGCGCGATGGGCTTTACCTCTGCCTGCGTCATTCCGCTCCGCCGTGCTCTAACAGGTTGTGCAACGTTTTTCGGTCTGGATCTTGGGCTTTAGGGACTAGGCGTAAAGGTTGGAATAGAGTTGAGGTCTGAGCGCCTGGAAGAAGTATGAAATTGTGTGCTCAAATTTAAGTTCCTAATGAGATTCGACACCATCTGGAGTGAAATAACGCTTTATGCCGAAAACCAGGAAATTTAACACTCAGAATTGGGTCGTCGTGAGTCCGATAAGATCCATGCTAATTTATTTTAGGCAACCTTTGAATTCTACCCTTTGTCAGTTACCTGAGCCGTTGAAGTCATACCGCGAAAAAACGGGATGTATAGCCCAACTGCCGATTTCTTTTGCCCTTTTCCTTCCTTCTTTCCTTTTAATGTCGTTCGGCTTCTCACCTACTTGATTACTGCTTACCGGTTTCAAAATCCTAATCCATCTAACAGCCTTTCACACCGCGGTGTAGCGTGATTCGGTTTCCACGCCAGAGTAGTGCTAGAAAAAGGAAAACTCTTCCAGTCCTGCAGTGGCAGAATAACCTGTAAGCATTCCGAAGTTGCTTGCAATGTCAAGAGCAACGCACACATCTAGAGCACACGGACATACCAACTCATCTTACTGCACTTATGATCTACATCTAGCCTACATGTCTTGAAAGTACGTCTCAAATTCCAATTACAATCAATTGTCACTTTTACTAAAAAATGCGCCCTAGCTAGCACCCGAGAGCGACACTTTATCAGTTTCTTTTCATTTTCTCTAGTTCTGGAGCCCAGAGTTATTCACTGAGAAGTGTTTCAGGAGGACCTCCGCCTAGATATTTAATTACCTCCTACCATTCAGCTTTCTTCCAACTAAACCTTTGGCATTTCAATAGAGAGGAATCAAAGCCATTTCATCCCTACTCCTTTGTTTTCAGTCGTTGTCATTCAGTCGAGCATGTGGCTAATTGTTGCATCTTCTTCAAGCAGTCTTTAACGTTCTGGGAGAACGGGAAGCAAGTCCGAATGCGGTGTTCTAGCTTGGGCTTAACGGAAGCTTTAAAAAGAGGAACGGCAACCACCGAATTTCGGCGTGACGGCGCTTATCATCCAAAGAGCTATCCTCCGGATTTCTTTGCATTCGTGACACATTGGTCATTCCGATTGAAGCTTCACTCAACTGGGTGTTTAAGATCCCTTACTCTGATTAGCGCATTTATCACCAAAAGGCCGTCCCTGTGTGCATTTGTAACGCCCTCTGGGTTCCATGAGCAATGGGTTCTTCCTGCGTTAAGTGCAACATCCCGTGCTTTGCTCAGACTAATAGATACAAGATTCTGCTGCTCATAGTATCTTGTACATTTGAACTAACATCTCGAAATCCTCCGTAAAGAAAGTACCGGAAGTCGACAGTGCTGTTTCGAACCATTTAAGAATAGCAGAAAAAACAGTGACCCGTGTGTCGAGTCATGGATTACTTTGCTACTGGCCGCCTTTGTGTCCGAGATAATATCTCCGACCTGGACGTAATAAATTTTTAACCAATTGAAAATTCACAAACCCACTAAAACAACTTGACGCCCATGGAAATGGCGCACAAAATCAGCACAAGGAAATAATGAATCGGTCAGTCAAACTCCTTGTTGAAGTCAAGATAACCTACTTGTGCCGGCATATCTTCATTAATTCTATGAAGCACTTGGTCTAAGAGACACTGAAGCTTTGTAAAAGATCTCTAGTCCTGAAAGTCTCGTTAAACGAGGTACAGCACTGGACTCTGCGCAAGATGTGAATACGTGTTCCCTGACAATACTTTCTAACTCGTTGCAGAGGACGCTCTGCAAGCTTGTTGGTCTGTGATTCTCGAATTCCCTCTTTTTAGTCACTGCCGGTGCCATTTTCCATTGACAAGAGAAATAGACCTGCTGAAAAGTTGGACTGTGCAGTTTGGAGACCGGGTCCCTAAGGAGCCTGGCCAAAGCCTTTAAAATAGCAGAGGTTGGCAAACTACATTGTCTGTTATCTGCAAGTGTCGCATGTCTGGAGATGCCAGTGGAAGATTTAGCTCTCTATGAAAGCCCCATCCAGCCGGTTTAAAATGCCAAGGAGGTCATTTTGTTTATTACCTATGCCCTTGTTATCCGTTGCGACAAAAGTTCCATTCCTTTTAAATGGGCCACGGCCCTTCCTCGTTGGGTCTTTTTGGTGAATACAAGCATAACATTGTCCAGGTTACTTCTTAACTGCGTTACACCGCTCCTCGCAGTGAGTTCTCTTTTAGTATTTTTAGTCAACTAGGGTGTTTTTGTAGTAGTCTCAATAGCTTTAGAGCTTTTTCCTGGTCAAAAATAATTTGCCAAATTTTTCTGTACACCTCATTTGAAGCTGATCTCCGCGTAAAAATTCTGCTGTCTTTCTACTTGAGATCTAACTGTTACACTCACAGCTTTGACACGGCGTTCTATTGAACTATTTTATATTGTAAACCGTAAGCCACATCTCGCTTTTCACGATTAATTGCACCAAGCGGCCTGTCTACTCATTTTCTCGTTTACCTGTCCAGTTACTTATCGTCACTGTCCAGTCTCCTAGAATGAAAGCGACACATAGACCGCTAGATATTCCTCCCGTATCGTCATACTTCTGCAGTTTCCGACCATCCTCCTTGGCGGTCATTGGAATTAGCTGGTTTTTATGCTCTCTATTGGTAAAGTACTGCTTAAAACGTTTTTTGACGTAGATAGAGCCCTCCTCTCCATATAGATTGTCAGAGTGTTTCATTTCTATCTGATTATATTTGGAATAACCTTTGACTGCCACCATACTAGTGTTGGTGCAAGCTCAAGTTAGATACCGACTCCTTAGATCGATTGAAGACCTCTCGCCCAGTTTCCACTCTGCGATTTAACAAAACTTTTAGCACCCACAAATGAATCTCTTATAGCACAACCCTACAGCCATACACCGTCCCAATTTGCTAAAATGGCGGTCTCTAAGCCTAAACATGCCAAGATCATAGCAGCTAGACGCACCGCGTCTACACCCTCACAACCCATTCGCCAGCCTCCAGCGTGCACTGTCAGTGTCGCAGACGTGTTCGTGGGGACTAACAATAAATTACGAGAATTAGAGCAAGCTATTCATGAGATAAACAACAAAATTTTACCGATATAACCAGTACTTGAGAAGCTGCTTTCTCTTACCTACCTAACTGGGACGCCGGAAAACCCACCAAGCGAACATCTCGCTGGTGTCTGTCGGGCTATCGACTCAGTATCATCAGAAATTACGCAGAGAAACCTAAGATCGTCTAATGCTGTGGTTTACAATGTCCCTGACCGCATTCCACTAGACTCGTTTGAAAAACACTGTCCTCTCTGCTTGTAATATGACAGGATACCCCTGCCACTGTTTAGGACCACGTACACGAATGTTAAGCAGAGCATGTCCTGTATCTTCAACAAAACGGGAGACTTCCCGCTTTTAGTACAAGTCAACCGCTTGCGACAAGAATTTATTATGGAGTCCGAACTAAGGTTAAAAAGGCAGGAAATTCTAGCTCTTGGGTCGCCTAACCCAGTTCGGAAGATTCCTAGATTTTCAAAGCTCGCTGGCAGCCCAAATCCTCAACTATTCCGAACTACATCATATTTAATAGTTTACGCATCGAGTCCCCTGTAGACATCGCAGAATCATTCAATACATATTTCTCTTCTACTCTCATTAATGACAATTGGACATACTCTGAAATCCACCCCATGTTAACTTCGGTTAGGTTATCCTCCATCTCAGTCGACGTTGCTGGCATCACCAATGTGATGAAATATGCCAGGCCATCCCACAGGCCTGGCCATGATGGCATCCACCAGTCCTATTTCGCACCGCTGGCCCAGATCTTCCACTGCTTCTTTTAAATCTCTTCTCCCTCTCCATGTCCGGCGCTACTTTTCCGTCACAACGGAAAACATCCATTATTGTCCCACATCACAAAAAGGGTTCCATGTATGAACCTGAAAACTTCCAGTTTTATCCAGGCTTACAGAAGAGATTGTTACAGAACAATTGGTTAATTTCCTTACTACTCACAACCTTATCAACCCCTCCCAACACGGCTTCCTGAGGGGCGGATCCTGTCTCACCCGTCAGTTTGACTTCTTGAACTTGGTCACCCAAAGTGCCGATTCCCACCAGTCGACGCTCATAATCTTTTTAGACATGTCAAAAGCGTTTGACCGCTTTTCCCACTCCCGACTTCTGGCCAAAATTAGGACTTATGGAATAAGAAATCCCCTCTTATCTTGGCTATCATCCTAACTTTCCGATCGCTCTCAGGTATTCAATATTAATGTTTGTTTTCCCCATCCCTCTGCTATTACCAGTAGAGCCATTCAGGGTAGCGTTCTAGGTCCTCTCCTGTTCCTGCTATACATTAATGATATCTTTAAAGTTATTCATAATGACACACCATTCATGTTTGCCGATGACAGTAAAATAGTCTACTCTTTTGAGTCTGCGTCATTGAGCTGCACTCTTGCATTTATCAATGAAGACCCAGAGTCTCTTGATAGCTGGTGTTCCAAGTGGCCTATGAAATTCTCTGCTGAAAAAAGCTCTCTGATAACATATAAATGCCATGTTCCTCCGGGCGTCTTCTCTATAAACGGCATGCCAATTCTTGCATCACTTAGGGTTACAATGCTCCTGTTCGTTCAACTTCCACGAGCAGGATAACCATCAGAACGCTATAGCTAAGAAAACTGCCACAATTATCTTAAGGGCATTCCGCACTCAAGGCTGCAGAATTATTACATTCAAGTCCCATGCTAGGTCCCATCTCGAGTACTGCCCGATTATCTTTACGCATATGCGTAAAGTCGATCGAATTGCAATCAAGAATGTGCGGCGTGCATTCACTAGAAATCTCCTAGACCCTTCATCTAGCTTAAACTACAGGGCCAGATGCGAGCTGCTTGGACTTGAACCATTGTGGCTTCGTCGAGTTAAATTAAACCTTGCATTTATCTTTAATCTTTGCCATAATAATATCCGATCTACTATAAACGTCACGCGACGCTGGCATTCCCGCTTATCCACTTCGTAATAGATGCTGCTTGTTAAGAATACCCCTGACTCGACTATCGATCAGGGCTAAATTCTTCACAGTTGCTTACTCTAAACTGTGGAACAAACTCCCTAGTTCCCTGCGGTCGTGCTCAAATTTAGCCCAGTTCAAAGCCCAGCTGGCAAAGTTGCTGGATCTCCAGTTCTTAATTAATTAACCTGGCACGAGCTAAGACTGGACTAGAAGAGACTTACGAACATAGGATAGAATTTTAGTTCGTGACCGAATCTTTGCTGAGATCACCATCAGGGATTCAGCTTCACCCCTAACATCCTCACTTTATAACACGCCCCCGCTAATGCATTTTTTGACCTCGCATGTAGGGGTGTGCCCTCTTCACCAATGGCTTTAGCAACTAACTCTCCAATTTCTCTCAATATGGGCGGACGAAAATGTCAACGTACTTATTGTTGGATCGAGGCTCTCATCACATCCTGTGACTTTAAATACCAGCCTGTGTACTTCTCTCTTCATGCCATCTTATACTCTTTATTGGCCTGAAAGGGCTAAATAGGTCGTTCTTGGTGGCCCCTAACCTTCAACTAAGCCTAAAACTGCTACCATAGCTCACTCTAGTTAGCACATTTTGCGGAATAGATCCACTATGTTGCAGGTATTTTGCCGCGATCCAATAATCACCATAACCCCAAGCTGGCACTCAAGCCAGACTACTTTTCTCTTGCGTTTCAGATCTCGCATCCGCAGCAGATGCACTGCTAACGCTTTCGTCCTTGTTTTGGAGATCCCAAACCTACTGCCCTATCATTCCTGCTAGGAACCTGTTAGCTAGAACAGGCGCTCGAGTTCTGGCCCGGTCAGCGGTAACTACGCGGACTATCGAACTGGATATCTCAACTTGCATTTTTGCGATCGAGCAAAACCGCGATTGCTGCTGTCTCCGGAACGGCTTGCGGAACTCATATTCCCCACCCGCAATGCTGACTAAGATTAAAAGACGCGACAACGTAAACGACATCACAGAGGACATTCTTGGCTAGTGTGTTTAAGGAGCGATCATACACAATTTCTCTTATCTGACGCGCCTCCCGGTACGGCTTACCGCCATCCGTATGTAAACATAATCACTATCCTTGGAGTTCCATATCCGACGCTTCACAAATTTCCTCCAGATAGTTTGAAGCAATCTTCCTCCGCTCTCAGCATTTTTTCGGCCATTTGTTGTCAACTGCGTGCCTCATCCGATTTCCCTGACGTTCTGACTGGTTTTCACCACTTCCATCCAATTACCGCATTACCACTGCTTGTCATCTCTTCAGCCCAACGTTTCCGTCCATTACGTAACGCTCCCGACGTTTGGTGTCTCCAGCCATATATCAATATCCACCGTTGGGCTCCGTCCATGTTGTGCGCCAGCAATGAGCATATTTGGAGCACTTAAACACGAAATAGCTCGTACTCCGCTGCTTGTAAAGAGTCCTAGGAAACTCTTTTTCGGTCTTAAAAAATGAGTTTTCTACTTTTTTGCTTTTCGCTGGCATACTTGTACTTCCCCATTGCTTTGCAGTGTCACTTTTCACCTTCCAGTGATCCTCTGCAATAACTCAATACTTCTCCCACCCACTTATCCCATTCGAATTCTGTCATATGCATTTCCTGTGCATCATTCTTGTAAAATTTAGATCTCGCCTTGCGGATGCCTCTTGCAAAACGAGGAATATGCAGTATTATTATTGTTCCAGTTCCTTAGCCCCGCTGATGCAGAGCAGTTTTTGAGCAGCGAAGTTAAGATAGCCTCAACTGCCCCGTTCAGGTCCATAAAAATTACCACTGACAAAACCCCTATTCAAGGGGGGCTCTCAGACTGCATGCAAGTGAGAACTCAAAAACGGTTCCACCAAACGTAAATTCCTTCAAACTACCCAGCATAGCTAGGAGCCTGGTACCTAAACTGGTCCCCGTGGCCCCACCAAAGCCACAGGAAAGTGTTGACTTAGACAGCTTGTTACCGTCTCTTTTGTCACGGCCATCCCGGAAACGCCCGCATATAAACCTCTCACCTACGACTTTCTCCGTGGGCCTCAATAACCTCTCTTCTCCCCGCGAAGCAAAAATGTCTAGCACCAATCAAAACTCGCCCTGCCCCATCCAGACCCTTAAGACAATAGTTACTGATGGTAAGCCTGCGCTTACACCATCACCAAGCAACACACTACTTGCCGGTAGAAAAACGCCAGCGTTATTAGCCCAGCGACCAAAATACTTCGATCCCACTCTATTCCATCCTACTGTTAGTCCCATCACCCCGGTGCCTCACCTGCCTGACTGTAACCCCGATGACTTTCTATTGCCTATCGTTCATTTCACGGGGACCGAAAAGTCACTGCCGAGAGAATTTCCGAGCCGGAAGAAAACCGCAGACTTGCACCGTAGATTTGAAAGACCTAGCGATGCGCCCGCTGTTCCCCGCCAGAGTCCTTCGCTGTTGCGTCAGATTTCCTAAGACAGCTGTCTGTGGCCTCCATTAAGCACACGGCCACCGTCATATTGGTACTGCCAACAACCTCCGCTTACCAGCGCCTTGGTCCAAACAAAAGGACCGTGCCCCATTCTACTAATTTTTCTTTTTCGACTACCCTCTTCCCCCCGCCCTCCGGAACCTCCACCGCCACCCCTTTCTTCTTACCCAAACCCAATCCCTTTCTGCTTCCCCCCACACTGGTCCCCCCAGTACTTCGAGTCACCCCCATGGTAGCATAATGAAAAACGCTATATGCCCTCATTTTTCCTCACCTCCACCTTCTTCTGTCGTATCTCATTCCATGCCCACCAAAATAGAACTAATTCCATTTGCTTACCCAACTATTACCACTACAATTAACCCTTCACGCACCGTCTCTCTATCTTTGCAACCACACCACTCACCCCGCCTAGACGGCAACATACCCTTTACTTTCACGCTAATTAACTGTCGTTCAACCCTAAATAAATTCACTCACTTGAAAAAATTTGCTGCGTCTTCCAACCCGGATATAATCTTCATCACTGAGCCTTGGCTTACCGAGGATACACCTAATGGTGCGACTTCGCTTGCGGGATACCAATCCTTTAGAGGTACTAGAAACGACCGCCGTGGGGGCGGTCTCCTTATTTGTGTAGGACAGGGCCTATCAGTCTCCGTTCTTACGCATCCTGCATTCGAACTGATCCAAGAATCGGTATGGCTCACTATCAAGGTGTCGCCCTGGGTTATCCATGCCGCCTGTATCTATCGTCCTCCAGCTCAAACTGAACGTGGGCTCACCCTCTCAGTAAACGCATTTGACTACCCTGCATCCCACCCATGAACATCGGAAATTATTGCCGGAGACTTCAATCTCCCTGGCGTAACGTGGTCCACGATTACGGCTCCACCAAGCGCAACATCGTTCGTCTCCCATCTGCATCCTAGGGGTTGGGTACAACGCGTAGCGTCACCCACCAGAAATAATAATTTATTAGATGTCATCCTTACACAGACTGATCACCACGTTTTGGTTCACGTCAGAAATAAATTTCCAGGGAGCAACCACAGGGTAGTTCACGGTAGAATCCATGTCCATGCCAACCTCCCTAACCATCCTATTGACACAACTCGTCCGCCCTATCTTAAGTGGCAGTAATTTCCCTCCCTAGTACGCCAACGTGACTGGGGAAGCTGTTTCCTAGCAACCGACCCACAGACGGCTGCAGATTAATTTTATCGCAACATGGCTAGCCGCATCTCGAAATGACAACTATAGAAAGAATGAACAAAAAAAGACTTCACAACGTGCCTCCCTGAAGGTCAAATACGCTAAGTTGCAACGGCAATTTTCCTTGACACATGAGTTTTCCAAGTTTATTCTTTTGCACCATCTGTCCGACACTATCTCTCGCCTAAGTAAATCTCTCTTTCGGAAAGAAGGTAAGGCAGTAAGGCATAAAAATCACCCTATAATACTTTCAAAACTATGTAAATTAAGGTCCCATGATCGCAAATCATCAGTGAACTTCCTAGTTTGTCTAATGGTGAGTCCACGACAACCCCAAAAGACATAGCTGAGGCGTTCAATTGATGTTTTGCCTCCTCCATGGCCCCCGCTGCAGTCAACGACCCACCCGAACTACAGGATAGGAGTAACTCCAACTTATCTTCTGTGTCCTTTGATGTTAAGACTATTGAATGACATTTAACCAATTTCAAACCAGGGTCTTACAAAGGCCTTGATTGCATCCCTCCATCAGCTGTTCTTAGTTGTGGCCCTGACATACCTTTGCTACTACTCCACTTCTTCACACTCTCAATTAACCCTGGTGCAGCTCCGGTCAACTGGAAGCACTCTGTAACAACCCCTATGCATAAGAAGGGGTCTGCATGATATGTCCTATTACCTCCTTAGCCTCAAACAGCACGGATTTTTCCAATCTCGTTCTTGCTCCACCTGTCAATTTGACTTCCTGAACTTCGTAACTAATCTAGCCAACAGGGGAATGGCATTCGCAGTCGCCTACCTTAATATGTCTAAGGCCTTTGACCGTGTCCCTCATCTGCACCTTTTATCAAAGGTAAGCTCCTTTGGCATCGCCGATCCTCTTCTATCCTGGCTCTCGTCTTACTTAACCCAAAGATCACAGGTTGTCTCTATTGACGACATTACCTCCAATCCCTGACCTGTTACTAATGGTGTCATACAGGGCAGAGTACTTGGTCCCCTGCTTTTCGTTGTTTACAATAATGATGCACTAGATCCAATTTCTCACGATGTCCCTTTCTTGTTTGCTGATGATATAAAAATAGTTTACCCTGTTAAATAGGATGAAATTAGTACTGCGGTCAGAGACATTTGTGCCGATTTGTCTGCCTAAGACGACTGGTGTACCTCCTGGATGATGAGCTTCTTTGCCGATAACAGCGAAATACTCACATATAGGTGTACACTACCTAAAGACTCAATTTTGCTACGTGGATCTCCTATTGCATGTAAACCCACAATCCGTGACCTTGGTCTCAACTACTCAGCCTCTCTAAATTTCTCAGAGTATGTAGGTATTCAGTCGGCTAGAGCTAGGAGAAATGTAAGTGATTTTTCGCACAATGAAACTATCCGACAGCTTCCTCAGCATTTGTAAAACACGTTCGAGTGCTCCTTGAATATAGCACTTCGACATACTCCAGAATGTCAAAGTCGGATAGAAATTCCATTGAAAATATTCAGAGACGCTTCACCAAGCAAGTGATAGGTTGGTCGCCGACTATGAATTACAAGGAACGCTGTCTAGATCTCAAACTTGAGCCACTTTGGCTAGGGCGACTGAAAATTAACCTGGCTTTTTTGCATAACCTGGCAAACAGGCGCTACTTCTCCACCGACCCACCTATATTCTCCTCTGCCAGCCCCTACCCTCTCCGTCATAGGTCCCTAACCATCCATACGGAAATCGCCAAATCCTCTTTAAGGTCGCATTTCTTATTTTTTATGCCAAACTTTGGAACAAACTTCCCATCAGCATTCGGTTCATACAGAACCAATCTAGTTTTAAGGCTGCCTTAAATACTTACCTGGGTGTCACCCAGGCCCTCCAATTGA
The DNA here is from genome assembly GCA_008360955.1 of Fasciolopsis buskii. NCBI lineage: Eukaryota > Metazoa > Platyhelminthes > Trematoda > Plagiorchiida > Fasciolidae > Fasciolopsis > Fasciolopsis buskii. The sequence continues at coordinate 101,704 of LUCM01003451.1, forward strand.
CCAACACCCATACCTCGAAGGAGCGTACCTTTGAGTCAGCCATCGATTTCTAAATACACATCCAAACCACTGCTTCCCACAACATCCAGTCTGAGGGCGCAAGAGAACCCAGCATAGTAGCGTAATACGAAAAACACCGCATGCACGACCCTTATCTCTCAGAGACTCGGGCGTACGAAGTTGGGTTAGGATTGTAATAGTTACCACAGTGAAGTCTCCAAAACCTGCACCTCAGCCAACAATACTAAATTACATTAAGGTCCGTGATAGCAGGAGAATGCTGGGTTCTATGGCAGATATAACCGCGATTAACCCTCCTTATATCGGTCTTCTCACATTGGATTCCTTTCCCCATAGATTTCTCTGCCCCTCATTTACCCTGCCAAAAAATGATCCTGTCTTCACGCTGGGTGTTGCCGGAACTGGTTTCTCTCTTCGTGGATATTTCACCAGAGAACATATTGGAAGTTCCTTTCATTCCTTCTACCTACTCATCTTGCGTCTTAGTAACCTGCTAACACAAACCAGTTAGATTCCTTTCCCTTAAGTATCAACCTAGTTTCGCTTATAAAAAGGAAAATATGTCCACGTCACACAGACGATGTGGTTCGCTTATGCAATACACAAGTCCGCATTAGTAAGTTTCAAGCGGCACTCGTTAATGAAAGCAAGACATGGCGGTGACGATGACGAGGCCCTACGTACTGGTCTGTTTTTCGCGGCATAAACTACCATCCGTGTGCTTACGTATCTCCACTTTTGTTTCTTTAGTTCTTGCAAAAACCCAAATGACTGCGACAGGTTTGCTTCAGCATGTCCGAACGTGGGGAAAACAGACCACCCCCAGCAGCTGCAAAAAAACAACGCGGAAAATTAATGTCAGGCGGAGGAACTATGGAAAATGCCTATATGGGCTCAACCATTCCTCTGTTAGGAAAAAAGAGAAAAAGTCTCCGATGGATCAGGTTGACCCCAGCAACCAAAGCACACTCGGACTGCGAAGGAATGGGCCACCTTCTACAATAGATATGTATGCCACCAGCCCAGACCTGACTCTGCGAAAGGGGAGACCCCACACCGCCCTTGTTCGGTAAATAAGCGTTTGACTACTTTGTTGGACGGTCTAGGGAAGCAGCTCATCAGACTATCCACTTATGCTTCAACACCCACCCCTCTATTTTTAACATGCCCCTATTCCCCCAACCGCAGCCGATTTTTGTCGCACACCTCCCGTCAACGGAAACTACCCCCTGTGTTTCATGACAAATGCCTGGTCCCTGTAATCTTCGCAAGAAACTGACCGCCGTCACTGTTTCCATTTTTTGTTTACTCACCTTAACACCAGCTGAAAGAAATTTCAGGCTGCCGTCTCTCTCCGGCTCTTCTCCGGGCTCACCAATGATCACAGATGCAACGCAAACTATCGCCGGAAGCTCCACTCCATCCTTTGCGCTGGTTATCTATCCCCGTTAGGAAGCTGCTATCCTGCTATCCAGTACCTGGCCGCGCGACCCTGAGACAAGCCAAGCCACGCTAGCGACCGTTCTGGGTGCGTCATCTCAGTTGGACCATGAAGATTAGCCAAACAGTTTCTAACACTACTGAAATGCCGCGCAATACCCGAATCTCCCGACGTCTACTGCCACGGAACACCATAATCTCCGGTGTTAAACAAGGACAGCACATAGGTCATTCATGGCAAGTTCATTTAAGGATTGATTGTAAGTCTTACACGTACTGGTTTTCTTCCCGCCACACATCATAGTCCGCTCCCGGTTGCATAAGTCCAGTAAACATTTTTGTAAGTTCCGTTGTCTCTTTGCCCAGAATTCTTCGTATATTTTCGTCCCATTAATTGTTTGATGCAACCTTGAAGGTTTCCTGTTGTTTCATTTCAAGCATTATTTTGACTACTGGATGTTGTTGATTACCACTCTCCATTCACCTCATATGATATCCAGTGTGATTTCGACACTTCTCCATCCCGCTACTACATCCATATTGATTTCCACCTTCATCATATTACCCTCCTCATTTTTGATGAACCCGGCTGTTTGACAAAGCCCATCATTGCTCCCCGGCCAAATTTCGCACCTGCGGTACGCATCTTTGATGCGTTTAAACGTGGATTGACTCACAGTGCGCGACTCATAGTAAGCCCTAGAAAGTTTCGGCGATGGATTATTTAGCTTTGATTTGAAGCCCAAAACTCGTGATCTTATTGCAGGTTATGTTCCTGAGAGCACAGACACTACATCTTCACGACTAAATTTTTGTTTTGCGATTTCCACTGCGCCATCTGTGTGTAAATTTGATCTTGCCCTGCGCGTGATTCTCGAACTTCGAGAAGTATACTCATTATTTTTATTAATATTTCAGCCATTTGCTTTTGTCAAATGCGTGTCCTATCCGCTTTGCATGACGTTCCGCCTAGTGTTCATTACTTCCATCTAACTATCGTAATAATATTGCTTATCTTGTCCCCAGCTCAACAATTCCATCCATCACGCAACGCTGCAGGCGTTTTGGGCTCCTGCCAAATCTCAACATCGGCCGATAAGCTCCGGCCATGTTTTGCGCCAGCAGTGTGCACATTTAGGGCGCTTAAACACGAAATTACTCGTAGTTCGCTGCCTGCAGACAATATCAGAAAACTCTGTTTGGTCCTGAAAAATTGATTTTCTAGTTTTTTGCTTCTCACTGGCATGCTTGAACTCGCTCCTCCGCTTTGCATCATTTCACTTCACTTTGCAGGGTGTTTCTCCAGTAACTGGAGGCTACACTAATCCGCCTGCCCCTTTTTATTTCTGTTATTCTCAATTCCTATGCATCATCTTTGTAAAAATTGATTTTGCCTTAGGCATGGTTCTCGCAGATTGGAAAATATACATCATTATCATTATCATCAATTCCATACAGCTTGATTTTGTCCCCACGATGGTTGCGGACACCTGGGAGGCTTTTTGAGTCCGCCGTTAATCTACTGCGTGGGTTCTGGAAATCAGGTATGACTTCTCTTCTAGGAGCCATCTAACACGCCTAAGCATGGATGTCCCATATTGTATGAGGCGTCTGTTCTTTGAACTAGTTGGCGGTCTAAGTTAAAGCAAACTTATTAATCCTTTTAAATATGATGTCTGCAGGGTGTCCGTGCTATAGTCTTCTGGTTCGAGAAAAACTGGCATTCAGAGAGTCAAAGTTGGTTCCTTCGAAGGGCGCGGCTATAATTTACCTTCGGATATGTGGCCATCTGCAAATGCAGTCAAAGTTTAGAGGCAATTTGGATACTTTTGCAAAGTGGGGTCAAAGTTTTCTCCATATCATTCGCTGATAATAATCGCGCAGAAGCAGAAACGGGATTGCCCCACTCGGTATCTGTTGAAACAAATCACGGACTCGGCCCAGAGATTCTCGGAAAAACAAATATAGTGGATTGAAAAATTCAGGGTCCGTCGCATCGACTCCTGGATGCTGAGCCTGTGATTAGGTAAAATCGCCTGTGATTAGATGAGTGCAGCAGTTGAGCTTCCTCAGGGAGCCTGGTTACGTTATAAAAGTACTGTGAGTCAGGTTGGAGGTTTTGGGCGATATCCTATTCAGCAGGAGCTGTTCGAACCCCGAAGGGGGGCAAAAATTTACAGGCCATCAGTACCGCCCGGTGAGTGCGCCTCAGTTACGCTTGGGGGGACGATGAAATTCCATTGCCAAGCAATTGCAACTCTGCCACGTCCTCTGCCTCAATGTTTTTTGGCATTGGTGCAGCAAGGGATAAGAATCAAAGCGTCAAATACATTTGGAGTTAGCCGCGATTTGCCATGATTTGTTGTCAAGGGCTATTTGTGGGCGTTGCAAAGTTTTATCGGCTATTTCCTTTCAAGATTTTGAGCGCATGCCCAGCAGCTGAGAGATTCTTCACTGTTGGCTGGCTTGCTGTCAGGGGTAGATGGAACGACAGAAAATGTCAGGTGGATTGTTGGTGTTACAAAATGCGGTGGTTGTGGAAATAGTGTTCTTGAGTGAGGTTGACGCATTTGCAGTTGGGAGTCAGCTACGCCTTCTAACCTGGGCTGCAGGCGTTCACATGGACGATCGTTCTAAACTGGGCTCTGAAAAAGAAGGGTCTCCTTTGGATCTGTTACCTAACTGGTTCATTATCATTTGTATCGCGTCTACCCCCTTGGCACCTCTTTGACCATGTCAGCTTTTCTGTTCAAATGAACTCTTTTTCATGACTCTTCTTCGATTGAGTTCTTGGAAAGCGAAGTTAAGTGTGTTTTTTGCATCTGCCTTTGTTCATCGTAGGCTGCTCCAGCTTGTCTGGCGCTGCCCTCTATTTTGACAATTCTCTATTTGGCATACCCGTTGGCGTACTGATTCCTGCTGCAGCGTCAGCGCCCATTAATTTGTCACAATAAGGCAGAACGTCGTGCCAAATGAAAGGGTTAGGGAAAAGGTAAGAAGGGCAAGCTGATCGGGTCTTCCCAGCGAGCGGTAATCGCTAAGCTTCTCCTTCGGCAAACAGCAGTTCGGTAATTTACCCACCCCACCCCACTAAAGAATATATTTGATTTTTGCCGGACGATGCAGTTAGCTTTGCCAAAGTTTATTTACGCATCTGAAATGTCAGACTTTTATTGAGGCTTGAGCGTTTGCCAGTCAGAGGTGTGCTATCGTCTTTGGTAGGAAAAGGGCGACTCGGCTGGTTACCAGCCTGCGCGTGTAAGTCATTCAGCAGCGTAGAGCATGCAAATAAAGTGGAAATAAATATATTATATTTCTTGGACATCGTCAAGAGGTGCAGTGCGCACGGCCATGGCGTGCGGCGATAGTGCAAAAATATTTGTGGAAAAAGTGCTAACTTGAAAACGGATGGCGGCTTGGGGAGACGCTGATGGTAAAAAGCGGAAATGAGAAATGCTGCGTTGAACGTAACCCAAACGGAGGTGCGGCGTCAGGATACTACTTCGCCAAAAAGATTTTACCGCTGGCAATGGCTCAGACAATGGCTAAAATGAGGGCAGTCATGGCATCGGTCCTTTGATTTATAGCTTAGGTAATTTGTGAAAAGCAGCATATGAGTCGAGCGCAAAAGAATTGAACGATACATTTCTTTTGCGCGTGCAGTTCGCCTACATGAAATGAGCGCTATTGTCATTTGTCTTCCAGGAAGTTGCTTTTAATTAGAATTACTCACGAATTGCCCAAAAGGTTAGCCTGGATTTTCCAAATTATTATTACCAACAATAATAAAAGTTCATGGATGTGCGAGAGGCATGCGCAAGGCAAGATCAAATTTTAACATGGTGCGTAGGAAATACGAACAATATAAAACGAAGGGAGAGGGGTAAGGGCAACCTTGATTAATTCGAAAGGTTTGTTTGTTTTTTCATATTTCCAGAACATACGAGAGTCATGCGCAAGGCAAGATAAAAACTAGGCAAAGAAGGCACAGTGCAGACACGGAAAACAGAAACCAAACATACAATGCAATGTGTTTACGCTCACAAGATCACAACAGGCAATGTGATTTCCCGAGCACGGTGTTTCGAGTTTTAAATCAAAGCTAGATAATGGTTCGCAGAGATTTTTCTGCGACTGATTACCAGTCCTGCACTGCGAGTAATACTGTGCTTCAATGCATCAATGGTGCGTATCGCGGGCGCGTAATGAGGCTGCAGGGCATTGGCTGTCGCTGCCTGTTGGCCGGGATCCTGAAAAATCAAGAGAGTTATATGGTAAGGATAAGGATCAATATGTATGTGATAACGGAATGAAGATGAGCGAAAACCAGACTGGATATCAAAAAAGGCAGTGTAAAACTCGAAAAATCTAGAAGCACAGTTCGTTGAGCAAGGAAAGTGGCGATGATGAATGGGAATTATGCGATCGTAATACCAATACATGAGGTCTGCTCCAAGCGATTTTGAGTTCAAGAACTTCAGCTTGGTCTGGAGATGAAGGTGGGGTGGAAAAAGCGGAAGCAGAACCGGAATCAAATGAGGCAACGAGGACTCATGTGGAGAACTGTTGCCAGGAGCATCAGTCTATTGCGAAATTGCGCAGACCAGAATAGAAGTTGATGAAAAATGACGGTCCTCAGCTGTTTTCGGATGTCAAGATGCATTGTGAACGTCAGTTTATATCAGATGCCAATAAAAATGCTGTCCATTCATGAGTCCGTTTTGTGTGGTTTTGGCAGAAGAATTTTGGAAAAGAGCAAGAGAGAGCCAGTACAAAATGGTGCACGTAAACGTAGGAGCTGCAGTGCTGTTTACCACAACAGTGCTGGTGGGTGGGGCTGACCGAGTGCTGGCCACCATATACCAAGCGAACGCAGTTAAAATGTTGACCTGGAATATTTATTCTCATTTCGTTGGCTGTTGGTTCCTTTCAAGTAACTGTTAGGTAATATTGTCAGATTTTTATGCAAGGAGGAGGCAATAATGATTAGAAGGCAATTCTGTTCTGCTGCAGTCAATAAACCGGGACGGACATCAGGAAGGGGAGATTACCTGAATAAGTTAAACGCGCCGAAACTGGTAAATTCTTAGAAGCATGCGAAAGCATAAAGGAACTTGTAATCGGCGTTTTGATGTAGCACAGCCTCATGGCTAAAACCCGTAGATGTTTATTATTTACAGCCCCACAAATTGCCGGTGATATCATGTAATGGTTTATTTTTCTGGGATAGCCGGGACCCAAAACAATTTTACAGAGGGCAAAGGTGTTCACGTGCAAAGTGTAGGAAAGCGGCCAGAGGGAGCTCTAAAATAAACATTGGTCTTGTGAGACATTTCACGACGTTAAGGATCGATTGGAGACTAGCTCAAAATTCGAGTCAAGGTAGACTGACCATTTAGTAAAGTGTCACGTAGGGCGCCATACCCGTGTCAGGAGAACGTTTTTTGGCTGCAATGTTGGGTTTATTGATGCTAGTAGATGCTTTTAGCTGGCTTTGAGCCACGCCGGTTTCCCCATGGATTGTGCGCCTCACACAGCCTCGTGTGTTGGCCGATTGAAGAGTATTTTCTTGCAGTTCGCTTGCTATATGCAATCGAAGCAGCAGGGTGGTTGGTCAGGAAGGATGTGTAAGGCTGGTTGAGACAATTTAAAAATGCACCATAGCCGGATGTGCAAAGCGCTGCGCAAAAGGGACGAATTCGCTTCGAAGGTAAAGATCAATGATGATTGGGTGAAGCGAGAAAAACAACCATGAATCAATGATGTAATTAACGGACGTTTTTAATATGGGCTTGGTTGGGGGCAGGTGAGAGCACACCACAAGTTGATCTAGAACATGTTTGCATCTGCTTGCCCTGTTCAAATTAATGTTGCAATAGAACGTCTCTCTGACATTCTCCAAGGGTGCTTGGAGGAAATGGGCTTGAAAATGAAATCTGGCAATAGATCGTTGGACAGAACAGGGCCGGGTGAAGCAGTGAAGAAACAGATTGAGGTGCAAGAGGCCGATATATGGATTACCTGTGAACGCCGGCCTGGAGGTACAAGTGGCCAGGAGAGATATTTGGATAGCCTTATTTCTTCGCAGGCAGTGATAAAGTAAAAGTGCATTCGAAATAGTTCTCCAAAACGGTAAAATTGGCCCTGGGAAAGAGCAAAAGAAACGCGATGCCAACTCAGAAATGGACGTAACCTTTGATATCAGGAATTTGCTGGCCATGTAGTAGAGACGAAAACCCAAAAACCCTTTCGAGATTAGGATGCAGCAGATGTGGTCCGCCGTCCCAAATGCATCCGCGCATCGTTGCTACCAAGCTTGACGATGGCCGACGGAGGTGGTACTGACTCCGCCTCGCATCGAGTGGGTTGACGCAAAAGTACAAAGGAAATAATCAGCCTGGTTCAAAGGGAATGTAGACGGAGGCAGAAAATATAGTTTTTCAAGAACATCATCGCTTTGCTCCAGTTGAGCATTGGCATACGTAAGCCACGATGCCGACATGTGGAGTGGCAAAAGAGAACAAACGGCAGGTACTTCGGAAGTCCTTTGCCTGAATGCATGATTAACATTCACATCGCATTCAAGCTAATATCCCTTCAGGTGGCGTGCCAAAAGAAATCCGTTCTTAGTTAGCCGCCAAAACCGGGAGCATTGGGACATCGATTTCCACTCCGCGACCGAAATTCATTCGATTATTTCACGTGAAATTGCTTAAGAGGGAAGGCGGAAGGCCTCTAGCAAATTGATTTGGAGATGGTATACGTAAACTGAAAGGAAACTGGCCCAAATAAGGAACCATCAACGTAGTAATTCCCAGGCTGCTTGGTATGCTATTTGGAAATCAAAATATTGTAGACGGGAGAAATTTCAGCAGAGTCTGTCAGAAGGAGAACGGACGAACGCGTATTGGGCTGCCAGATCCAGAAAGCAGGATGGTGTACTTCTTTTGGCGACAAGGTCTGCATTGCATCTGCACCTTATGTTGTCCGGTGCATAGGTGGTGTGGTCATTGGCTAGCCTGGGGAACAGCCGTAGATGGGGAGAGAAAAGGTAGCCTGAAATTTGTTCCAGCTGGTGTTGTCGTGAGCAAGCGAAAATAAAATAGCTGCAACGGTCAGTTTCTTACAAGAATTTTGGGGTCCAGACAATCGTCCTAATGTGCGCAGGACGGAATCTTTCGGTGACGGAATGTATTTCACGAACGATTTATCTGCTTATTCCCTATAGAGTGCGTGGCTCAGTCAGTCCCAGACCGCATGGCCCCTATTCGCAGTATGTTCCACGGTCTACTTTTGACATCTCCGCAGATGCAGCTTGCAAGAGTGTGATAGGACGGTTAGCACAGCAGGTAGGAAGTAGAAGTCACTATTTGCTCCTTTTGGGAAACCTGTATGGCCGACGAGCCCGCTGTGCACGTGACGGGGAGCATTTATTACCGATTATGTGAGAGCTATCGCCAAAATAACCATTTCTGATTGCCAGAAAAGGGCATCAGTGAATTGGGTCACGAACGGCAGAATTGGTCGGGGGATAGGACAAGAGTTGCGAAGAGAACTCAAAGAGGTGGAAGGGGAGAAGCATGAGATCGTTAGGATCAGTAACTGGTCTTTGAACAGGATGATTGTAGATTGTACCTCAAAGTAGTTTCAATAAGCGCGCGTCATTAATTAAGAAAGGAATACGACGGCAGTTGTTCTAAATGTAAGCATATGTGCCACGTGTGCGTTGGAACGGCAGGGGAAGGTTGAAAATCAGAAGGGTGGGTGGTGAAGCATAAGTAGCCGGTCCAACGCAGTAGCTCTCCAGGTCGTCCCACAAGACAGCCAGATGCTATTCGACCGAACAGGGGCGATGTGGGGTTACCCATTTAGCAGAGTCAGGTCTCGGGCTGATGGCATACATATCCACTGTAGGAGGTGGCTCATTTTTTGCGGCCGGAGTTAGCTTTTGTTTGGCTCAAACGAATCAAGGCAGAATATTTTCTAGCAAATTAATGGTTGAGTTTATATAGTTGCTTCCTCAAATCCTCCGCCCATTCTTAATATTCCGCGTGTTATATCTTCGCAGCCGCTAGGGACGGTATGTTTTCGAGATGCCAATGTAAAAACGCCGCGAGAGTTAAAGGGCTTCGCTTGCACGGACTAAAGAGGACCAAAAGTGGGGATAAGAAAACACGCCGGATGATGGCCAATTCAGTTTAGCGCAGATCCGTACTTATGACTTTATCAGCCTCAACGCCTAACCATTCTTTCATCAACGAAGGCTAACTGAAACCTGCTAATGTTGGCTGGTTTGTTGCGTAAGCAACTCAAGTCATCTATATGATATGGGCAGTTGTTTGCATGAAATTAGGCTGGGTATTGAAAGAACATAGAGTTTACCAGATTCGAGTGGTCAGGTGAGCGAGGAGCAAGGTAGGTAGGTAGGGAGATTAAATAATCCTCCGAAAGTGTCCTCGGATGAGATGTCTGCGAAGAGAGGAACTAGTTCTGGTTATACCCTACATAGAGAGAAGATATTTTAAATTGTCGAAATAAGTAAACATCAGGGGAATTCTGAGGTGAGAAGGCCAATATAAAGGGGAATTTATCGCTATTCTTGTGCCATCACGGACCATAATATTATGCGGTATTTTGGCTAGGATCTAGGTTTTGAGCAAATTATTGTAGTAACTACTCGGATTCCAGGTCAAAGTAGTGCACCCGAGCCTCTGAGAGGTAACGTTTGCACATACGAATAAGAGTTGGTACGGTCGGCAGTCCCCGGAACCTCGTTTTTAAGGTGCTGGTGGACGATGACAGGAGAAGCAACTGTTAAAATTGGTTCCGTGATCGGAAAGCCGCTAAAAGGTCGGCGATGGTTAGAAAAGGAATTCTTCGTTCTTTCGTGTTCAACTACTCCACGGAGTAGAAAAGCTTAAATGTGTGTTGCAGGTTCAGTAGCCTAGCCGGTCATTTTGTCGCAACGTGGTACGGCAAATTGCACATGTCAAGGATATTTACGGTAGGCTTAACTGACGTTCAAACGTCCACTGAATCTAGTCTAACTGGGGGTGATCATTTGCCTGTTGCCTGTTCATTTACATTGCCCCTCCTGAATAGATACGCCTCACCTAATCTAAGGCCGTATTTCAGAGCTGACTGGAATCGCCTACCTACTGTAGTTCGTAATTCAAACTGGGACGCATTTTTTCTATCAATAAAAGTAAAACCGGTCGCTGATTAGTTCTACTCCAACCTGAACAAGTGCCTTGAAGCCGTTACTCCGTCCCACACACTAAGCATGCCGCCCAAAAGAACTTATCAAGACCGAATAAACGGAAAGCTCGCTAAACTCCAGCGGGCCTTTTCCAAGACCAGAGATGTTTCATTGTCCCTGCAAACGAGTCGATTAACTAAAACCCTAGAAACATTACTGGACCACAGAAGCAAAGAGCAGGGGCTGCAAGCTGCAAACCAGTCAAACCCAAACGAAGCACTGGCAAAACTGCTTAAACGCAGAACTAAATCTGGGTCCTCAGCTACCCAAGGAGATTGCAGAATCTTTTAGTGAATTCTTTGCATCTGCTCTGCTAAACCTTAACAATCCCTCTACCCCGTGCCAATCTTGCCTAACTACGGAGTCGTACTCAACAGTTGTATTTATTCCGAAGGACGTAGGCCAGATGTTGATAAAAACCAAAATTGATTACCACTCTGGACCTGATTCGTTGCCTCCGGCTGCCTTCGCGTTAGGTGGGAGCGATATACCAATTTTGTTAGTAAAAATCTTCAACTTGTCGATTCAGTGCCGCACCTTCCCGCCACAGTGGAAAACCTCTGTGATTATACCCGCTCAAAAAAGGACACACGCTATGATCCTGCAAACTATCGCCCAATGAACCACACCCCTTTAGTTTCCAGAATCATGGAGTGCCTGCTCAAGAGTGGTATTATAGCCTACCTTCTGCAACATAAACTTATTAACCGTGGACAGTATGGCATCCTTCGTAACAAATCCTGAGCGACTTGCATGAATGACAGCCTGAACGCTATCACCGAGGCCCTGATTACTGAGAGATCAGTTATAGTAATCTTTTTAGACATGGCGAAAGCTTCAGACAGAGGATCTTACCCTAGATTGCTAATTGAAACGGCATCTTATGGTATTGTTGATCCGATGCTGTCGTGGTTTTCATCTTATTTGTCATTTAGAAAGCAGATAGTGCAAGTAAATGGCTTAATATCTGAACCCAGTGGTGTGATTCAAAGCAGCGTCCTGGGCCCCCTGCTCTTCCTGTCGTACGTTAATGATGTCTTCGATGTTACTCAAAACGGCACCCCGCTTCCCTTTGCAGACGATAGCAAAATTGTGTACAACTTTCATCCTGAAGCTTTAGAATCCACCATACGTCACATATCACGGCCATATCCACCGCTTTGGCTGGCGCACATCGGGCAGGCAGCTCGGCTGCAGCGGTGTGCGAGTGCAAATAGATTGACGGATTACATCTCCTGCGTTCACCAACTAACGGTGTTTTTCAGGTTGGGTGGCCAGCACTCGGTCAGCCCCACCCATTAGCACTGTTGTGGTAAACAGCACTGTAGCTCATAAGTTCACGTGCACCACTTTGTACTGGCTTCCTCTTGCTCCTTCCCAAAATTCTTCCGACAAATCCATGCAAAAAGGACTTACGAATGGTCAGCATTTTTATTGGCATCTGATATGAACTGACGTTCACAATGCATATTGACACCCGAAAACAGCTGAAGACCGTCGTTTTTCATTAAACTCTATTCTCATCTGCGGAATTTGGCAATATACCGATGCTCCTGGTAACAGTTCCTCACACGAGTCCGCCAGACATTGATCCATTTGACTCCGGTTCGCCTTCTTTTCCAACGCCACCTTCATCTCCAGACCAAGCTGAATTTATGAACGCAAAATTGCTCAAAACAAACCTCATGTATTAGTATTACGATCGCACAATTCCCATCCATTGTCGCCGCTCTCCTTGCTTAATCGGTCTGTGCCTTCAGAATTTTTGTGTTATATACTGCCTTTTTTGATATCTAGTCTGGTTTTTGCTCATCTCCATTCCGTTACCGCATCCATACTGATACTCATCTCCAACCTATGACTCTCTTGATTGTCGAGTACCCCGGCCAACGGGCGGCGACAGCCATTGCCCTCCAGCCATATTTTGCGCCCGCGATACGCACCTTTTTTGCATTCAAACAATAAAACTTGCAGTGCAGGACTGGAAAGCAATCACAGAAAAATCTTTGCAAACCATTATCTAGCTTTGAATTAAAGCCCCCTGCTCAGAAAACCACATTGCCTGTTATGATCCTGTGAGCGAAACCACATTGCATTGTATGTTTGGTTTCCGTTTCCATGTCTTCACTGTGCCTTCCTGGCTTAATTTTGATTTTATCTTGCGCATGACTCTCGTATGTTGAGAAGTATACAAAAACAAACAAACCTCCCAAATCACTGGAGGTCGCTTTCACCCCCTGTCACTTCCATTTACATTGTCCATATTTCCTCTGCATCAACTATGTAAAAAATTGATCTTGCTTTGCGCATGCATCTCGCAAATCGAGAAATATACATTATCTTATCTTATCTTACAAGAATTAGCGTTACTCAACTCCTGGGCAAACGATTGGATGATGCAATTTGCCACTGAAAAAAGCAGCGTCATGGGGTACCAATGCGTTAGACCCCTAAGAGAATTTAAGCTTGGATCGCAAACCATTTACGTTAATTGCCAAGTTCGGGACCTAGGTCTAAATTATTCCTGCACCTTCAACTTCTCGGAGATGCTCTCGCACAAGTAACGAATGCAAATAAATCAATGGGGCTGTTACACCGAACTCGGAAATTGAACGAAAGCAAACTACGTCTTCTTAGGACCCACGCCAGACGCATTCTGGATTATTGCTCTCTAGTCTGCTCTTATATGAGACAATGCGACAGAGTGGAGATTGAAAACGTCCAGCGTGCATTTACCAAGCAGTTAATTGGCTACTGTACAAGCCTAAATTACATGAAACGCTGTGATTAGTTGAAATTAGATCCCTTGTGGCTCCGAAGCATAAGAGTAAACCTGGCACTCTTTAACAATATTATCACAGAGGACCGATGCGTCTCTGCACCTCGTGTTAGAAACCCACTCCCGTACTCCCTTCGAAATGCGGATTCTATTATAACTCTCCCTGCTCCAAAGACTTCCGTCAGAGCCAACTTCCTTACTGTTAGATATTCGTCACCATGGAATAAACTCCACCATCAGCTGCGCATTCTGCCACCATTATCTATTGCATTTAAAAACGAAGTACGTAAAGTAGTTACTGTACCCTTTCTCATTAATCTATACCAAGCATACTCACTTCAGGATCGAGTATATGAAACTGGATTGGGCTTCTGAAAAAAGCATTTATGTCACCTTTTCATTCATTGCGGAAAAGAAAGTAAATCTCCCTACTAATATCTTTAGGAATCAACCTAGTCTCTTCCACTTCAAACAGAGCTCCGACACCAGCGCATGCTACTTAGTTACGTGCAGTTCCACGTCGGATGCATCTCACCGTTTCTCTGCCTGAAAAATCGATACCTGCAGCTCAATAATCTGACTTCATATCCATGAACCTTATCGTTATAACTGCGCATAGGGTGGCTGACCCATAGCCCTCTCCCACCCACTCACCTTACTAATTCCAACTCCATCACCAAAACGGTGTGGCTACCATAACCTGCAACCGTCTTCTGAAAAACATTCACTATCACCCTCACTCTTACTTTCCATTAACTCTTCTCTTCACGCATACGACTGACCCGTAGAAACCACCTTGTTTCTGACGAACCCAAACGATACCCTCCAGAAGAAATAAGGCAAACTTGTTGGATTCTTTCTTTCTCATGCCTCATCGATATCTGTCCATTTTGGCCAATTCAGACCTTAAACTATCGACACGAATATAGAGTCCTATGTGGTATCTTCTCTCCTCATAGTGACCGTTTGCATCTAACATTCTACCGGCCCCGACCTAAAGTGAAATATAATCCTTGATTTCCAAGTGGAATTTAGTCAAGCCCCAGTGCATCTATCTTTGTAGTTCGATCATTACATATACCGGCAGCAGTTATTCCCTGTCCGGTTCACTCTCCTTACTCATAGCGCAGACGATCCACACACTAGATTAGCCAGCCCACCAATTAAAATATACGTATATATATGTATATAAAAAAGAAAACCCGGATTTCTCAACAACCGTTCATATATTTTGAATTACACTATAAGCCCCAGTAACTTCCTTCTCTGCAGCTGGGCCAGGCTGCCGTCTTTTTTCACTCTTCCAGGCCTAACGCCATGCTCTGGCGATTATCTGACCGTGAAAAGACAACGTCCCCCTTACGCTACCACGCCTGAATTCCTTCCAACACGCCACGAGTACGCCAGCGTTACAAAAGTGCGGGGTGCGGTCCCATCCACCGCTTTGGCCGGCGCACATCGGGCGGGCAGCTCGGCTCAGCCATGTGCGGGTGCAACTAGGTTGGCTGATAACACATCCTGCGTTCATCCTCAAACTGTTTCCGAATGGGTAATCAGCACTCGGTCAGCCCCACCCACCAGCACTGTTGTGGTAAACAGCACTGCAGCTCCTACGTTTACGTGCACCATTTTGTACTGGCTCTCTCTTGCTCTTTTCCAAAATTCTTCTGCCAAAACCACACAAAACGGACTCATGAATGGACAGCATTTTTATTGGCATCTGATATAAACTGACGTTCACAATGCATCTTGACATCCGAAAACAGCTGAGGACCGTCATTTTTCATCAACTTCTATTCTGGTCTGCGCAATTTCGCAATAGACTGATGCTCCTGGCAACAGTTCTCCACATGAGTCCTCGTTGCCTCATTTGATTCCGGTTCTGCTTCCGCTTTTTCCACCCCACCTTCATCTCCAGACCAAGCTGAAGTTCTTGAACTCAAAATCGCTTGGAGCAGACCTCATGTATTGGTATTACGATCGCATAATTCCCATTCATCATCGCCACTTTCCTTGCTCAACGAACTGTGCTTCTAGATTTTTCGAGTTTTACACTGCCTTTTTTGATATCCAGTCTGGTTTTCGCTCATCTTCATTCCGTTATCACATACATATTGATCCTTATCCTTACCATATAACTCTCTTGATTTTTCAGGATCCCGGCCAACAGGCAGCGACAGCCAATGCCCTGCAGCCTCATTACGCGCCCGCGATACGCACCATTGATGCATTGAAGCACAGTATTACTCGCAGTGCAGGACTGGTAATCAGTCGCAGAAAAATCTCTGCGAACCATTATCTAGCTTTGATTTAAAACTCGAAACACCGTGCTCGGGAAATCACATTGCCTGTTGTGATCTTGTGAGCGTAAACACATTGCATTGTATGTTTGGTTTCTGTTTTCCGTGTCTGCACTGTGCCTTCTTTGCCTAGTTTTTATCTTGCCTTGCGCATGACTCTCGTATGTTCTGGAAATATGAAAAAACAAACAAACCTTTCGAATTAATCAAGGTTGCCCTTACCCCTCTCCCTTCGTTTTATATTGTTCGTATTTCCTACGCACCATGTTAAAATTTGATCTTGCCTTGCGCATGCCTCTGGCACATCGAGAAATATACAATTTTATCTTCATTATTATATGTCTGAACTCCATCTCTGTGTATTTTGTGTGAGCCCCACGTTCTCCTTCAGGTGGTTCGCTCCGGTTAGTTCCGTGTGAATATGGTGAAATCTATGATAGCACTTTTATTAGCAATCTCGGGGTGCTGGATGAGAAGTTTTCAATCCGACACGGTTTATTCTTCATCGTCAACTTTGTTAATTTCAATTTGTCATCCAGGATGGTTCCACTTTCGCTACCTAGTCAAACATTTCAAAGGAAATAATGCCCACGCCCTTTTCTGGATTTGATGACATGATGTGTGTATTTTTCTAACGATCACTCAATCCTGTTTGATTTGGCCGCTCCATTAACCGACACGTTTCAAGTCTTGTGCTATGATACTTGTGTCAGGTGCTGAGCAAAGCTGAGTTAATCATTTGCATTTCCATTTGTAAGGAGAGAGTTGAAATCAACAATTGGGAAAAAAATTCTAAAATCCAACTTCAATGTCCATTTGCACACTCGGGCTATTTGGGTCGAAGTGAAAAACTTCCAACAATATCTTGTCGAACTTGAAGTCTGACAAATTGTGAATAAATCGCTCAGGGTTCTGCGAAAAATCGCTTGATGGCCTTGATCCTTTCAATCATTTCATAAGCATCTGGTGCTTCTGGCTTATCTGGTGAAGCAAAATAAATCGATTGCATCCCTTAAATTGTTGTTCTTCTTCTTAACTCACTTGGTCAGGCACATGAGTTGATGTCGCAAATGTTCGCTTTGATTCTGCGGTATGATTTCACATGGTATCACGTTCGCTTTGTGCTTGTTTTTAATGTACCGTTTTGGAAATTTGTATCCGGTTTCGCCTTAGCAGAATGTAATATAGCCTTGAAAAATTTGAATAATCAAATAATCATCCAGGAAGTGCATGCAAGCTCTAGCGAGTGCCATTTTTATAAATAAATTAAAATACCTAGTAAGCATTTTTAGAGTAGCTGTGTCCTAGGCCTGTTTAAATTCCTTGAAAATTCCCACTAAGCATGTCAAAAAGACAATTTGGAAAACAATGTCGCTTTCAGTGATTCGTACTCATGCTATAACAGCAAAATTTATTAAAAGCAACATTTTAGGAGGTTCGCGTTTTACCGCTGTAAAGCATAAACAAGCAACCATGAATGCCTCTGGGGGTCTAGAGTAATATACTTGCCATAAGATTTAATTGGTCAGACACCGTTTAAGGTCAGGAGCTAGTATTCTAGGTTGGCAAAGTGTCATCTCTTGAGCAATGCGGAAGATGTCGCGATCCGTCCTTACAGTCTTCCACTATGCGGTCAAAAACAATAAACAATTGCTCTTCGTCTCCTCTGTTCCAACCTCCGTCCCATTGCAAACCCTAGACCACAAAACAACTTACACAACAAGTTCACCTTTATTCGGGTTATGCATGTAACCTCACAAAGCTCCTCACGAACCAGATTTTTATCTAACAAATCCAGTCGCTCGTAAAACGTTCTTTCAAAAATAACGTTATGTAGTAGCATAAAGAAGAATCGCTCGAAACGAGCTTTTTCCAAGCGTTTTTCTGAATCTATATAAGCTTTTTGTGGACGAGCGTACACGCCACATATAGGTCCCTCCTTTGTACCCAGGTGGACCACTTTGGATAGGGAACTTTGGGTGAGGCATTTTGGACTCCTTGATGGATTGCCGACTCGATGCTCCTTTGGAGGAAGGAGCAAGTGGAATTTATAAATAATGATCTGCTTCGGGGTTGGGCAAAGGAAAAATAATAACTACTGGTGATCGAAAGGACTTCAGTAAATCGCCACGATAATTCGGCAGCGGTTGAACCTGCTTGTTAAAATTGGACTACGGTTGGCAGTTGAGACGGAAGGCAATTGCAGTGAAGGAGTATTTAGGTATTCATACTTGAGCGCCGCAAATACCTGGGGTAACAAATTCCTCCATGGGGGAGCAGATGCCTGTGGAGGACCCAGAAAAACCTAGGGGGCATAAAGAAGGCGGCAGTGTCATTCTTTTTCATAGAGGGGGAAATGTGCAGCGACTGCTTCCGACATAAACCGGCGGCCAATCACTAAAGTATTCACCTATTTATTAGATGAGATTAGAGTAGTATTCTGCCAGGAGTTAACTTTTATCTTGATAGGGAAACCCCTGGGAGCACTTGCAAGACGCAGCAACTCAATTTATTTGTTCTTTATAGAAGACAAAAAGTGATCTCACAGCAGCAAAAAACGGTAAAATTGATTGAAAAGACAATGCTTTGTTTTTCTCATATCCAAAATGCAGCATGGGAAATTTCATTTTTCGGTGGTTCAGAAAGCCTAATTTTCTGTCTTTCACTTTCTTTGGTCTGGGTGGGTAAAACCGGACATCAAGCTAGACTGGCATACCACTGATCAGCAGCCATTGCGTGGTCCACCTAAAGAGAACTCGTTCAAGTTATGGCAGCGGATGGGGGCAAAGAGGCGTATTCTAATGGCACTATGCTACGGTTTTGGGTAATGAGATTAGAAAACGGTGTTTGGTGGTACGAGAAATTGACGGCAAACCTAGGAGCGGTCACACCCAAAGGACTTAATTTCCTGGAGCTCCACGCATCCGTGGCAGATTTGACGTCGTTTTCTTCTTGTGGATATTTTGAATTTTTGCCTACAGAAGCCCTGCGTTGTGCTAGAGAGAAACGGTAAAAGGTAGTCGGGAAAGGCCTGAAGAAACTAACATATCTCGGAAACATTACAATTACCGGGCTACAAGGCCTCGACCAATGATATTAACAACAAAGGATTTTATATCAGATGCGTGAAAATTTGGATTGTTCGGCAGTAGAGTTGCGGCATTTATGGACTGCAAACGTAGCCTGACGACAGACTGCTTCAGAAAAGCAAAATGATTCCTACAGAGCAGCAAGACTAAAATGCTTACACAGTGCACTTTGGGGGAACTGTTAGATGTACGCACCGAGGTCCGAGTCCTTTTAGCGGGTATGTGCACTATGGTATGAAACGCTCTGAGGTGAAGAAAAATGGATTACATAGATTGAGGTGAAAGGGCACGGATCGACAATGAGGCCTTAAAGATAGTCAGAATACCGTTTTCCACTGGCGAAGATTGGCTAACTGTGGCGGCTTCCGGGCTGCATACCCGAGTCACCACTAGATGAGCTGCACTTACTGGGGTAACGAATTTGTATAAAAGACGCGGAAGAAAAGATGTGATTGACGAAATAGCTCGTGAATGTATTGGAGGCGATAATGTTTATTGTGGGCATACCGCAGACGAAATTATAAAGAACCATGGGCTAACCCAAATCTAAGTGGGATTATTGTGGTCTTGTCAAGGAAACTGTGCCAGTTGTGACTCCAAAAGGATAGGACTCATACAATACTGTCCAATGAGACCGGCAATGCCGAGGCTGTGAACAGCAGGAAATCGCGCAATAAGTGAATTTGGTTGAACCGCCAAAAGTTTTTGTCGCCATCTTCGTTGCTACCACTTGAGTAAACCATAGTGTAGAACCAGAGGACAAGGTTAACTACTTTGGCTAAGTGTTAGTGAGAAAAGTAAAATCGCCATTTTCGAGGTACATGGAATTTGCAGAAAATAAAGTCGTGTTGGTTTCTGCTTGCGAATTGAAGCCCGGAGGTTTAATGCAGCCGACGTGGTGGGGGAACCTCGGTAGGGCAGAGAGGCGAATAAAGTCTTTGGCAGGATTCATTTGCAATGTTTTAGCCTTGACGAGCTGCTGATATAATTTAATCGGGGAACCATGATATGGGATATTAACCAAATGCACTTAGTTGACGGCTCGGTTTGCAATGTTCAAATCGTTGAGCATGTTTTGAAATGGGGCCTCAATGCGATCATTCGATTTCTTGGATAACTCGGACTTGAACATTTTGGCGAAGTAGTATCCTGACGCCGCACCTCCGTTTGGGTTACGTTCAACCCAGCATTTTTCACTTCGTGATAAAATCCCAGGCCGCTACATGAAGTGAATTTTTGGGTTGATACCACTGGTTATTTGGAAGCTATTCAATATTTATTAATTCCCTGATTATGTTTTTTCAAGAAGGGCACATTTTTGCGGGGTGAATGCAGCAGTGCATTTCAAAAGCTTAGGAGGCAGTTTTGGAGGGCTGTGGCAAACCTTGGTTTGTTATCCTAGCGGTTACTTGATAGACGACAGACAGGTTGAGGCTGACCAAATAGAAATAATAGGTTATGATAAAAGAACCGCTGAGATGGGCAGCGAAAGATGAAGTAAAGAAATCGTTGTAATTTGGACAAATGCAAATTGATCAATGTAGTAGGCATAACTGATGGAATTAGTGCGGATGGGACCAACCATTTGAATAGTGCAATTTAAGCTGGTGTAGCGGTAGAGATAAATTTCCATAAAAACCGCAAAAATGCAAAAAAGAGGGTTGTAGAATGCATGCAGGTAGAGAAAAATAGAAAATGGGATCAAGAAATAGCTATTTAGATGAGGAGCGAAGCAAATCTAGCAGAAGTATGTGATTGGACATTTTCGAGGGGAAAGATAAAGAGACGGATCACGCCAAATTAAGAGATCAGAAAAAATTTAGGGCCATGGAGTTTTCAAGAGGATATACCGGAAGCGAAACTAGTAGGAGGCATATGACTAGTTGCAAAACAAGGGTGATAGTGTATTGCAATGTCCAGCGGAAATTAAGAGTGCGGCTTTACAAGACGGAGTCCGAATTAGGTTTTATCGATTGATCTTGACGTGGATAGGCAAAAGGAATTGCAACAAAGATGCTCCGAATGCATAAAGTGGAATACGAATGATGTTCACAATCTCAGACCAATCCAGAATGCTGGGTCTATCCAGCCAGAAGCATCGATTTCAAGGACTATTTGGGAGATGTCGATGGCGCTGTTTGACCATTTTCTGGACCATGACGAGGTCTCAATAGCGCGTTTATCATGTGGAAACACGTTTCACATCAGTGTGTATTTGAAGGGGCAGTATTTGTATCGTAAATTTTTCCTCGAGAATGGGATGACCACTTTGTGAATGCCCTTATTTATTGAATATGCAATGCTAGTGGAATCTCTGAACAGCAGGGGAACGTCTCATGTCTTATACATTGCTAGGAAGAAAACAATAGGTAGTTCATTTTAGTTTGTGGAACCATTTAGATCCAAATTTAGCAGGTTATACTCCCGCTTATAATTGAGTTATTACCGCGTTTCATTAGCCACCTAGAGAAGGAACGTTGTGAGGTTCCAGTAGAACTTCTGTAGCATTGGTGCGTACTAGAACACACAAAAGCACTACGCTTTACTAATGGTCATATATGAGTTACATAAATGCCTGACTTACTTCACCGCAAGCGCAATGTTGTGTGCATCGGTTCGGTAAACTTACGATATCCGGCGACTTGTATGCCAGTTCTACCTGTAGCCTCCGGCGACATCTCACATTTTGCTTTGACCCTAATAACCTCTTTAGCTTTAAGGTTTAGTGTTGGTTTTAAGGAACCTATTACTCCTCGTAGGATATATCTTAAGGGATGGCCAAGGCCTCTTGGAGAAGGTGGTTGCCAGAACACCTATAAACCATGCAAAGCCGACAGCAGTGGACACTCCTCCTTTGAGGATCTTTGGGGCAGGAACTCAATGATGGTCTCCGACGGGTGGTCCAGGTTGGGCGTTGGCCACTAGGAGGCATGGAGCAGATGATTACCAATTCGATAGACCTGTAAGAATAGACAGCTTTGTTACGGCAGTTGGAACGGTGGCGCGCGATATGCGTTGCGTATGTCTCTTGGAGAGTATGAAAAGGAGGATAAGAAGACAGTCTTCGAATACGGACAATGGGCACATATCAAAGGCCGAGAATGGTAACTCCGCGTGTATAAATGGACACATTTTCACCCGCGGGCTTAGACCAACAAAGTGCTGAATATTATTTAAACTGCACCACAAAGCCCCACATCATGAACTGTCGTCGTGTAGATTTTATTGATGCTGTTTTATTATTCTGGTATGATTCGCTAAGTAAGAATCATTTCCCTAGACATGAAAATTAGGCTGATTTTTCTGATCATTGAAATTTTTGATTTGATGGCTGTTAAATTATACTATCAATTTTTGTCTAAGCTTGCCCAGCCACATTTCTAGCTCTGACCTGCCCTTAGCATAAACGCTTTTATTCTACATAGCAAAAATTCAATCTGTCTGCTTAGTTGCCTCAAGAGTGAATTTATCTTACGGTCTGTCTACTCATTTCTCTATCCACAAGTTTCCACGTCCCTCAGCAGCAACTTGCTGTTCAGAGGTGCAATGTGACTTGAGGTGTTTTGACTTACGTCACATTGTGGTGTATGATTTAATTCAGCCAGTAATTTACCGGCTTTCATCTGTCGTAGGCTATTATTGTCCTGTTAGTTTACCATTTTGACTCATAAACTGCTCCCCATTGTTAATGACCACTTAGTCTTTTGAAGTATTCAGAAGTTACGTCGTTCTACAGTAATCCTTAGCATTTACCTCACAAGAACTGTGCCAACCCGATTACACGCAGTATCCCGTCATCGCTATGATTGTAACAACTATAAGTGGTCACCTTTCACAACCTTACTAAGATTTTCTTCCAAGACTAAATTTCTAAGCAGGAGCAGGATGGCTCGTGGTGTTCATCAGCGAGCCAGACGCGTCAATGAAGGTGCTGGCGCAACTAACTCTACAAGCGCTCCAAAGTTGGCCCTCGTTTGGGAACATGAGCCAATGCCACGTAGTATTTATTAATCTAGTGGGCGAGGCCCACGACAGGGCACAAATCTTCAAAAAAAGATTACCCAATTTAATGGATCATGGTAACGACCTGGAGCGCACTGTTTCAAATCTTTCACTCTTTCTCCCACTTCATCGACCCTAAAACACGGCTGGATAAGCATGACCTGGTGGCCGCTGGCAACTTCCTGGATGCGCTGGCGTCCGAAACATCGAGTAGAGTGAACAGGTCATGTAACGTTATTGTCTTTAACATCCCTGATCGTATTCCTAAGAATCACCTTAGAGATCAGCACATGTCGGCCAGCGGCATGACGCATATATCATGTATAATGACGAGGCTGCGGAAGCGGACACAGCGTCATAGTTGCCCCCTCATGGTGCAGTTCCAGACAAAGATTCTAGCAAAGCTCTTTATCAGCAAGCCAAGCGTTTTTGCTGGAACTACACCGTTTGAAAACAAAAATAACCACAGACAAAATACCTCTCCAGGGGGAAATTT
Source organism: Fasciolopsis buskii (assembly GCA_008360955.1). Lineage (NCBI taxonomy): Eukaryota > Metazoa > Platyhelminthes > Trematoda > Plagiorchiida > Fasciolidae > Fasciolopsis > Fasciolopsis buskii. The sequence continues at coordinate 125,090 of LUCM01003451.1, forward strand.
TTGCCAACACTTCAAACGACTCCAGTCACACGCATGTGATTTCCAAGATGCCACCACCAAACATTGCATAGCCCATTAAAGCGGAGTCGCCTAAAACGGGCATTGTGTCTCCAAAACATTCATCCGTTTGTCAGCCTAGGAGAAATTCATTAGAGCCAATACCGTCCTCGGGTTCACATTACACCGTTGTAGACCTGGTCGTGTCAAGCTCGCCCTCCACATTTCGGCCCCCGGCCAACCCCCCACCTAGGCTCCAGCAACTCAACGTCACTCTGTTCAGTTAGGCTCAAACACCCTTCTACCCGAAAACCACTCTACAGTACGATTGCCAAGGCCAGTACCTGTAGTTCACCGTCATACTCCAACCTGCCCCCAGGCTGCAGGCCCTCAAGTGACTAATGATGTGCTTGACGCCAAGGAAAGCGAATTTTCTCTAAGCATTGTTGTTTCGACCCTCCTCAATAGAAGAGGTCCACGTAAGATACATAAACCCCTTCCACCTCCCATGATCCCCGCCAAGCCCACAAAGGATGGCACGGTGCTATGTCCTGTCCCATTAGATCCACCACAGTCATTTTCATTGTTACCATGAAATGCTTGCTCGATACTAAATAGGATACACGCCCTGCGATTGGTGTACACGCGTAGATATGATTTCCGGCTTATCACTGGGACGTGGATGACCGACAATACCTCCGAAGAAGACAGTGCTATAATAGGCTATAGCGCTTTTGGGAAAGACGGCCTAAATAAGCGCGGGGGAGACTGTTTCATATAGAAAGTAGAAACCTTTACAGCCTCATGGTAAAATCACCCTAACTTTAATAACCTGAAATATTCTATCTGGCTGACTGTGGCTATCGGGCATCAAGACTTACTGATCAGTTAAATCTAACGTCCCCCTGGTACGCTTCAGTCCGAGTTCTTGCCAATAACTGATGCGCTTAACGCGGCCGCCCACCTTCTAAGTCCTAAGCTGATATTGGCGACTTCATCGCGCCTAGGATTTGTCGGTGTTCTTTCTCCTCCCCAAAATACGTTCCTGCGTTTGTCTCCAGTGCACGGCTGGGTAAGTGGACACAGCATGTTTCATTACCCAAAAGGGCCGACCGGTTTCCTGATCCTTTATTCACAAGTGACCTAACCCGGGTGCGCACGTCCGCAGAAAATTTATCACTCGAATGTGATCATTCCAAGATTGTTTGTAAGTTTTAACTTTGTCTTATGTTTTCTTCTCCTCAGGTTCCATGAAACCATAACATGGTGCTTCATGGAGCCATCCTTACTCGACAATTCGTAGCCAAAATTGGGACAGTTTCCTTCTGTCGGTGGATCCTTAACTGGCCACCAACCAATTTTACGCAACTCTAAGTGTGTGCCTTGATCTAATCACTCCAACCCAGTGTGGCACAGTCCCAAAGATTAAGCCATCCTGGAACGTCTCAAAAAAGAGCATTCCTAATCCAAACGAGATTCAAAAGATCAAAAGTATTCGCTGTGATACTTCAAGTGAAGCGACTGTCTAAGGAGTTCAAAACACTTCTCGATTTACTTCAAAAGAAGAAACTTCAAGCGCTAAACTGTTACCAAGGCTGCAGCACTGGCAATTATATTGAGATCTAACAACTCCCCACATAGTGCACACATCATGTCAGTCATATTCAGGGACAGGTGAGCAATCGACCCTCTAATGATTTCAGAGGTGTTCAGTGGTTATTTCGCCGCCCCTATGATAACTGACGGCAACACTTTTATACCGGACTTTCCCCCAGTCTCCTCTGCATCCCATTCAAGATACTCCCTCCACACAAGTGATATTCAATAACTGTTGTCAAAAGTGAGACCGTCTTTCCACGTCGTGCCGGACGACATTCTCCCAGCCCTCTTCAAATTCGGGGGTGCGAGCATCCCTATACTTTTGTCCAATCTATTTAATCTTTCCCCAATTTGTGGCACTTTCCCCCACTAATGGGAAACTTCTGCCATTGCCCCAATTCATAAAAAGGGTTCAAAGCAGGAGCCACCTAATTACAGACCCATAAATCATACCCCCTTGTCTTTCGCATTGTGGAAAGAATAATAAAAAGTAAGTTAACAACTTACTTATTAGATAATGACCTCATTAACGCCGGCCAACATGGTTTCCTGCAAAGTAAATCATGTTCTACGTGCATGACTGATTTCCTAAACGTAGTGACGAAGGCTGCCAACGACGGAAAGTCGGTTACTGATTTTCTTAGATATGACGAAGGCTTTTGATCGCGTATCCCATCGCAAGCTTCTCATGAAAGTCAAGAGCTACGGTATAAAACCCCCTTCTGGCTTGTTTCTCCTCCTATTTGACCTTTAGAATGCAAGTAGTAAATGTAAATAGGACCCTGTGCAAGCCTCGTCCGATTACTAGTGGGGTTATTCAAGGAAGCGTGCTAGGTCCACTATTGTTTCTGCTGTAAATCAACGATATTTTTCACATCGTTAGGCATGGCATTTCTTTTATTTTGCAGACGATATAAAATTGTATACACGTTTCCCCCTCGTGACTCCAACACCATCATAGATAATGTAAAAAATGATCTACTGTCGCCTGATTCATGGTGCGCAGCTGGGACAACGAAATTCTCGGCCCGCAAAAGCAGCAAGCTCGCATACAAACGCCACAATTCTACAGGAATCCTTGAGATTAATCAAGAAAACATTCCTTCCCCTCACACTGTCAGAGACCTGGGTTTGCATTAATCCAGCACATTCAACTTCTCAGAACACACAGGGACACAAGTTGCGAAAGCTATGAGACTAATCGGGTTGGTGCACAGAACCTTTAGAAACCGGGAAAGCAAGTTGTTAATATATAAAACCCACGTAAGACCTATCCTGGACTACTGTTCCATTGTGCTTCAACTTGCGGCGGAGTGACAGATTATAGATTGAGAATGTTGAACGAACATTTACGAAAAAGACTTTTGGGCTACTCTTCCCACTAAACTACATGGAACGTTGCATAATACTACAACTCGATCCCTTATGGCTGCTTCGACTTCACATCAACCTCTCCTTTCTTCATAGGATTATTGGTAAAAATGTGTGCATCTCTGCACCCCAAGTAAGAAATAACTTTTACTATGACTTGCGTCCAGCTGAGTTCTTGGCGTCAGTTCTCATATCGAGGATATCACCTAAGAACAACGTCTCTATCTTCAAATATTCGTCCGTGTGGAATAAATTACCCCTACATATAAAGATGACCTCTCTGGCCTCCGTCATCTATAAAAACGAAATCAGAAGACAATAACCGTACAAAACTTGCTAAACATACACGATCCTTACACTCCAGTAGAAATAGCTTATGAATCTGGCTTAGGGTATTGACTGAATAAAACGCTTGAAGGCTTGTCTCAACCCACTTAACAAGGTAAAGCCATTTTTTATTCCGAGCAGTCTCCGCAAGTACAAATCATTGTAGGTATAGAAAGAAAACTCCGTCAATGAAACAGGCCGGTGCAATTACTCATATGACTTTCCACCTTCTTTAGTGCGCATGTAGCAAGGTATATAAAAAGACATACATCACATTCTCCCTTCCTCTCAAACTAATATTTAATGTCCCAATCTAAACCCTTTCTTCTGCATGCATTTAACAATTACACCATTCCAAGCGAGAAATTCGGCATAATCTGATACCTCATTCGACATAACCTTCACGTCTCGTTCTTTGATTTGCATGCACCATAACCCTCAGCTGGAATACCTCCAGACTGCCATCTCTCCTTTTTCCGTTCCTGTTGTTTGTCTGCACTCGTATCTCGCCAAGGGTCTACCATCCAGGTTCTGAACCCATCCACGCGCGCCTCGACACAACGGGGAAGTAAACCGACCCAAGGCTCAGATAAGCTATCCCAGGACGGACAAATACGACTTGCTTCACGGCCGCGATTAAGTGGACATATCTTCTAATCCGCATGAATCACCAACGTAGAATGATAACCCTGTTCCAGGGATGTCTATATATCGAGGCCATCTAATCTGATCTACGAAGTCTGTGACTCTTTGAGCGGACAAGTCCTCGCAATTGCGCAGATTTACTGCTAGAGCAACCCGCCCGCGGTTAACAGGCCCACCACGTTGATATCTAATCGCCACGAAGGCACTTTTACTCAGATACCTGTTCCAGATGCCGCTACCATTGTCTAGCGCAAATATCACCCCCAATTTTTCCTCTACATTAGCGGCTATCACAATACCAGCAATTACTATCAACTGAGCCTCCAAAGACAAACAAAGGAGCAAAGAGACCCGTTTTTGTTTCACAGCGGCTTACCAGCGCCAGATATATTATTCGATGCATACCATATCAATCATCACTCCTCAACGCTGATGAAGTTTACAGTCTCCATGTTGTTGAACAATGGTTGCCCAGTGTTCTTCGTTCCTTCGCATTTTCAAAAGGCTTTCGACTATTTTCTTGGCTCCAGGATCCATGGTAAGATGGCCGACGTACTTTTTCATATCCGTTATAATAAAAGGTATCTATAGGCCATCAGTAATTTTTCCATCAGCTTTTTGGTACGTTTTGACAAGTTTTACCTTGCACTCAAGGTTTTTGGAGGCTTTTTCATGACATTTTAACATTCGTGTTCATTTTATAGGCACGTTAAATCCGAATACTGCGGACACCACACCCGCCACCATCTTCCAGTCAAATTCTGCGCCTGCGATACGCATCATCGGTGCGCATAAACACCTTGTTCCACCTGATATGCCAGTCTTTCTATTTCTTCTCATTTTGTACCCCAATGTTCACTTGCTTGTTCAACGTGACTTGCAATATCCCTGTAACATTCAATCATGCAACCAAGGATGCCTCTGGAGCTCTCCGAGAAATATACGAATAGATAGTCACCGATCAACCTGCAGACCGCACTAGCAAATGAACGGAAGTAAGTCCTTCACTACCCAATAGATCAGGAACATTGTGTTGATGCATTTCTGCGGCGTCAGTGACAGCTCCACAACCGGCCAATAACTTGCACATCAGTCGCACAGCGTTGTGGCCTTGAGCAACCATTATTTCAGTCAGTATCCCGCATTTTTTATTTGCCAACCACAAGACGTTGTTTTGTTTCACGGTCACGGTCGTGCACCCAAAATAAGCTAGAATTATTTCAATTCACCTGTAGCGCGTTGTTTCCGTGACGGTTGTTCCAGTGGCTTGAACTCCTTTGCATGCATTCTGGACGGGCTCCACCTAATAGCCATAAAATCCCTAGCAAGCGCCATTAAGTCGGTGCAGGAGGAACCGACTTAATGAACGCGGAATCATAGAGGAGACTGCAAGCGGCTACGGAAAGAGCATTGCACTAGCAACAGGGATTAGATAAGTCAAAATGATCCGAGGCCCTTATAACTAACCATTGTCTTGCTCGATTCGAAAGAATTTTGGTGGTTGGTGCTGCGCACGGTCGAGCATTGTTCTCGAAAATATATCCAGTGCTTCAGAATTAGTGTGGACACTGCATAGCAAACACCATTTCTGAACCCTATCCTTAAATATACGCACTTATAGCTTCGCTTGAAATTCGCCTTTAACCCAGTGAAAGTACTGATGCGAAAGCACACAGGCTTCCAGTGGATAGTTGCTGCCGCATTTATGAAAATCGCATATTACGCCCAGCAGTTTTATTTCTCTAGTTTCAGGAAAATATGTCAGGCTTGGTGGCTCGAAGAAGAGACGGTGACCACCGACACTGAATGCATTTGCTGCCAATTGCCAGTAAAATGAGTGCTTCGTTGAAATGGCCTGGGAAAATCTTCGAACCCAGATTTACCAACACATTCTTTCTACCTTTAGCTTAGGTTGCAATATCCAACCTGTTATGTTGCCGAGTTCGGTTGGTCTATGCACACACTGAAGCACAAGAAACAAGTACTCGGGACGCACGATATCACAGGAGCGAGCACACAACCTGTGGTCTAGTAGGACACGAACACACACACAGAGTTTGGGCTCAAGACTCAAGGCCCGTAATCGCACAACGAATGGGACAGATCTGCTGCTCCCTTGAATGAGCAGCCACACGGAACAATAAGCGGCGCGAAATACGAACAGCTAGCCCAGCCCGCTAGCGCAAGAGAGAAGACGAACACAGAGTACTGCCGCGCGTTTATTGGTGACCCACCAACACAAGTCAGAATTCAAGTGAGCTCTATCGTTTATATAGTTTTGTTGGGTGGCCCTGATCGATGTGGGGACTAGCCAATCACAGAACGGGCTTTTATGAATCTTTTCGCGGACATATGAAAATATTCAATCGCGAAACATTCAAATTAACGGCAAATTTTGAAATATTGAGAAAGGGGCAGATTCTTTTAAAAAATTGATAGCAGGAATAAAATCTGCGGTGCCAAAAACCTTGGATTAGTCATCGATCATAAGAAAACCTTAAATGGTTATCCGCTCCTGCTTTAAAGGCGTTCATATTATGCAGCACGTGAAGAAACGAGCCAACTGATTGCATTGGGTTTAGATCCAGCCAGTGTCCTCTCCAAGCAGTGACTCCACTCAAATGTTCTAATTCCAGCTTTGTTATGGCTCACTTATGCATAACGCAATTATACTCAGGCAATTTTTGCACTCCACAATAGTGCTCAACTGGTTGGAAAATGAGAGTGTGATCACACTGGAAAGAAACACTCAAACGTATAAACACTTGAAATGCGGAAAAACCCAGGTATCCGAGGGCACCAGACAATATTCGGTAACCCCCGTAGAAGTCTACAATACGACAATGTATAGGGCCAATAACCATGGCTGACCAATCTTTAAGAGTTTATAGAAGCAACTGCCGTGTAAGCGGTTGCCTTGCCTATGTAGGGCAGGGTCTATCAGTCTCCATTCTAACGCATCCTAAACTTGAACCGATCCAACAATAGGTATGGCTCACTGTCAAGTTCTCGTCGTGTGTTATCCATACTGCCTGTATTTATCGCCCTTCATCTCATACTGAAACTGGGCTCCCCCTTCTAGCGGATGCACATGACCACCTTCCTTTCCTCTCATCAACACCGGAAGTTATTGCCTGAGACTTCAATCTCCCCGGTGTACTCTCGCCCACGATTGCGGCTCCACCAAACCAAACATCCTTTGTCCCACATATATCACAAGGATTGGATAGAGCATGTAAAGTCACTCACCAGAAATAATAAATTATTAGATCCCACATTTGCAAACACTGATCACCACACCTTGGTTTACGTTGGAAGTAAGTTTCCAGGGAGCGACAACAGGGTAGTTCACGGTTAGAACCACATTCATGTTTCCCTCCCTAATCATCCTATTGACACAACTCTCCCACCCCATCCTAACTGGCAGCCCATAGCCTCCCTAATACGCCAAATTGACTGGAGATGCTGTTTTCCGGCAGCTGACTCATAGAGGGTTGCAGATGAATTTTATCGTAACATGGGCGGCCGCATCTCGTAATCGACCATTAAGAACGAATAAATAGAAACAAGAATTCACAACTTGCCCACCTGCAAGTCAGATGTGCTACGTTCCGACGGAAGTTTTCATCGAAACGACTTTTCCAAGGTTATTATTTTGCACCATCTGTCTGACACTTTCTCTCGTCTAAGTGAAGCTCTGCTCTGGAACGAAGAATCTAGGGCGACGAGGTATAAATCCATCTATATTACTTTCAAAACTATATAACTTAAGGCGTCGTGATAGCAAGTCTTCGGTGAACTTTCTAGTTTGGCCTATTAGTGAGTTTGTGACAAACCCGAAATACATGGCTGAGACGTTCAGTCAACCTTTCGCTTCCTCCAAGGCCTAAATTACAGTCAGCGACCCATCCAACTGCAGAATAGGAATAAGCTCACCTTATCTACTCTGACCTTCAACGTTGAGACTACTGCACGACATTTAGCCAATTTCAAACCAGGGTATCGCCAAGGCCCTAATGCATCTCTTCAGCAGTTGTTCTTAGTTGTGGCCCTGACTTACGCTTGCTACTGTTCAGTCACTTTACGCTTTCAATTAACTCTGGTATATTTCCCATCTACTGGGATTATTCTTTGATAACCCCAGCCATAAGTTGGGGCCTCCTCAGGATTTGTCGAATTACCGTCTCATTAACCACGCACCCGTTATCTCAAAGTTTATTGCAAGGGCAGCAAATAGTTCCATCGCGGACTACCTCTTGGTCACGAAATTCTCTAGCCCCAAACAGCGTGGATTTATCCAATCTCGTTCTTCCTCCACCTGTCAACACGACTTTCTTGGCCTTCTAACCAACATAGTTAACCGGAGTATTGCACTCGCAGTCATCTACCTCGTTATGTCTAAGGCGTTTTATCGTGTTGCTCGCCCATACTTTATAGCCAAAGCAAGCTCCTTTGGCATCATCGATTCTCTTCTATCCGGGCTCTCGTCTTACCTAGCCCAAACATTGCAGGTGGTCTCCATTGACGGCATTACCTCTAACCCCAGACCTGTTACCGGTGGCGTCATACAGGGCAGCCTACTTGGTCTCCTGATATTCCTTATGTATATTAGTGATGTACTAAATTCAATTTTTTGCGATGTCCCTTTCCTGTTTGCTGATGACATAAAAATAATTTGCCGTCTTCAACCCAATGAAGTTATTATTGTGGTTGGAGAAATGGTCGTCCATTTTTCTGCTTTGGATAACTGGTGGGCTTACCGAATGATTAGCATCTCTACCGATAAGAGTAAAGTACTCACTTACAGGTGCGCACTACCCAAGGATTCAATATAGCTACGCGGATCTTCCATCGCATGTAAACCCCTGGTCTCAACTACTCGGCCTCTCTAACTTTCTCAGAGCACGTAGTTATTTAGTCGGCTAGAGCTAAGAGAAATGTAATTCTGATTTTTCGCAAAAATAATCTATGCGACAACATCCTCACCACTTATGAAACAGGTTCGACCACTCCTTGAGTATGGCTTTTTGAAATAATTCCGCGTGTCGAAGTCCGATAGGATTTCCATTGAAAGTATTCAGAGACGCCTCACCAAGCAAATGCTGAGTTGGTCGACGTAAAGATTACCAGGAACGCTGGTCAGCTCCCAACTTCAGCCACTTCGCTTACGGCCACTGAACATTAACCTGGATTTTCTGCATAACCTGGCCAATAGTGTTCCTTCTCCACCGACCAAATTATATTCTCTCCCGCCACCACCTACCCCGTCGATCGCAGGCTTCTAACCATCCACAGAGAAATCGCCGAATTCTCTTTAAGGTCACATTTCTTTCTTGTTATTTATGCCGAGCTTTGGAACAGACATCTCACTAGCATTCGGTGCATACAGAGTGAATCCAGTTTTAAGACTTCCTCAAATACTTACTGAATTGCCACCCAAGTCATTCAACTAACCAACACCCATACCTCGAAGCAGCGTGCTTTTGAGTCAGCCATCGATTTCCAAATATCCACGCTGATTCTTTCTTCTACTGCACAATGCGCATGATGAAGTCTGCATCTGGTATCAGCAAATAAGGCAACAACTTGGCATTGGACAAATGTCGGAGAGTACCGTCTTATGTAAGTTAACGCCCTGTTCCGTTTATTTCCTTCCTACTGTCCCGAGCCAGTCACTTCGTGCTTTTATAGAACTAGTGCAATATCCTTGTTTTAAGAACTTCCAATAATTCAGTAATCGCTTTCTTCATATTGCTGCTTCCCGTCTCATGAAATTCACCCTATCTCCGCTGCATTCATACCTCCCAGTCATTCGACTACAAAGCAACACCGAATTGTCTTTTTGTAAATAAGTTTCTTCCGCTTCACCTAACCTACGTTAACGACGCTGAATAAGTCAAGAAAAGAAATTAGTTGCTGTAATGGCCTAGTTCACAACCCCGCACGCGCTCCACAACACTAGTTGAGCTCCTCCATGTGATTGTTTATACCTGCCTTTCGTTTCCACAAACCTGTGCAATGGAACCTCTATTGAAACGGCAACAAGAACATGGCTTGCAAAAGTAAAGAAAACAGACCACCCCTAGAAAATGCGACATTTTGCCATTACTCGGAAAATTTAGATGATGCGGAGAAGCTTATTACCGGGCTGTGAAGGAAAAGGACCACCGTCTGGATCGGGTCTGTCTCCCATCAACCGAGACCCGATCTTGCGAAATGGGAAACCCCACAACTGCGGGGTTTGCCTAATATGTCACTGGTTCTAATGCTTTAGACTTAGTGATGTATTAGCGCACTGGGCTCTCCACATGTACGCATGGTCCCGGCCGTATGAGTTTCCACCCCACCTCCCTCGTCTTTCTATGCACGCCGGGCGAGGACTTGCACAATGACCGTCATATTATCGCGTTCAAATTGCTTACCAATCCTTTTGCTATATTTTCTTCGTTCACAGGGTCACACTTACCATCACATAGCCGAAATAAAAGGTGCCAGGGTTACATCAATATTGGTTATTCTACGGCTAGCTGATGGTAAATCCTCCGACCTAGATCCATTTAGTTATCCATAAACTATGCCAGCGACATTCCACATCCAACCGCCGCACTGCTTTGGGTTACTGACGACGAGCCTCTTTCCCCGCTTTCTCCCCGATGGATACTATTCAAGTGACGGACTTATTTGTACTTTCTTTTCAATTTCCCCCATCGCGATGGCCCTGCGAATTTCCCTCAGTTTACTACCATTCGTGCCCTCCAGAGCTCAAATGGGTATCTTACCTCCTGATCCGACCGCATTCAACAGGTCATCTGAGGCCCAAGCTCTAATCAATCCCCCTAGCTCTAATTGGGCTTTGCTTTCTACAGTGCTTTATCGGAGGGCGCTAGAGAACCTGATATACTAGTGCTATATGGAAAATACCTAGAATTAACCCGCGCTGACCGCCGGGTGAATGGAATAGCCCGAACCATTTTAAGGAGGGATCTACCCTTGACACAGCACTATGCCCAACGCTTTCCAACTCGCAGACGTGCAAATACTAAAGATATGTCTCCCCCGCTTTCCCATTCACTCCCATACTTCTTGGTCATTTAGCTTACCTATTTAAATTTTCCTCTCCACTTACCATAACGCCATAGCTGGAACATTCTCCAAACTGCCGTTTTCTCCGTCATTTCAGGCTGTCTAGACTCACCGCGAGCACCACTTGGGTAGGTCAAAATATCTACCTTTAGGGTCGTGCGGAAAAAGATTGATATCGTTTGCCAGCATGATTCGCGAACAAAAATTACGACTCCTGATATAAGTCCGCTCGGAACTAGAGGCCGCTTATTGCAGTCTCCAAAAAACTTGTCATGAACAGACAAATCTTCCGCATTACACATCTTGACCTGGATGATGACAACCCTCCCATCACGCCAGCAGTTAACATTTACGAAATCATCCACACATGTGCACTGCCAGTCCGCTATCACCAAAACCTTGGGTGCCTGTTCCAATTTCCCCTTGGGGTATTATTTCCCATGTGACTGCTAAAAAACTGCTACCTCGCTAAAAAGAGCAAAATGATCCATCATCATTTCAAATTGCCATTGAAGATTTTATTCACCGTGTTGCGTAATGATCTGTACTTTCCTCCTCGCAATTGGTGGCGATTTCGGAAAAGGCAACGTGAAGCAACGATTCACCATTATAAACGTCAATATTATCCATTATACCACGATTACAATTACAGTATATATTTCACGATTTTCGAAAAGTTATCCGCAGAATTGTGGACGAAAAGACAATGAAACTCACAATAATGGCTACTGGACTTATGTGGCCGGGAGCGGACTGTGATGTGTGGCGGGAAGCAAACGAGTAGATGTAAGAATGACAACCAATCCTTAAATGCACTTGTCATTAATGAACTGTGTGTTGTCCTTGCATAATTTTGGTGATTTTGGGGTGACGTGGTCGTAGGGTGGATTACGTGGCATTTCAATTGTGTTATTAACAGTGTTTTATCCGGTCGTAGTGGTTTGTTGCATCGCCTCCCCACTAGACCTATTCAAGTTTCTTTGCTTTTCAATTTTTCTCTCCTTATCCGATATCAAACAATTGTTGGCCGATATGCTGCAAATAATAATAATTTTCCTTGTCCTTTTTTCGCTGAATGCATATATCTTTTTGCTATGTCCTTTTAGATTTATGAAGATCCCTTAACCGAAATCTGGTGCAGTTGCGGGTTGCCATGAATTAGGGCGGTTCGTAATTTTCTTTCATTTTGGTTTTATTTCCCACGTTGCTTCACCGTAAAGGTTTGCTTTTTGCAACGTTTTTTGGATTTCGCAGTCAGAAAAGTTTGTTACTTCTGATAGGCTAGGCAGTTGATCTTGAATTTGTTTCACTCACAGGGCCCCTTAGTTTTTGTTTATTTCTTTTTATCTTGTGTTCATCCTGCAAAGTCTCTTAATTTTCAGATGATTTTGTGCTCAAAGTTAGCGGAGCCTCACTGACTAAAGTTTGGTTACGATGCGCGCATTTTTGCACAAGCACGGCGCCATAGATTACGGCCAGCAACCTTGCCCGGTATTGGGTCTCCCACAGGATTTGGTTGTGCGTTGGTTTGAGGCATCAAGGCGCTATTGAAAATGTGTGAAATTTGTTATTGGGCGGTCCGAGGTGTAAATTACTGATCGATTTCACGCGGACCAGAACTAGCATGTTATTTTCTTTTCGCCAAGGCCATACGTGATACTCTATCAGGGAATCTTCTTCACTCAACTCCTCTTGTTCACTCACTCCTTCCAGAAGCCTGTGGACATGTGGCCGTTGGAGTTAGGCCAATGAATTTAGATGCCTAAGCATGATCGGTTTTCATATGTCCTGTTGTTGGTTTTTATAAATGACTAATCGGAATATACCCTAACAAAGAGTGGGGCGAGCTGACGGCGTCACCATCTGGAACGCGGCAGCTGGATTGATTCAGCTGGAGGCAAATTTGACCACCGCCGATCCACCAGCCTCAGATTTAATGTACAAATAAGAATGGGCATGTCGTTTGACACTGCCCTAGACGAGCTTTCCTGCGGCAACTGTCATCCAAAAGGCTCCCATGTGACTGAAAAATTACGCAGTTTTCTAGCAATAGAGAAGTGACAGGAGATCCAGGACGACCTGCCTCTCCACTTCCAAGTAAAAGCCCCTCTGGGAATCTTTCAGGGGGAGCAAAGAAGCAAAATATGACCTTGTCTATGACTGCCCGGCAAGAATGCCACTTGATTGTTGCTCGTGCAAGCTTCCTTCGCATGTTTTTCTCAAGTACACAACATTCTATCACTACTGGCCGTCTTTTCATAGCACCGTTCAAAGATTACTGATTTCAGTGTTCCAGTCCCACTGCGCACAGTGACACATTTGCCCAAACGATTAAGGGCAGGAAAACGCAGTATGAGAATGACATTAAGAAAATCGGCGTCTTACCCAGTCTCTTGCACAGACAACGCCAACGCAAAGCTGGTGGTCATATGGCAGATCCGTCCATGTTTTATCAACAGTGTTTTGGCCAATTGTAATGGTTCACTTAGGATGAGGCACCCGAGGCGATCACTTGCGTAACTGTGTTTGTCCAAAGGTTACACGACCCGGTACTGGAGCTTCAGATCTCGATAGCAGCATCCTAACAGGGATGGACAACTAAAGCACAGGATGCAGCGGTTTTTTCGGCGAGAGTTTGCTTTGCCTCTGTGGTCACCGGCGAGCACGAGGGCGGTGTAACGCAGTGGTTAATAAAACACGATTAGCGGATAAACAATTTGCAAACCTCGCTACAGCGACTAGAGGAAGTGTATTGCCCAGGGGCATCTTCTTCATGCCACCAAGAGAACTTGAATCATCCCGAATCTTTTCAGATGCCGAAAGCTGACGGTTATGACCATGGACTGTTGGCGGAACCGCAACGGTGTATCAAGGAGATCGGAAGGTATATCACGTTACTGAAACAGATATTCTTTAAAAAATCGCGGTGATATCCGATAGCTCCAAGTTCACTCTCAATTCCTCAGTTTCTTCTTGTTGGTGGCGACATTTTGCGGCACATACTAACCAATGTCTTTTATATTCTGCCATGCATGGCACCATAGGACGGCTCACACCTTTGCCAAATTAAGTCAGATCATAGCTGGCTATGCTTGCTTTAGTTGCTAACCTTTGCTTGAAATTTGTTATAGTTTGGTCAGGCAATTTAATACCATGGACCGATTGAAAATATCCTACTACGCATCATCCTTCAACAAATTGTCCGTTTTCCGTTTCTACCGTTTGTTTTACGCTAGCCAATGGCAGTGGTTTCCAGAAGAAGAGTTTTGCTGAGAAAATTGATCCATACTTTGCGGTTTCTGTTATTCCTTAAGGATTTATCCTGTTTCTGATCTAGACGAAAAAGCAAAAAATATTGAAATTCATTCCATGTTGGGTTTACGCGGATCATCTCAGGATCTGCACGCGGCATATGCTTCTTCCCCTTATTTCTTTAAACCCCGGTGTGCATCTAGACCATCCAGGTCAACCAGAATGCTAACAAATGGGTCTTCATTGATGGCAATTTTGACACCCTCCAGGTGATCCCACTAATCCAATGTTCCTGAATAAGGAGTCACTGCTCGCACAGCCAGGACGAATGACGTAGCAAACGTTCATATATCTGTGATGATTCTCACGACCTTCTAAACCCATTCTGGAGAAAACCATTTTGGATTCTCACACCCGATTACTTATGGTGGTGCTCACACGTACTTGCAATTTATCCTCCTTTAGGTCCGACATTTCTGACACGTCCGCTCAGTAAAACAGCTATCTCCCTTGATATCTCCATGATTTCCGGTAAAAATCTAGCTCAGTTTGCAACCATTAGAAAACATCCAAAAAAGCAATATTTACTTGGGCATCAATTGCATCGTGCAGTAATCGATGATATCATCGCTCTCAGTAATCTTCTCAATGCCATTTACTAGGAAATTTTATGGTTCTATGACCGACGTCGTGACAAACAAAGGAGTTGCTCTTTATTTACCGCAGTAAATTAGTTTGGGCAGTAAGCCCAATCCTTTAGACGAATTTTGAGTTTTCATTGCTACAACAATTAAAACATTGGTTCTGGTTATCACTCGAAACGTACTTTCCTCTGTTTTTGGTATCACCAAACATCAAAATGCCAAATTTGGTCTCTGTGTTTGGAACAATAATCTAAAGGGATTTCGTTATGAACAAGCCCTTCATTGAAAAAAGCCGGCACGAGCAATACAGGGTTAGTTTGAGGTAGCTGTCGCATATATGACCTTTGAACCCGACCCCAAAGAACGCTTTGTATTGTAATGCCGGAGACCAGATCAACCACGTTCCAGTAGCTTTAAATGACTCACCGACTGATCGAGTTATAGGTACTTCCTCAGATTTGAGTGCGCACATTTTGCTTTCTCAAAGGCTTCCGGTTGTTAGCGCCTGCAAAGTATAAACGGCTTTCTGCATACGATAAACAAACGGTAATATGCTTTCCAGCATAATATGTGCACCTTTGGCTGATTGTCTTCAACTTCACTGCACAGATCCCCGGCTGCAGGTTGTCTGGTATCTGAAACTTTTCTTATTCACGTAGTGGCTTCTGTTTTAACTAGAACACTCTTCAATCTCAAAACGACACAGTTGTTAATGGCGCTATCATTCGAGCCGACGCTGGCTTACAACACGGGATCGTTGCCGCGGAAATGTCAATTTCCGAAAAGAAATGGCCTTTGGTTGACAAAGTCGTATTTAGCGACAAAAACCAGAATTGATCGCACAGACGAGGAGCGGACTAAATTAAATCAGTGGTGAAGCAAATTGCCAGAAGCACTTTCGGTGGATAAGAAGCGATGTGAAAAATCGGGCAAATGTCAAATAGTCTGCACGCAACAGTGAATGGATTCGTCAACAATTTTGAAGGTTCACTGTTATCGGATACAGTTAGAACTTCCTCGATCGGAGGTTTGTTTGCGCAACGGTAAAATCCCTTCCATCAGACTCTTTTAGGCTATTCCCAAAATCAAGGCTCATTTGTGTAAAGGACGTGGGATATCGACATTGTGATAAACATGGTATCTAAAATATCCGAGCATGAAGAAATGACTTAATAAACAAGCCTCAATTGAAATAGGTCCGTCCCAGTCAATCCATGCACGTTGGGGTCAAAAAGAAGCAAACCGAAATTTCCAGCTTAACTGGAAAACCGAAATAGGTCAACGTGGCAGCCGTCTTCGTGCTCCTTGAGCTAACCGAAATCTCGAGGCCAAAACTGGTCGGGCCCAGCCAGGGCTAACCTACGCACGACGAAAGAGAAAACATGGAAAAATAAACAAGGAACAGAATAGTGTTGTCACTGGCTATCCATCTTCTTTCAACGAATTCGATTTCGACCGGCCGTCGCCCATAATACCACAATGGCAAAAACGTTGTCACGTTTGTCAAATGACGATTAACCTGAGCTGCATGCATGTTACTTGTATCAGAACAATTAGAATGTGCGTTTTAGCAGGCTATGCATTGCGGAGGTTCAAGGTGCACAACAGCTTCCACTTGGAAGCCTACCAGTCTTGCAGGCATCCCACGAAAAATTTGGCCTCAGTCCAATCGAAACATCAAACATCATCCATCCTGCGCAAATCAGTGAGAAGTGCACCCCTCAGCATCTTTTGTGCACAGCAGTGCAACATGCTGTTTACTATTATTTTGGTCCTTGAAGGTTTGAGACAAAGCGCTAGCTGGCATTTTAGTCTCCAGGCTGGGGGTCGATTGAAGTCCTCAAACGAGGCCGCTGGTTTTAACACTAACCCAATTTGCAAAGCAGCCGACAGAATCCAAGTGGCACTCAACTCAATCGGATCAGTCATTTCTGCACTCCCGTTGCCCACCCAGGTTGGCTGCAAGAGACGGACTCATTCTAAGAGACTAAATGATTACCTTCTCAGACCTCCGAGGGTTGATTTTCCGGGCCACGTCCAGCATTTAATTCAAGATGAGCCATCCTGTGTGGCAAATTGGTCAGTGCAAGCAAGCAAGGTATCATACCACATTCAAATGCAGTCACATCAAAATAGAACAGGTCAAGCGTTGATAGCGTTGAAAAGCTCAGAATTACAAAATGTGTAACCCTACTGACCTCTGACCGCGTGCTTGTGTATTCAAGGAGGAGAATTTCAATAACTCCGAGGAAAAGACAGGCCGGAAATGCACAGCAGCTTATGCAATAATAAGACGGTCGTATTCTTTCGCTTAAGCTTTTGGTTTATATTTTTTCAGGTGTCCCAGATTGGGAATTTTTCCCGTTTTACCAGTTAAGGTTGGGCACTAGGTAACATTCAAAATATAAACCCATCCGGGGGTTGTTGGGCACAAGTCTACGGTAGTACCCTTCGGTGTTCTTTTTGTTGTGGCCATTTCGGTCGCACTTTGCAAGAAAATCCAAACAAACTTTGCGGGTTCACCTTATCGTGATGGCGAGATGACCAATCTACCGCTTGTCTTTCGGTTTGGTTCGGATTTCCGGAATAAATCAAGGACGCCGAGATGTCAGGTTCCGTAGTGTTGCATACCATCGCCTGAATTTTGCGTTCACTTTAGCCCTTTGTTATCTGAGGAATGGCCGCAGACGGAACTAATTACGCAATGCGGGCAAATTCAGCTGTTCGCTTGAAACTCTCAGACAACCAGATGCAGATGGGCTACTTGCTGAGAGCTCGGTGAAGTTCGTAAACGATCTTGGGACGGCTAAAATCTTCTTTTTAAGCACGCGGACCAATGCGCGGGCATATTTTAAAGGACCAATGATAAACGTTTTAAATTAGGACAAGCCGCACCCTGGGGTAAGTCGAGTGTGCTCGGATGCCCTCAAAAACCAATGATTACTCGTCACTTGAAGAACTGCACGCGGGGCTGCTGCTCCCTTAAAACGCGCATGGGTAAAATAGGTACAGGGACTGATAACACAAATTGCAGAGGCAAAGTTTGGAGTGTCTTAGGACAAACGACTATGTAAATTTTGGGCTTTTCTCTTTGGATATAAAAAGTCAAATAAATTTCCGCTATTTTCTAAAACCAACAACATAACCCAAAATATCAGGAGGAAAGCGACAAGCATAGGAGATGTTTAGCATCATGTTGACCTTTTGGATTTCCGTTGGGACATCAACGTTCCCACAGACAACGAAGCTATATCTTGCGAACCACGATCTTGGCTGGTGGTCCGGGCGCAAGCTCTTAACGTTATGGCAGTAAATACGCTGAATCAAAGTCCTGGAGATTTAGCGACGACTTATTCCGTAGTCTCGCCACAAATGGGTTTACATTATGTTGCGTTTCCTTTTCCCCTGACGTTTGGCAATAATTGAGACCTTCGAAAACGTTAGAGTGCAACAGCAAACTGTCAGCAATCTCGTGCGTGTGCGTACTACTAAACCTCAACCTAAAATAAGTATGCTTGCTAACAGCAGTTGCTCTCAGCACTTAAGTGAGGGAGGCATTGTGTTACTATTCGTTTTTTGTGAGAAGCCCGGGAGCATTTGGAGGCCCAAAGTGCATAACATTGCTGAAATTCTGGAATCCATATAGTCATCAAACAAAATTTAACGGCTAGGTTGACAAGCTGATCCGATTTTCCAAGGGTTTGGTAGCAGTGCGGTTTGCTTCCGTTAACAAATGCTCGGACTCATTTTAGAAAACGAAGCCCTGAGGTGAAGAATCGGCTACATTTTGACCGTGCTTGCAATCGCGCTCCTTCGGAACAGCGAATGCTTGAAACTTCTGTCAGCTGTTGTCGGTGAGGGCAAAATGAAGGCAGTCAGTTCTGCATCTCATAGGTTCCAAAGGAAGGCTTTTATATCCCGCAAAACCAACCTGAAATTAAAACGGTGTGATATTAATCCGAAAGTCACTTGGCTTTAGCCTTGGTTCAGATATATATGTCAGGCCTATAAAACAAATGAACTTGTTCGGGAAATACATTTGCGCTTAACAAACACCATCAGCTTTCTCGACTAAATGGCTGACCGGTTTGATGAGGTAGTGGAATTCCGCGGCTAAGACGTCCACAAGCCCTTCGACTGAGTGTGTCACACGCATTTTGGTCAAACCGTTGAGTTGTCGCCAAAGATATTTCAGTGAGTCTTACACTGCCGGACGAGAAGAAGCCAGCAGGTTATAGTGCGAGGCAAACTGTCACACAGAAGCAAAATTGACAGCAATATACTTCACGGGTTCTTCCAGTGAGTTGTGCCATCCTGGTTGACATCAGCGACTTGGATAACAGATTAATAAATCATAACGACGAGATTGCGTACAACGCCATGATTCCTGAGTCATTCGATTCAGGAACGTTTTGAGCGTCCAAATGGATGGAGGTCACCGTTTGTGGCGCCACTGGATCTACCCCTAAACCTAGTACGAAAATAATACTCATTTGGGGAGGATAAACCGCGGCACACCCGCTACATGGGCCTTGGACAAAAACCAAAATCACTACGGTAGACCGCAGCAGTGCCTCACCCAGGGGCGACCATAGGTTCGAAATTTAAACTTTACCCCGAATTTTCACCGAGCGCTACAGGTAGCAAGCATGGAGTTGCATGAATGAAAGGTGTAGTTTAGTCCAGAAAATTAGAAACTTTCCCCCGCCCTAAACTGGTCTTGCTAGACTGCGTTTTTTGTTTTCCGTGCGCACACGAAATATTATTTGGTGATAGGTTTTAAAGTATTGATAAATTCACATGATTCGTGTGGTGGATAGCAGCATGGAGGGATCTGCCATATGACCACCAGCTTTGCGTTGGCGTTGTCTGTGCAAGAGACTGGGTAAGACGCCGATTTTCTTAATGTCATTCTCATACTGCGTTTTCCTGCCCTTAATCGTTTGGGCAAATGTGTCACTGTGCGCAGTGGGACTGGAACACTGAAATCAGTAATCTTTGAACGGTGCTATGAAAAGACGGCCAGTAGTGATAGAATGTTGTGTACTTGAGAAAAACATGCGAAGGAAGCTTGCACGAGCAACAATCAAGTGGCATTCTTGCCGGGCAGTCATAGACAAGGTCATATTTTGCTTCTTTGCTCCCCCTGAAAGATTCCCAGAGGGGCTTTTACTTGGAAGTGGAGAGGCAGGTCGTCCTGGATCTCCTGTCACTTCTCTATTGCTAGAAAACTGCGTAATTTTTCAGTCACATGGGAGCCTTTTGGATGACAGTTGCCGCAGGAAAGCTCGTCTAGGGCAGTGTCAAACGACATGCCCATTCTTATTTGTACATTAAATCTGAGGCTGGTGGATCGGCGGTGGTCAAATTTGCCTCCAGCTGAATCAATCCAGCTGCCGCGTTCCAGATGGTGACGCCGTCAGCTCGCCCCACTCTTTGTTAGGGTATATTCCGATTAGTCATTTATAAAAACCAACAACAGGACATATGAAAACCGATCATGCTTAGGCATCTAAATTCATTGGCCTAACTCCAACGGCCACATGTCCACAGGCTTCTGGAAGGAGTGAGTGAACAAGAGGAGTTGAGTGAAGAAGATTCCCTGATAGAGTATCACGTATGGCCTTGGCGAAAAGAAAATAACATGCTAGTTCTGGTCCGCGTGAAATCGATCAGTAATTTACACCTCGGACCGCCCAATAACAAATTTCACACATTTTCAATAGCGCCTTGATGCCTCAAACCAACGCACAACCAAATCCTGTGGGAGACCCAATACCGGGCAAGGTTGCTGGCCGTAATCTATGGCGCCGTGCTTGTGCAAAAATGCGCGCATCGTAACCAAACTTTAGTCAGTGAGGCTCCGCTAACTTTGAGCACAAAATCATCTGAAAATTAAGAGACTTTGCAGGATGAACACAAGATAAAAAGAAATAAACAAAAACTAAGGGGCCCTGTGAGTGAAACAAATTCAAGATCAACTGCCTAGCCTATCAGAAGTAACAAACTTTTCTGACTGTGAAATCCAAAAAACGTTGCAAAAAGCAAACCTTTACGGTGAAGCAACGTGGGAAATAAAACCAAAATGAAAGAAAATTACGAACCGCCCTAATTCATGGCAACCCGCAACTGCACCAGATTTCGGTTAAGGGATCTTCATAAATCTAAAAGGACATAGCAAAAAGATATATGCATTCAGCGAAAAAAGGACAAGGAAAATTATTATTATTTGCAGCATATCGGCCAACAATTGTTTGATATCGGATAAGGAGAGAAAAATTGAAAAGCAAAGAAACTTGAATAGGTCTAGTGGGGAGGCGATGCAACAAACCACTACGACCGGATAAAACACTGTTAATAACACAATTGAAATGCCACGTAATCCACCCTACGACCACGTCACCCCAAAATCACCAAAATTATGCAAGGACAACACACAGTTCATTAATGACAAGTGCATTTAAGGATTGGTTGTCATTCTTACATCTACTCGTTTGCTTCCCGCCACACATCACAGTCCGCTCCCGGCCACATAAGTCCAGTAGCCATTATTGTGAGTTTCATTGTCTTTTCGTCCACAATTCTGCGGATAATTTTGTTCCGTAATTAGTTTGATACAACGTTGAAGGTTACCTGCCCTTTCATCTTCAGCATTATTTTGACTCTTGAATGTTAATAACACTCTCCACCCGACTTATTTGATATCCGCCTTGGTTTTGACTCATGTCCATCCCGTTATCACATCCATGTTGATCTTCATCTTCGCTAAATGACCCTCTTTGTTTTTGAGGAACCCGGCCATACGGCAAAGTCTACCATTGCCTGCCAGTCAAGTTTTGCACCGGCGATAGGCACCCTTGATGCATCTAAACATGGACTGACTCGCAGCGCGCGACTGAACATCAGCCACAAAGGCCTTCGCGGAGGATTGTCTAGCTTTGACTTAAAAGCTCGAAAATTCCTGCCAAACCTATCACATTGCAGGTTGTTTTTGAGGGCACGGGCATATTGCATGTTCACGTCCGGATTTTGTTTTTTGTCTTCACTGTGTCATTCATGTATTAATTTGACTTTGCCCTGCTCGTGTTTCTCGGATGTGAAGAAATATACACTATATATACAATTTTCACGCCGGCATAGGTCTGAAGCATAATCACGGGTCCCGTTCACAGCATGTGCTGCTTAGATCCTACACCAACCCACTTGTGGTTCCACAACACAACAGACCATCGCGTTTGGCTAGAAAACAGGACATCGCAGTTCTATCCACAGGCCTTTCCTAACCCTCCACCCTTACTGGCGACCTTGGCCAAATATCTAAATGAAGAATTCAAAGCGCTCTGTATAATGCTGACTTGCGTAAACATAGCATCGCAGAACTTCACGTCTTCCGTGCTGCCAACATTCCACCTTCCACTAGCCCACTGCAGCTTACATTGGCGTCCAGATTTTTCCAAGCTCGCCTAAATCCACCGTGGACTTTGATAACCGTTTGGTCCTTCTTCATGACAGTCTGCTCATTGCGAAGGCGAGCTTTGTCGCTGAAGGTTTTGCTGAGCGTAAATGAACCTCAAACGCTGTTACTGCCATTTATCATCTAATACACATTGTTGTAAGCTCCAAAAAGGTACCGATCTTTGACCACTTTAATGTCCATGGGCGAGGAGTTATACTGTAAAGACATGGGGGAAGATTACACTGACCGTTTGATCATCACACATTTGGGCTTTATCCCCAGCTTTTCTTTCCTAGTTTAACAGTTGCACAGCACCAGAGCATTCGCGCTACAATTTCCAAGAACACCATTTGTACCACGATCATTGCCCATCGGGCATTAGGCCAAACTGTACTTCACCAAAATTGGTAGTCCGCAGAAAGGTTGTCCTCTATTTCACATCACTCAACATCATAAAGTTCAAAATAGTTATACACTGAGTATCGTGGTCTGTCGCGGCTATGTTTATTTCTCTCCAGCATTCTGTTATTCCATATTCCTCAGAAAACGTGTTTCGTTTTTGCTGTCGTTTACTCGTGTGTTTTTCTTTTTACTGCAGTATATGTTGTTGCTCCCAGCTCAGTCCAAAATTTACCTCATCCACTCAGCGCGTAGCCGGCTGATTTTGATGCGAAAAACTATGCTCATGGCGTTTTCAAGTAGCCATGTTGCAAGCACGTCATAAAAATTTCCTTTTGCCAATAAACCTCTACATTTATTTGCTCCGAATATTTTTCGCGCCGTAATTTGCTTCCAGTATTTACCAATTGTAGTGTTCTCTACTCTTCAAGCGAGTTATCCTGTCACGGTTATTCGATTGTTCCATTCATGAGTACATTTGGTTGTGATATCGAGCAATCCCCTGAATGCCCCAAAACTACAAATATTATCGGTATTATCGTGGGAGGTTCCTGAAGCGCTTTACCGAGGTTTTCTTAAAGTCTGATGAATGAGGAATCTGAAACCAGAAAGTCCACACTGAACTTCACGCTGTTTCCTCAGCAGCCGAGAGGCGGTGAAGGAAACAACTTTCGTGTACCTTTACAGAAGAAAGAAGGCTGGAAAGGACGGCTATCGAAGGCTGGCAACAGGCTAAAGGATATGACTAAAATGTTGACCAGCTCCCAAAATTTAGCGGCTGCAGACTTCTGGACAATGACTGCGCGATCCATGGTTATTAAGCACGGATTTTGTGAACTTGAAGCTTTTGGTGCAACCCGTTGCCAAAGTTTCCACATTCGGGACAGGACATGACACGTCACCGCATGATGTCAATGGCTCTAGCACGCATCTCCGTTATATGAAAAAGTGCCTGTTGTTTAGGTGTGTTATCTGCCTGAAGCAGTCAAAAGAACTTTGGTTGGACTGAGACGGCCTATAATAAATCGGCTGCTGAGGAGTTCAACTAAAGGCTAGAGTATGCTGGTACCACGATGAAGGTACGGCATAATAGATACAAACCTCTCGAAAAGAGCTCCGACGATCCACTCATTTATATTACCATTTATCATTCTCCTAAGCCGTGGTCTTGCTGGCAGTTTCGAATAATTACGTATTAATTTCCCAAGCAAATCGGCCTTAGTTGATATTATCCCTTGATATCGAAGTATCCAGCAGATGTGCACTTGAAATCTGTACAGACCCACACGGTCCCTCTGAGGTTCCTATTCAGGGCAATGATAAACTAGACCTTTTTCTAGTTGCGTTTTCTTTAGTGACTGATGAAGCTCGCGATTTTCTTTCAGAATGCCATTCGTAATATGACCGGCGGCTTTTGGAAAAGAAACTTGCTGCTCCCAGAAGGTATCCATTTTATAAACAGTCCACATCAAGTAACTAGCGCATCTTTGTTGTAAAAACCTTTTCCGATGGATTTCCTTCGGAACAACGTAACTCCTGAAATAGCAAGCAGCAAGATAGACTATTGACGATCTTTAGCGTTCCAACTGCGCATGGTTTGCTCGCCCACAACTCTCTCCCATTATTTCACCTAAATATTTCAGATACCGCCGCCAAAACTGTGTGGCAACCATCCCCGGCCAACGTGTTCCAAAGTAAAAATTTGCTATCATCCTCACCCAGAATTTCCATCAACTCTTCTTTATAAGCAAATGACTCTGGTCCGTAGAAATCACCTTGTGTCTGATGAACACAAACGGTGCCCTCCAGATGAAATAAGTTCAACATCTTGGATTCATCCTTCCTCACTCTTCATCGATATCTCTGTCCGCTTCAGACAATTCAGATCTCATGCCATCTCCGAGAACATAGAGTCCTACGTGGTATCTTCTCTTCCCGCGATGACCATTTCCATTTTCCATACCCGCTGGCCCGACCATTTCTTGTTTTCAAAAGGCACGCCCTCCTAGAGTGAAATATAATC
The DNA here is from genome assembly GCA_008360955.1 of Fasciolopsis buskii. NCBI lineage: Eukaryota > Metazoa > Platyhelminthes > Trematoda > Plagiorchiida > Fasciolidae > Fasciolopsis > Fasciolopsis buskii. The sequence goes on from LUCM01003451.1 coordinate 149,886, forward strand.
CATGGTTTTCATGCTGAATTCAGTCAATCCCTAGTGCATCTATCTTTGTAGCATTATCATTATTTATATCTGCATCAGTTGGTCCCTGACCGTCCTACCAAATACCGGTTCATTCTCTTTACTCATAGAGTAGACGATTCACACACTAGATTAGCCAGCATATCTATTTAAAAACAATATCTAAAAAAGAAAACCTGATTGCTACGCCATATACTTTGAACTGCACAATGCGTTCTAGTAACCTCCTTCATGGAGCTGCTCGTAAGATTGATCGCTTTTTAATCCGCAGCAGGCAGCTAGGCCACATCGCTGTAATCCTTTTTGCTCTCTCTTCTAGGCCGTAAATTTCTGCTTGGATAGAAACACTAACCCCATGCTCTGGCGATTATCCGATTCTGAAAAGACGATGTCCCCCTTACCCTACCATGTTTGAATTCCTTCCTCCACGCCACGGTTAGACCGGCGTTACCACAATAGTTTGGGGCATGGTCTTACCCATCATTTTGGCCGGCGCACAACTGACGGGCAGCTCGGCTGCAGCGGGGTGAGGGTGCAGCCATGTTGGCGGATTACACCTCCTGCTTTCACTCTCAAACGGTTTTTAGGTTGGGTGGCCAGCACTCGGTCAGCCCCACCCATTAGCACTGTTGTGGTAAGCGGCACTCTAGCTCTTACGTTCACGTGCACCATTTTGTACTGGCTCGCTCTTGCTCCTTCCAAAAATTTTTCTGCCAAAACCATTCAGAACGGACTTATGAGTGTACAGCATTTTTATCAGCATCTGATATAAACTGACGTTCACAATGCATCTTGACATCCGGAAACAGCTGAAGACCGTCGTTTTTCATCAACCTCTATTTTAATCTGCGAAATTTTGCAATAGACCGGTGCTCCTAACAATTGTTTTTCAAAAGAGTCCGCCAGTCATTGCCTCATTTGATTCCAATTCTCCTTCTTTTCCAACTTCACCTTCATCTCTAGACCAAGGTGAAATTCATGGAATCGAAGTTGTTCAAAGCACACCCCATGGATTAGTCTTAACATTACACTAATCTCATCCCCTCTTGCCGCTCTCCGTGCTCAACGAAATTTGAGATTTTTCGATTTTTATGCTGCCTCGTCTGATATCCGGTCTGGTTTTGCCACAGCTCCATCCCGTTATCACATCCATATTGATCTCCGCCTTCAAAATATAATCTTGATTTTTGAGGACCCCGGCCAACAGGCGGCGACAGCCAATGCCCGCCAGCCCTATTACGCGCCCGCGATACGCACCCTTGATGCATTGAAACACAGTATTACTCGCAGTGCAGAACTGGTAATCAGTCAAAAAATCTTTGCGAACCATTATCTAGCTTTAACTTAAAACTCAAAACTTCGTGCTCGGGAAATCACATTGCCTGTTGGGATCTTGTGAGCAAAAACACATTGCATTGTATGTTTGGTTTCTGTTTTCCGTGTCTGCACTGTGCCTTCTTTGCCCAATTTTGACCTTGCCTTGCGCATGACTCTAGTAGGTCGCTAAATATGCACAAACTGAATAACAAACCAAGTGTTGCGCCAGCGACACGCACATTTATTGCATTTAAGCATGAAGTGATTTGCACTGCGTTGCTCACGATCAATTCCAGAGAACCCTGTAAAATCTTGCAAAATAATTTGCGCAATTTCGAATTTTGTCTCACATACTTGTACGCTGCATTTTGCTTTGCAGATTCTCATCGTGCCCACCAAGTAATTCAACGTAGCTTATATCCCCATACACATTCTGATTTCCGTTATTCACGTTTCCTCTGCATCACCCATGAAAATATTGATCTTGCCTTTCGCACGTCTCTCGCAAAACCAGAAATATACAAGATAATTTATCTGTCAACAGCCAGAAGAAAAATGCAAATGGCAGAAATTACTTAAGAGAATTAATGTTCTATACAACTATCCGGAAAACAGATTTTTAAAAACGTTTACCAGCAAAACCCTAATTCATGCGCAAATCTGGCATCAAGGTAGCAGCTAGACAGGGTCGTCATTAACGACGATTGCCAATCCCCATTTAATAAGAGTGGAATGCAAGAGAAAGTGTAGTCTTCAAAAGCTGAGTTAGCTGGAATAGAACCGCGCACCCGAACTCACTAGGGGCGGAAAACAAAGTGCCCCAAGCAGTGCAAGACTGCTCATTAGGATTAATCGTTCTACTGCAATGCCCTCTTGATAAATGGCGAGCATCATTAAGCTGGCGCAACAGATAGGTTCGCTCGTTGCAAAAGATGTTTGCCTATTTTCAAGCCGACCTGTATTGATGACCTGTTCCATAGCTTTCCTCAGGCCTTGGGTATTTTGCTACTTGGGATGGATTTTCCACCACTGCCTTAATGGTTGTTTCTTTTAACCGCCTGACGAATACTATCTCTGGTGACACCTCCATTTAAACTGGGGGTCCAAGCCCAACCCGGAACTCGGGGAGTTCCGTCGGCTTACAAAGTCTGGTGCTGGATTCTTTAGATTCAGTTGTCCCGGCTGCAAAAGCGTCCTGGCTAACCACCGACCGAACACTGTTTCTAGTGTCGAAGCTCTTTGCTACCACTTTGCGCATCACGTTGGCCGCTGTTTTGCCGTTTTCCCAATTTTATGCATATTTCTGCGATAATCGGGGCTGCAGGTTTGCAACTTGTATCATCATGACCGTTCCTAGTTGCCCTTTGTCTTGTGCCAATGCAAAGAACCTGTTTGGTAGATGCATATATCGCGGATTGGTATGCCACTAGGCCGAGCAAGACCACTCAATTTCATTTGCTTTTAGCACACTCTTTGGCAAGCAATCCAAAATTTGATTGGTTATCTTTTTCTAGCCTTTACACTGGGAGTAAAATGGAGTGGCGGGCATTAATTGGGTTTGATATATTTGGCATAACTCAGCGACGAGTGCATTCCAAAAGCGTGGTCCAGTCCAATTGCAACTGTTAGGGTGTCTAAATATTTGTTATTCAGTGATCAGTGATGTTAACCGCAGACACCGATGGAAATTCTAGCGCTTTAAACCACTTAGTGAAATACTCCACTAACACCAATGGATACCGGTTGCCTACAGTGGTTTCTGACAGGAACCCTACAACAGCCGTATCCGCCAGTTGACTAAGACATCTGGATAACATGGTGTATAAAAGTGCCCGATTGCATTGGGCTGAGATTTTCTTCGAAAACGATCTGCACAACCGTTGCAGAAGCTGAAAAGTTTTGCTTGGCTGTTTTTGCCGCCAATTACAGCATGCTATTGCACGGCACATTTTCCGCTGGCGCCGGTGATGTTTTCTAGCGGACCGATTATCGAACCGTTGTTACACTTTATTGAGAGACGACGAGGCGTGAGTCAAAGTGTTTCCCAAATCTGCGGTATAACAGGCTCCGTTCTATGCTTAAATTTCACCAGGCGGCCCGCAAGCACACACTGTTCAGCTGCTGCTTACTATTCCCATTCGCGAGTTTCTGGTATTTTGTCTTAATGTGGTCTCAGATAAACTTCGTTTCCGGATTGAGTGCCCAAATGACTGACGGACACTGCCTTTTTTCTCTCACCAACGCTGCAATTGCCTGACAGAAAGAGCGGCTTCCTTGATTCTAATGTCGCAAGCATAAAGCCTCCGCGTTTACATGCTTCCGACCTGCGATAAAAAGACATGCACAGCGAAAGTCCTGCGAGCACTCTCGACAATTAGCTGCCTGTTACTCGGGGTAGCTGAAGTTTTGCAGCAAATTCAGAGCTTGTTAAACCTTTCGTATAGGAAACCGCCAACGTAGCCAGAAGTGTCGGAGTGCTTTACTTGGAAAACCAAGGTGATTAAATCTCTTCCAGGGGTACGGTAGTTCCCATTCCACTTATTATAGCAGGGGCTTGCACATGCGATGACGCACCAGTCCTGGCTAGGGAAGTTCTGCTCCAATGCCCAAATTTCTGGCACCTGTGTCCAAAATCAACAGCCCCACCGTTTAATTGATATTGGTGATCCTCAGAATAATACCTCTGTTAGGCGATTTCGTAGCTCCTCAGTTGCCTTTTGGCACTGCGCCGACCGGGCAAACTTTCGATCTTTTTCCTTGTGAGGATGATTAGGGTTTGCCGCGTTGGCGTGGTAATGCGAGCTCCGCGGAAATCAGAGCGCCATCCAGAGGGAACTACTTGTTTTTTATACTTAGACCTAGGCCGATCTCTAACTGTTTTCCTTTTTTCCGGATTACTTCAATACTGACGTTAACTCACGGAGTGGTCAAAAAGTTTGCCTATTTTTAGGGCTTTGATCACTCTTCCGGTTTCGATGGGAGGCCGTCGTCTTCGAGCAAATTCATAACCGCATTTAGATTTTCTAAAGTTTTGCATAGAGTGGAGCCTTGCGCAATAAAGGTGTCAAACTAAACAGGCTACTTTTGCAGTGCTAGATCCTTCAGCTTTGTGTTCAGGTTGTTACGAATTCCTCGGAGACCCCAATTGCATTGCCTGGATGAAAATGCCCCCGAACGGAATGTGAAAACCGCCTTCTCCCTTTGACTTCAGCTTATCGATAATCGGATACAAGGCCCAGCTTGACAAAATAATTAATCTCAAGGTTCCTGTACTGTGTCCTCTACGCCAGAAGGAGGAAAAGTGTTTTCCATGTATACCTGATTAGGTCGACTGTGGTCACTGCATATCCTGAGCGCTCTGAATTTCTCCTACTCAAATACAGTTTATGTAACCCAAAACGAGTGCGACGGTGTCATCACCTCAGTTCTATCCCATAATGAACTGGTGTCACACGGGTTTTCGTTTAGTGAGGATGGATCCGGGACTCTGATGCAATATTGGGTAACAATCCGCCGAATTCACTAGACCGTTGACCGCAAGGTTCTTTGTCCTGTGCAACTTCCGGAGACAAGGGGCTACAATGCAGTGAAACTAGTCATTCATGGTGTAGACCATCTTCCCTCGAAAGGTTCCTTGGTCTGGGCTTTGTTAATATATTTATGTCTGAAAGGAAAAATGAAAGGACTCCGCCACAGGCAAAGAACCACTTCCAAATTTGCCTCGCAACACATATGATCATACACTGAGGAAGCATGTGTCAGCCGCATTCGGTCAACCCTTACAGTGGCATCAACCAGATCACATATTTCCAGGCGTTTGCCACGAGGTACTGTTGCATCAACCCACTCACCAATCTCATCGATTTCACTAACCATTACGAGACGTGCTTTAGTATTACAGAGGGCGAAGTGCTCGTGTCAGCTAGGAAGGTCACTTTCTTTCTTTAATGCATTTACTTTGCAGCCACTGGTTCCTGTGAGGGCACTCTTCAGGACCCTGGTATCTAGCGGATGAGTTTACCCCCAAGGTTTATATCTTTAACAGCACAGCATAAGTGCAAAGAATTAGCGGTCTTCGGTGTATTCAGAAGACCGGTTGATCCTGGAGTTTTAAGGCAAGAAAGTTACCTTCCTTGAACGTAACGGCATTCCTTTCCGTTGCGGTAGATTAAGATATTATCCGGTTGCGATTAAACTGTTGATTGCATCACAGGGACTAGGTTGCACCGACACAAATCACACGCACGTAAACATCATCCCGGAGGAGGGCCGAGTGGCTGGAGTAGTTACAAAGCAAAGACTATCAAGGTTCGTCAGAAGCAAAACATCACGGATCCCATGTGCCATAAAACAACCTCAGTCGACCAAGAAGGCGATCGACAGAATGGTGTCTAAAGGCAATCGACTTTTCCCAAACTATCGACGGTGATAAAGAAGCATGGACCTGCCAACATGAATGCCAAAGATGGAGCGGTACCATATATGATACTGGAAGTAGAGGATATTGGTTATATATTAGACCGTTTGGGTAATAAGTTGCAAAATTAATGCTGCCAGAATGTGTTGCACAACGTACTTAGAAGTAAATTTGGAAAACGTTGAGGAACTGTCTCTGTCATTTGCGAATTCGGTAGGCCACGGCGGGTCATTTTGAAACGTAATAAGATTTGTAAAGCTAGCAGAACGTAAAAGTAAATTTTTGGGGAGGCTGAGCTGTGAGTCCTTGACTGAATCTACCCGGAACAGGACTGTTGCTTCCGGTCACTATGCCATGTCCTGTTACAATTGTTTGCGCAACCTCGAAAGATTATATGGACACAATTAGTGCATCTGTAGATATTACTCTCGAGGTGCGTGTGTAACTTCTACACCCAATGAAAGCTGCGATTATCTCTACTTGGATTGCAATCACACTTAAATGAGTGCATGCGTGTTTGTGATCCTATCTCACTAGTGTCACATGAATATATACAAAAGTACGTCTATATTTGCAAATACATATATATATGTTTGCTGGCAGTTATGCTTATATTCATGGTTCACGTACGCTTATGCTTGCGTACCAGTGCACATAATTATAAGAAAACAGGTTTCTTCCTGCCTTCTTTTCCACATTAGTCATAACAAGCATGCCAGTTTTCGACGCAACATAGTCAGTTAAGTAAGACATTTTGATGCTAGAAATAGACAGCCGACAAATAAAACAGCGACGGTAATTGAGTTAGAAGTGAACCGATCTATCATCTTTTACACATCCGGTGACGTCAGAGAATTTGCGTCGGCATATATTTTATTGTTTTCACTAGATCACTCTCCACGTGCACATGTTTCAAGCAGGTAAGCGGATTAGACCGAGGGGTCTTCCATGCTGTTTTCAAGCGAGCTATGAGTAGTTGTTTTGATGGATCCAGATTGTTTGAGCTGTGAATATGGTCTAATTTTGGCATTCTTCACTGGCATTTCTGCAACCTTTTGCCAGAATAAAAGCACTGCCTACGTTTTACCACAGTCGACATGGTTACCATAATAACCAGCTCACGACGTAAATGGTCTCCATCCATCGGAATAATTACTCATCATCATATGATTAGAAACAGCATGTAATTCCAAGAAATCAGGCCATCTGCTTGCAACATTGCTGCGTGGCATGACTTTTATGGACTCGCATCATCAATCCTGACACAGAATACACATTACCTACGTCGGAAGATCATTCCAAATTTTACTCATTCGCTCTCACTTTTTCATCTAGAAATTAACCTACTTCGGCACCTGAGAACGCGTCTTTCATTCAAGCATACCGAAATAAAACTTGCCTGCTGCCGATTTACCTGATTTTTACAGTCGGGAATTCTAAAATGTAAGTGCTCGACCTACATTTGGCAGACTTTTACCCACATAATCATAATTGCATAAGTAGCGTTGAGACGTGCGCATCGGTTCATGAACCCGTGGATTTTTTAAACATCAACTCTATCCCTGGTGTTTTTGCATAGTGGCTGCTGTGCAAATAGTGGCAGTGACATGGTACCTGCTTTAATAAAAATTCTCGTTCGGCTAAGAAACTGGGATGACAGGAATAAATCCGTTCGATCATCGCACTGTGTCCGGCCGTGCGCTGGAGGATTGACAAGCTCCAGCAGCCCAGCTAAGAGCGTCAAATTCTGCGGAACGTCCGCATAGCTAGTGTAACTGAAGATCAAAAATAAGTAGAAAAATAATTTGTTTTTCTCTAAACTGTAGATGATAAATTATATGGTTTTTTTCTGATGCCCGTCAATCAAAAGTGGTATATTTGTCTTCAGTGGTATTAGGCAAAATTTGTTATTATGTTATAATTTTTGTCTCAGATAAACTTTATTTTTAAAGCTGTATTCGGCACATTGCACTACGGATTTCAGGGTGAAAAATCAGGTGAGCAGGGGAAACCCGGGAATCAATAACAACCAGAGAGTCGAGAGGAATCAGCTGCAGTCATGGAACCATGAGTAAAAAAAATACCTCTATCCACTTTTACTGAAATGCATGTAAGCTAGATTGTTTCTAAAAACAAGCCCTGTTGTTTTCCTTAGACCGTCTACGGCGGCGCCATGCTCAATTACAAAGGGCTGGAGAAAATCGTGAGTAGGCGTAAAAAGTGGATTTCTAGCTTAATGAAGCAAGTGCTCCTAGAATTACCCAGACTTTTTACATGCCGAAGCAGCCTCATGTGTTCCAATTAGATTCCTTTTAGTATGACCAACTCATAAAGGTGGCGTAGTCTACATCTGGCTCATGTTCGCCCGGGTTTTTATTAAGAACCGCTCATCTTCCGGTGGAGTATGGACAAAGAGGCGCCCACAGCGGCATGTTCAGAACAAATAACAGCTGAGGGACGATTGTTAGTTTATTGGCAGTACCTCTTCGTGTTAGGGAGGTGTCGCGTTGGAATTCATAAACTAAAGATCAATTTCTTGTCTTAAGTGGATTCTAATTTTGTTCTTCCATTTGTGCCTTCTATTTCTTCTGTTTTTTGGGAGTAATCTTTGCCGCCGCCAGCTATACAGACCGACCAGAGACGCAAAACTCGCCGAATTCCTCACCCCCACCTGACATATGCTGATTGTCCCTCGAGATTTCAGCACCCAGAATGTTGTTTACTTTTTGCTGGGTATAATTTGCAAACCGCTGCTCGTTTTCTCTGTTCCGTATGTTGGATGTCGGTCCGCAGCTGTGGTGCACTATTTGTCAATCAGGTGCTAAAATTAAGTCTGCCTTGTAGCCGTCTGGTCCGACCGCGATTTCAGGTGGCATATTTGACCTTTCTTGAAGGTTTGACGTAGCGCCAGCTGCGCCAGACGTAGAGGCACTGTAGAGAAACTTTGACCATCCGCAGCGACAGTGCATCACCAACGACTTTCCTTTAGATACAAGTAAGTGCATAATAATCCGCCATGTAGACGCGTACGAAACAGATCTATTGGAAAGAACTACATGTAAAAGGTATCTTGAGTCGATGGTGATAACCACTCACAAACAGAATATTGCAAAGTGCTGGCTCGAAAGCTTCTGCCTAAGGTGAATGAACTCACTCCTCATCTGGGTTTGTTTGCTCTTGACTAGTTATCGAGGGTAAATATATGGGCTTGGCTGACAATCCCGAGAGGCAAAAATATATAATTGGGAGAGTTCAAATAAGGGAACAAATATAGCGAGTAATTTAGGGAATTCAGCCTACCGCGGCGGGTTCTGTGCTTTTAACCTGGATAGTATGGAGTATGGAGAGCCAATAGAAGATCCAAAGCTACCAGGAGGTGTACTATGAATGCAGGGAAATCTTAGCCGACTACTTCGCTCCAGGTTCTACATCCGCGTAGTATTGTCACTCCCCCAAGCTCGAGAGAATGCTTCCAAGGCTGAAGGCAAAGGCGCGATTTATTACGTGGAAGCATGTCTCCCGCTGTGCTCATTACCCGGGACAGTCGTGCAAGCAGGAAGCAAAGGACAGTTTGGAAGGCCAATACACCAGCACGATGCTGAGCGGTGTCCCGGTGCCCTAATCAACGCCTTGCTGAAAACATCCGAATCTGTGCTGCACTGTTTGGTGCGAGGGGATGACCCGATTCCAGGAACTACTTCGATAAACTAACGGTAAGGTGTTTGCAAACTAAAGGCTTCTTGATAATTTCTGTTTTTTGTGTGCAAGTACACAACTGCTCCTTTACGTGGCAATGATTTGCTTGTCAAATTACAAGCGTTCACCTTATGAATATCCATATTTACTATCTTTGGCCTTCTGCCGCCGACGGCGGATGTCAGCCAGTAGAAAATGGCACCGGTGTAGACGGGAGCCAGCACTGTACTCATCCGGAAATATGTGCTCGGGAGGTACGGCTGCAGTCTTCCTCAAGATAGTCCAAAATTACATATCCACTGCAGTTGTGATGCAGATTGTTGGAACTTTAATAACTGTCTCAAGGACCAGGTAACAAGAGATCGGTGGCAGTAGCGAAAGAGATTTCGCCTGCACTATAAAAGGGGAAGTGAAGAAAAAGATGGGGAAAACCAAGCAAACCGCAATGGTAGCAGCGGCTAAAGCTGAACACCTCCATATATTTCCTCAGTTACGCATTAAAGGAAGCCGCAAACAGCGAATAATATAATAACTCTGGGTGCAAAATGTGGAAGGAATAAAACACTTATATGTCGGACATCACACTCTGATGAAGGAGTGGAAGCACGTACACGGGATAGGGCCTTAAAATTATGCAATAAAGGACAGACCAGAACTGCCTGAAAAATCTGCAAAGGAACACTCATGTAAACAAACTAAAGAGGAAGGAAATAGAATCCAAAAGAGAAAAGAACAAAAAAAGAAGGACAAACCATAAAGAGAAAGCTGATGAAATTGAGGGAAGAGATAAGGATAAGGTAGAAGGTCGACTATTGCATTTGGTTCAGATGTAAGCACACAGCAGTATCGTTCCTTTGGCGTAAATTGATTGACTTCGACGTCCTTTTATCTACAACCTGTCCCAATGTTTAATATAAATTTTTCACATTTGTTTGATTGCGTTTGTTTTGTTGCACATGCGATATGTAACATGCTGCCCGTCCTACACTTTTCGGATGCCCCACATTCGAATCGATCCAGCTACTCAGCACCTGCAGTGGCTTTGAATCTCATATAATTGTTCTATCGTCGCTACGTGGGCTCAAAGGTATACACGATGCAACTCTCCCATCCAGTTGTTGGATCGGATCTTTTCTATTCCGTCCACTGATTGGCTGCGTCTACTGCGGTAAGAGTCCGACGGAAGATAATCGCATAACCTGGAGGGTCTGTGAATTTCTGGTTCTCCTTCCCTCCTTTTTTTGCGGGATGCCTATTTTTCATATATTATCACAATTGCGTCCAACAAATCTAAGACACCATGCAAAACAGATTTCGCCATACTGTATGTTGCACTCAAACAAATGAAATTTATCCCGGATGACACGGAAGTGCGATCCGTAATTTTGCTTCCGTAGTACAAAGAAAGTAGGATTTGCCACCAGAAGACGTAATTTTCCCAAGTCCTGTAGTCCCTTGTTGCCGATGGTGCCGCATAGGTTAGGTCCTGGTACTGAAGACAACTAAGCAGCTGTAAGAAGGGCTTAAATAGGATTTGTTGCAGTGCCACCTTCATTGAAAGAAAGAGCATTTACTGCAGGTGCTGGAGTGGCACGCTATTGGTCGCACAGCCCGGTCATCTTTTGACAAATTTACAATCTCTGGCCGGCTTCTCCAGCCGGGAATGAGAGACTGCTCGAAAATTTTGGCTGCAGAAGCTCCAAGACCACCTTTGGTCCAGAAAGATGACCTAGCTCGATGACATATTTGGATGAAGCAGATCGTTGCTGACCTTGTCCTTGCGCACCCCGGAAATGGGTTTAACCCCTTATTGCGGTAACATCGTGTTATTACGCGGTGTGCAAGGAGATAGATGTTCCGAATTGTGGTCCACGCCTTCTGCTCATGGGTCGATTACGCCTCCCATCACCTGCCGGTAACGCACGTAAACTCCGGCCCGGAAGGGCTTCTGCACTAGCCCGTATGCCGTCCCTCGGCCCCACCTGTTCCCAGTTACCCGCAAGCAAGACTTGTCGGCCGTTGCTGGTGCCATGACTTGTTCGGGACCGACTCATTAACGTTATCGGCCGTGTTCATTCATGGGGCAAACACTGCAGTTGAACAAATAACTGCGGTCGTACTAGCCGGCAAAAAATTCCCCGTTGACCGTCTGTTTTAAGTATATAAACAGCGCACGAACGATAGGTTTCTTACTGATATCGGAGGCCACTTTTCTGCCTTCCTTAACGGCCTAGTTGAGTTACCAGCATAAATACCTCTTTCAGTGACTGCAAATGGCAGGTTCACTCCCACTCACAGTACGAAACAGGTAGAGATGAACATGTGATCACGACATTATCTATGGATGCCCTTACTAGTGACGCTCACAAGTAAACTGGGAATTAATGTTCTGGTGCACTCGCTGATTGACCTAGGCTTAAGTCAAAAGATATCCCGACGGACAATAAACTCATGGAATCCGAGGCGTGCACGGAGGTGCCGACGATCTCCAGCATATTTCCTGATATTCTAAATGACTGGCGATCAGTATTCACTGAATCCTCCCCGTCAAGCATACCGCTGAAAAGGATAAATCTGGAGATTGATCGCATGGCACAACATATCGTCGCCGATGGGCGAGTCACAGTTCCATTTCATCGGCTAACGTCAAAGAAACCAGAATTCGCTGAAATCCCTGGCCCTCGCCGGTGTGCATAGTTTTGAAGAAGGATGGATTCAGATAGCTATATGTGGCAACTATCGTGCACTCAAAGCGGCCAATCATTTGGATAGTTATCGATAATTCTCAAATAGCATCAAGAACGCATATCGGCATATCCAACTTCGGATTTTACCGATTCAACTTCTATCCAAGACTCTACCGATAAGTGTGGGCTCAGCAAAAGGGAAGTGAAGCTATTCGGCCACGAGATCTTTCTGGAGTGCAGTACACCTATCTAAAATAAAGCAAGACCTGTTTCAGACTACGTGGTGCCACTCTCCATCAGGATTCTTAGGGTATTTCTGGGGATAGTGTACTTATATCGTCGCTTCATTCCTCGCGTGGCTAGGTGCTTGCTTCCACTAACCGATCTACATTGTGGTAATTTGGGCGAGCCAATAAGTACAAGTCGCGTAGGAGCTGTTTTCTGGGTTTAAATAGGCTTCAGCTAAGGCCACGCTCCCACTGGAGCCCGGTTGCCACTCTTAATCTAGTGGTAGATGTTTTGCATTTTGCTGTTGGAGTTGCCCTGCAACGGTTGGCCTCCGACATCTGGGACCACGAAGATGTTCTATTGGCGTGGCCACCCCAGAGCCAGGTACGCCAGATCACCATATAAGGAAGGCATGTCATTTTCTGCCTATCACAGAAGCCGGAATAGCGAAGAAAACTTCGACCCAGTTCCCCTGAGGATGGTCCCTCCCATGTTTCTGCGTGTGCACCACATCTCACCCTGTTGGCCCCTTAGTACAGGACTAAGGACGGTACGACCGCCTGGAAATAACCTTACCCCATGGGGTCCTGTTTAACTGGCTTTGCAGATGCACGCCGCTCTTTTGTCTACGTATAGGCGAAGTATTTCTCCGGCCCAACCCGGTCCACGGCGGCCAAGGGTATTTGTTCCGCGCGAAAACGTTGCTTGGTATCCTGTATTGACTGGTGTTTATTCGGAGGACAAATGCGGCTCAAGCTGGCAATTACCCGTTATTCGTACTTTATCGCCACGATAAGACATTAAAGACTCACTGACACAGTAGCAACGATATGAATAACATCGGACAGGTAAAACTCACAAAACTTGACGGAAGCATTTTACACGACAGCTCGAGATTAGATGCTAGCTCTGCTCTGAATTCTGGAAAAGCTTCCGAGTCATGCTTTCAAATGCTCTGCGTTCTGGGACGTCCAGCGTCATCATCATTCAGCGTTAAACAGCAAGGCGAGCATAATTGACCGCAAAGATTCCCCAGCAAAAAATGCTTCTATAAAAACAGAAGACGTGCAATGGGATTTGAGAGTGGACCTACACAGATGAAGAAAGATGAGATGCCACTGTAGCAAAAACAGGGCATAGTCTAACTGTACAAACGCACTCTTTCAATCATTCTGATTCGAAAAAAAATCACAACACGATCACCACTGTTCACGGTTCACTGCCATATCATTCAGTGTCTCCAGCCAGCTAGTTGACGAGCCATTTGGACCCAACCACGAGGACGCGAGACACTTACTCTACCTAGGTTCGCTGCATATTTCCTTGTTCCACGTTTCCACATCATCTGTTGACCTTCAGGTGGTTTCTCCCATTCCTTGACAGGAACATAAAACAGGCCGCGATACGGTAGACGAGTGTTCGACATACGCAACACGTAACCCAACCATAGTAGTCTACTGAGTTTCATATGCTGATACGAGGTATTCTCAGAAGTGGTGCCTAGTACTAGAGTCCTGACCTCTACATTATTCTCCCGGTCACTCCATCCAATCCTAGCCGTACTACGTAGACATCGGTGGTCGAAAACCTCTAATGGACGAACAGTTCCCACACACATACTCCATGTCTCGCAACCGTACGAAAGAACCGAGCGCACTGCGGCACAGTACACAACCTTTCAACTTCAGTGAAATATCAGGCCGACACCACAAGTGGCTCAGTTCAGCATAAGCCCCTCGAGCCTTTGATGCACGCGTTTGCCTCAACTGCCGGGCTACCATCGTTCGACACGCAGCTACCAAGGTAAGTGGAACGGTCCACAATCGCGAGTTTCTCTCCATCCAGTATTAGGTTCGGGACTACTGTCGTCCAGTCCCGTAACAGTAGTTTAAAGTTTGAAGGTAAATAACATGCTAAACAGAGCAAACAATGTCGACAGTTTATCTAGTGCTCCTTGTGCATGGTCCGCAGACTCGGAAAGGCACAACGTCATCTGCGCAATCGACGTCAAAGCTTCACGTCATCTCCCAATTTGACTCCTACTTCCTGGAGACCTCCTAAGGCATCGCCCATCACCTCGTCCATCAGAAAGTTGAACAGAAATGGAAAGACGGAACAACCTTTAAACAACGCTTGTCGATTCGAGTAAACTTAATAGTTCATCGTATACCCTAACGCGACCATAGGTATGCGAGTACAATGCTCGCAACGGGTTCACGAAATTTGCTGGCATACCGCTTCGGCGGAGAGCACTGAATAACGCTGGTCGATCCACGGAGTCGAAAGCACCTTTCAGTTGGAGAAAGTCTGCGATCGTAGGGCGCCGGTGCGTGTGGCACATTTCCAGTAACTGTCGAAGAATAAATATCCGGTCGATGCAACTTCGATCTGAACGAAATCCGGCCTGTTGTTCGCGGATATTGCTCTCGCGAATCGGTGTCAAACGGCGCAGTATTATCGAAGCTAAGAACTAAATAACTATCGGAATTAATTTAATCCCACGATGATTGCTGCAGCCACTCCGTTTGCCCTTTTTGAAGATGGTTACAATGAGTGACTCGCCCCGCGACTTCGTAATACGTATCTCATTCCAAATATCATGATGCAAGGAGGTAAATTATTTTCTTGAAATAAATCACCATGTGATATCATCGCTCAACTCACCATAAAGAAACCACGGAACCACTATACAGACGGTTCTACCTTGTTAGGAATCATCAGCAGTGCATAAGGACCGTGCCCGAACTGGGACGCGAACCGAGGAAGAACGCTACCGGGCAGGCTCTGAACGGTTTGTTTAGCTTCACCACATGATGTTGCACCTAAATGATTTTATCAGAGTTTCTCCACCCAACTTAAAAAGAACTGGAGGAAGGTCCGCTTTTCTGATGCTTTGCCCCTCTTTAGAAGCCAAACGTTTGACTGCACTTCTAATCCTCTTGGGGGGATGAGGATCAACAGACACCTCCCGAGAATTCGCAGCTGCAGCCGTTGAACTAAATACGTTAGCGTGTGGCCAGCTAAACTGATCTTCGAAGTGCTGTGCCCAACGGTCCGGCCTGTTGTGTACCATGGATGAGCTTTCCAATCCCATTGCACACAAATTCACCAACCGAAGTTAGCCGCCCACCAGTGTCGCGTATAAATTTAAACAGTCTTTGACTTTTACCTAGAGTGGTCACCACGTCCACCTCTTCGGATACCTTAGCCCACCAGTTTCCACGGTCATTCTCAAGGCTTATGGTCAACTGACGTTGCAACTGCCGACGCATCTTATCCACTTCCGTGCAGCTAGGAAGTTGGCGTTTTTGCTCCATTAGGTACGGTAGCTCTTGCGAGATCCAGTGTCATTGATGAACACTAGAGCTAAGACCACAGGCGAAATCTGCTGCTAAATGCATCGCCTTTTTGATTTCATCCCACTGCTCGTCTACATTTCTATTGGTAGCAGTTCTCGGTCCCTCAGATAGCTTCTGTTCGTAACTGTTGCGAACAGCCGAATCAGCCAAACGTTTAACAGTCAGTCGAGTTTTTTGTCTTGCGCCGATTGCTGTTGAGATGCAGCAAAATTCGCACTAAAAGTAACACATTGTCCGATTCGATGTACGCGGTCTAGTACGATTTACAATTCTGGACAGAACTGCGTCAGCAGTAGCTTTCTGCAATATGGTCATTCTGACTCAGATTTCTCGTCAAGCTGGAGCGCCATGTCGCCGTGCGACGCGAACTGCCGGAAACTCGTACAAGACAGGAATAAGTTATTGTTCCCACATGATTGGAGAAGTCTTTCCCCGTTATCTGTTCGCCGAGCAGTCAAAACGCACCGCCCAGTTAAATGGGATTGCGATGCACTTACTTTTATAACGTTTGCATTAAAATCATCTGTTAACGCTAATATTTCAGAGCCTGTGACCTTCCGAAGAGGACTGATGAGATCATCGCAAAATTTGACTTTTTGCATAATAATGGTGTAATCTGCTAAAACATGCGCTTATCGCTATCCTTCCGGATACCGACTGATCCCTACAGTCTCACGTCCCAAAGACGATTGTGAATCGAGATGCAGCATAAAAAGGCTGCCACAGGCTTCTCTTTTACGGTGCTTCCTATACCGCGTTGAACTGCAGCTTGAGCTGCTTCGTCTACTGAAGTTTGCGGTAAATACCTTAACGAGACATTTGACGCAGTTATGTCGCCCCTCCCAGTGAGCCGTTTTTCTTGTTTTTAATTAAACCACGGTGTTTTGGTATTCATCCCTCCTTTAGATCTTTCACCTAGTCGCAAAACTTTGCCAAATATCTGTAAACATCCCACTTGGGCCAGGTCCAGCTAACAATTTTGCTGAATTTCTGCTTGAGATTTAACTATGACACTCATGTCATATACACAGCGTTCTATTAAGGGCCGTTATCTTGCACACCGTCAGGGCCATCAATCTGTTTATCTACTTTTACGAGCAACTACGCCCATCAGACTGTTCAATCATCTTTTCGTTCACCATTCCCTGCACTTATCGACATGGTCCTTTCGCTCCAAGTTAACGGGACGCTTAGAGCGCTTCAGAGTTTTGCTTTATCATCGCATTTTTGTAGTTTCCGATCATCCTTCTTAGAGGTCCTCGGAAGTAGCTTGGTTTCATAAATGCCGTCAATTGCACTTTCCTAAAAGACCTCTTTAACGTTTTTTAACCTCCCCTTCTCCGCAAGAATTATTGGAGTGCTTTTTCTATTTAATATCGATTTTGGACTTTATTTCGACTAATCTTTGACTGTGATAATACCATTACTAACACAAGCTCAGTTCAGGCACCGCACCAACAGATCAACCAAGGACTCCCGGCCCAGGTTCCATTCTAAAATTTGACACAGCTATTATTGGTCCACTCGCTTCCCTCATCAAAAATCTACGCATCTATACACGTCATCCCACTTTGTCAAAATGGCAGTCTCTAGGCCTGAACAAACCAAGATCATAGCTGCTAAACTTAACGTATCCACATCCTCACAATCCATCCGGGAGCCTCCGACGTGCACTGGTTACGTCACATACGTGGTCGTAGAGATGTTTATTCAAGTGCAAAAATTAGGGCAAACGATTTAGAAAAAAGGTAACAAAATTTTAATGATATAATCAGTGACCACAAAGCTGCTTCCTCTCACCTACCCAATCAAAATTGCTCAAAAACCGGCCACACATACGTTGTGCTAGTGTCCGTAGAGCTATTGACTCAATGTCCGCGAATTCAGGCAACGAAATCAGAAGGCGTCTAATGCTGACCGCATCCAATTAGACTCTTTTAAAAAAACTGTCCTATCTGTCTGAAATATGATAGGACACCCAGCCACAGACTTAGACTACGTAAACGAACACTAAGCAGTTCAAGTCCAGTTCTCTTTCACTTCCTGCTTCAAGATAGATTTTGAGGTGCAAATCTACGACAGCCTCATCAACCCCATTCAGGTCCCTCATGATAACCCCGGACAAGACCGCCATGCAGAGGAAGACCCTCAGAGTGCATGCAAGTGAGGACCCAAAAACACTTTCACTAATAAGAAATTCCACCAAACTACCCGTCATGGCTGGGAGCTTGGTATCCCGACGGGTTCTGTGGCCCCACCACAGCCAAAGGCAAGTGTCAGCCTAGGCAGCTCATCACTAACTTCTTTGCCAGGACCCCCTGGAAATCGTCTCTTTATAAACCCCTCTCCTGCCATTTTCTTCACCTCGCTGGCGTAAAGTGCATTGCGTCAATCCAAACTCCCCATGACCCACCCAAATCCTTAGAACACCGGTTACCAATTGTAAACCTGCGCTTGTGCTCTCAACAAGCAACACATTAATTCCCGGTGGAACAATGCCGGCGTTATTAGTCCAGCGACTAAATCACTCCGACTCCTCCCTTATTCATCCCCTTGTTGGTCCCATTATCCCAGCGGCCCAACTGCCTGGCTCTAACCGCACCGACTTTCCATTGCCTAACTCTCGTTTCCCTGGGGTCGAAAGGTCACCACTGCGGGTATTTCCAAGCCGCGGATTCAAGCGACATCATTGAACCAGTTGTTTCCTGCCAGAAGTCTTTGCTGTTGCTTCAGATTTCCCAGGACAGCTGCCAATGGCATCCAATAAGCAATCTTCCACCGACATATCGGTATTAACACCAACCTCCGATTACCAGTGCCCCGGCCCAAAACTATAGGACCGTATCCCGTCCCACCGATATATTTTTTGTACACACCTGCCCAGCAAGGAAGTTCATCTTTGTTAAGTTCTCCCTGAAACACCGCCATCTCAATTTTCCTACACAAAACCACCCCCTTTCTGCCTCCCTTCACAATTTTCCTCCCAAAACATCCGGTTGCTCGTACACAAGTATAACGAAGAACGCCGCATGCCACTTTTATTCCTCGCATTCACCTTCTTCTGGTGTGTCTCATTTAACGTCCATTAGAACAGAATTAATACCATTTTCTTACCCACTTTTTCGCATTATGATTGACACTTCACGCACACACTCTCTCTACGCAACCCCAATACCCACCCTTAGCCAACTCTTTTGTGCTAATTAATCGTCGTTCCATCCTAAATAAATTCAGTTACCCAAAACTGTTGTTGCACCCTCCAACCTGAAAATAAACATCATCACTGAGTCCTGGCTAAACGAGGGTACAGCTAATAGGGTGACTTCTCTGGCGCGATACCTATATTTCAGAGGAGAGTGAGTTGCCTACGTGAGGCAGGGACTATCAGTCTCCTTTCTAACGCATCCTAAACTTGAACCGATCCAACAATATGTATGGTTTACTGTCAGGTTGTCGTCATGTGTTATCCAAACTGCCTGTATCTATCGCTCTTCATCTCATACTCAAACTGGGCAGCAGTTGTTCTTAGTTGTGGCCCTGACTTACGCTTGCTACTGTTCAATCACTTTACGCTTTCAATTAACTCTGGTATATTTCCCATCTACTGGGATTATTCTTTGATAACCCCAGCCATAAGTTGGGGCCTCCTCAGGATTTGTCGAATTACCGTCTCATTAACCACGCACCCGTTATCTCAAAGTTTATTGCAAGGGCAGCAAATAGTTCCATCGCGGACCACCTCTTGGTCACGAAATTCTCTAGCCCCAAACAGCGTGGATTTATCCAATCTCGTTCTTCCTCCACCTGTCAACACGACTTTCTTAGCCTTCCAACCAACATAGTTAACCGGAGTATTGCACTCGCAGCCATCTACCTCGTTATGTCTAAGGCGTTTTATCGTGTTGCTCGCCCATACTTTATAGCCAAACTAAGCTCCTTTGGCATCATCGATTCTCTTCTATCCGGGCTCTCGTCTTACCTAGCCCAAACATTGCAGGTGGTCTCCATTGACGGCATTACCTCTAACCCCAGACCTGTTACCGGTGGCGTCATACAGGGCAGCCTACTTGGTCTCCTGATATTCCTTATGTATATTAGTGATGTACTAAATTCAATTTTTTGCGATGTCCCTTTCCTGTTTGCTGATGACATAAAAATAATTTGCCGTCTTCAACCCAATGAAGTTATTATTGTGGTTGGAGAAATGGTCGTCCATTTTTCTGCTTTGGATAACTGGTGGGCTTACCGAATGATTAGCATCTCTACCGATAAGAGTAAAGTACTCACTTACAGGTGCGCACTACCCAAGGATTCAATATAGCTACGCGGATCTTCCATCGCATGTAAACCCCTGGTCTCAACTACTCGGCCTCTCTAACTTTCTCAGAGCACGTAGTTATTTAGTCGGCTAGAGCTAAGAGAAATGTAATTCTGATTTTTCGCAAAAATAATCTATGCGACAACATCCTCACCACTTATGAAACAGGTTCGACCACTCCTTGAGTATGGCTTTTTGAAATAATTCCGCGTGTCGAAGTCCGATAGGATTTCCATTGAAAGTATTCAGAGACGCCTCACCAAGCAAATGCTGAGTTGGTCGACGTAAAGATTACCAGGAACGCTGGTCAGCTCCCAACTTCAGCCACTTCGCTTACGGCCACTGAACATTAACCTGGATTTTCTGCATAACCTGGCCAATAGTGTTCCTTCTCCACCGACCAAATTATATTCTCTCCCGCCACCACCTACCCCGTCGATCGCAGGCTTCTAACCATCCACAGAGAAATCGCCGAATTCTCTTTAAGGTCACATTTCTTTCTTGTTATTTATGCCGAGCTTTGGAACAGACATCTCACTAGCATTCGGTGCATACAGAGTGAATCCAGTTTTAAGACTTCCTCAAATACTTACTGAATTGCCACCCAAGTCATTCAACTAACCAACACCCATACCTCGAAGCAGCGTGCTTTTGAGTCAGCCATCGATTTCCAAATATCCACGCTGATTCTTTCTTCTACTGCACAATGCGCATGATGAAGTCTGCATCTGGTATCAGCAAATAAGGCAACAACTTGGCATTGGACAAATGTCGGAGAGTACCGTCTTATGTAAGTTAACGCCCTGTTCCGTTTATTTCCTTCCTACTGTCCCGAGCCAGTCACTTCGTGCTTTTATAGAACTAGTGCAATATCCTTGTTTTAAGAACTTCCAATAATTCAGTAATCGCTTTCTTCATATTGCTGCTTCCCGTCTCATGAAATTCACCCTATCTCCGCTGCATTCATACCTCCCAGTCATTCGACTACAAAGCAACACCGAATTGTCTTTTTGTAAATAAGTTTCTTCCGCTTCACCTAACCTACGTTAACGACGCTGAATAAGTCAAGAAAAGAAATTAGTTGCTGTAATGGCCTAGTTCACAACCCCGCACGCGCTCCACAACACTAGTTGAGCTCCTCCATGTGATTGTTTATACCTGCCTTTCGTTTCCACAAACCTGTGCGACCATACGTTTTATTACCTCATTAATTTTCTGACTCCATCTTACGGCTATGCTGCTGGATGGGTTGCGGTATACCACTGTAAACCAAATCACGTAACCAAGCATGACTTATGGAGTTTTCAAGCAATATACCCTATTTAAAATTATTCCACTCGAATCCTGAATTCGTGTTTCACTCACGCAGTAGACATCAATCGAAAGTGAGTCAGTCCACTGTCAGAGTCAAGCATGCCTGTTGGCCATCCTGCATTGAAGTGCGAACATTGAAGGAACCCAGATTCAGAGGCTGACGAGGCTTGAGAAAATGTGAGCTAAGAGACTGAAAACCACCTACTACACTACTTAACAATAAACCGTTGCGAGTATCGGGCGTGTTATCAATGGAGATACTATGGGTATGCAGAAGGGGCAAACAGATTGGGTTGGAGACAGAAGAGACAGGTTGAATAAAAGAGAGGGAACTCTGAGCAGCAGCATACTTATCACTATCCACCCCGCTCGGTGCACTGGGCAGCGCAGTCCTGTTTATCCTGCGCGACGACCGATGCAGTATGGAATTATTTGTAGGCGTGTAACTCATGGGGAATAATGGATGGGTACTGCTAGGGAATTCAGCCGCTAAGCAGAAGAACGATTAGGGTTCTCAACCAAAGCCTTTGTTTCCGACAATAACCGGACCGCAATGCATCGGGGTGTAGCTGAGTGGAAAAACATCTAGTTGGACCAATTATTCTCCCACCCGTTTTTCTGACTGAGTTGTTAACTCGAGCCAACCCTCAACTGAGCGAATCAGGAGGCTAATAAGTCAAGCCCCTCTACCTGTTTATCTTCCTGGCGTGATTGGATATTCGGCTTCAGAGCGGCCAGTTAGTTTAGATCGTTGGGTCATGAAGGCAATCACACGTCACATCGCGTCTAGGTGCCGTCTTGCGACTTCGAATGTGGGCAACATTAGTTTTAGGGTTGCGATCAGTTGGCCCTGCTTCATCCTCGAAAAGGGTTAGTGACTCACGTTAAAGCCGCCAGCGCAGTGCTATACAGCCTTCTTAGAAATGATGCCTCCGCCCCACGTTTCGGTCAGAAAGTCGTTCGTCCACTAGGAATTTTGGCCGAGACAAGCAAGGTGTATTTCTTATGCGTGGTAATAGTTATGCTTATATCTAAAACACTAAACGTGCTTTGCATACGCTGCCGCTGTCACGGCAGTTATCGCCTCTTTTGGTTTTCATAGCCCCGACCAATTCGTTCGCTGGATGGTCCCACATGACACTGAGAATTTTGGTCCTACTGATCGATCCATGTCTTTCTGTTTTTGTCTCTGATGATTTGCGTCCGAAGGCACCAATTTTGCTCACGGAAAGTTCGGTCGTTTGCCGTTTTACAAAATTGGGATCACATGGCTGTGGCATTGTCCGGGTGACGATCCACGCAAACATGTAATTGACAACGTATCTGGTTCACGCTAGATTATCTTATGGCTTCTGTACGACAACCGTTCCACCCGTCGGTGCCCTGCAAGACGCCTACACATTGGTTCATGCCAAGGCAAATGCACATCGCACCAGTGACCCCGCTCAACACACAAGGCAATTGTGGAGCAACTACTGGTTATTCTAGTTTGTTTCCCTGTGGTGCAACGGATCTTCCAGTCAAAAGTGAATATTTTTGGAGGTCATTTCCTCTAAAGCTTGTTTCGACGCTCAGTATCAATCTTTTGTCATTTGTCTGATTGCGTTTGCTTTATCGCATACGCGATATGTACGATCCTGCTTGTCTTGAACATTGCGAGATTCCTTACATTCGAATCACTCCGACTACCCAGCACCTGCAGTGGCTTTGAATCTCAGATAATTGTTCTATCGTTGCTACGTTGGCTTAAAGATATATACAATGGAACTCTCATCCAGCTGTTGAACTGGATCTATTCTACTCCATTCACTGAGTACCTGCTTCGAATGGGGTATTCGAGACTGTCGAAGTCACGGGCTCCCTTTGACTATCTGCGCTACAGTTTTGTCTCATCCTATTTTATTGTTCTGTTGTCGGATGTTTGTTTCGATTATATTCTCCTTTCGGCGCTACAACTGCTTGCATCTAATTTTGCCCAAAATACATGTCGCTTCTCAACATGGACTGAGATCGCGCACTGCTGCAATTCAACTATCTCCTCATCGATCCTATGGAGGCACTCCTGCAGCTCTTAAATGCACCCTTCCAGCTAAGATGTCCATTCCGGCATTGCTGAGTACCAGCAACCGCTCCCTATTTACGAAAATGTCGGGTTTGTCCTTCGCACTTCGCTTTCGTGTGCCGTCTGCATACAAGAACCTTGATTGAACTCAAATTTCGCTGATTCCCACATGTGATTAGACAACTTCAGATTTCATCGGCAGGACAGATTTTCGGAAAAGAGGAAGACTGGAGGCGGTGTGGCAACATATATTAACTCATTCTGGTCTGAAAAGTCCGAAGTTTTTATGCGCACTTGCTAAACCGAATTGAGTGTTTTGCAACAGTGTCATCCAGGGTTTTCTTGCTATACCAGCACTACCAAAACGAATTTACACACCACCCCTTTAGCTCGCAGCAAAATATCACATCTTTCTTTGACTTTTTTTCTAGTATTTGTTGTTCCTCTTCTTGAGGATAATCTGCATACTATCGTAAGTGACTTCAACCGTACATCTACCCAATCAGTAAGTGTGCTTGATTTGACCGATCTCTGCGTTTCTCCTGCCTGAGGTGACTCCACCACTAAAGTTACCACGGGTGTGCTCCGACAGTCTGTCTTCAGCTATATTAAGGCATGGTGCTGTGGCTCTGACCGATGCATTTGCTTCTCTAATGAACTCGTCATTATTTTTGTATTCCATCCTTGAATGTTTGAGACCCATCGCTGTTATTGCCATCCCAAAATGTACCCGTTCTATTTGTTTAGCAAAACGCTTTCGCTCATCGCCTTAACATCTTTCGGTCTTAAACAGACGGAGCGTGCCTCTGTTCTCTTACGTATCCTCCTGACGACCCATTTTCAGTTTGCCTATAAATCTAATAGGTCCACTTTGAAAGCCGTCGCCTTCCTCATACGCCATATCTGTTAGTTCTTAAAAGCATCAGTGAAATCTGTGCGGTACACTTTTCTAGACTATTGGTCGGCATTCACTTTGGTTCCACGGTCTTCTCTGCTTCACAAACTGAAAACATTTGGTTGTCCTAGGTCTTCGTTAACATGGCTGTCCGATTATTGTATTAACCGAACTCAGTGCACACGAATGGACGACAAAAATTCAAAACCGTTGATTAACACCTGGATTCCTTCAGGGTGCTGTTCTTTTACCGTTTCTCTTCTCTAATTACATTATCCACTTACCACTTAGCCCAGCCTGTCACCTGTTTAAGTATACTGACGATATTGCTCTCTCTCAAGCCGGTTTGAGCAACGATGAGTTCCAAAGTTTTTCCAACAACCTACCTCCTATTTACGTTCTTTTTGAACGAGCGGGTTTTAACCTCAACACGTCCAAATGTTCCGAATATCTGTCCTTTCTCCTTATACATCTGTCAGCCTACCCATTCGAAACTTTTTATTAACTCAAAAACACTCACCAGTGTTGACCTTGTGAAATAACTAGGAGTTACTGTTGATAAAATTCTGAAGTGGACTTCTGACATTCCTGCCTGTGTAGGGAATCTCCAAATTTGTATACCGATGTGTCTTTCCAATCCTTTACTATTCTCTTGTAATTTTTCCATGTTTACGCAAAAAAGATTTCAAAATTTTTTCGGCGAGGGTATCAATTATGTGATCAGCGCTTATAAACATGTAAGACCCTTGCTTGGAAAATTCTTTCAGATTCCACGCATCCTCTGCACGACGATCTTTTAAACTGCCGCTCCCATATTTCGACACGATCCGATTTTCGTTTCATACCCTTTAGAATCAATATCTACAGAAACTCCACTGTCCCACATTCAGTACGCATTTTGACAAACCGTGACCGGGTTTCAGTTGAATTCCTAAGCAATCTATCACAATGTGCTGTCATTACTCCTGGATAAGTTGTTCTATATTTTTGCGAGAAGAGTGAAATTTTACTTTATTCATTTACTTAATTCGCCCACAAGTATTTCACCGAAATTCGACATTTTTAATTTTGCGCAAAGATCTAGATAATACAATTTAGCACAAAGAACTTGACACGCTTGGCGCTGCATTTCAACTGGCTCTTTAAAGCAAATAAACAAAGATCAACTCAACATTGACTATCAGCATTCGCACAAAGCACATGTTTTACGGAAGACAGCTCATAGGATGTTCCGCGTATTCAACATTGTTTGGAACCGGGTTAAATTGGCCGCGGCTGATGCCAGGTGTCCCGAAGGCTAGGCCAAACCTGCCACTTCTTCGCACAGTTCTTTGGTGCTTCTGCCATTCTCCGCCAGTTACCGTTCCACTTTGACGCTCAATTTATCCGTCTATTCTTTGGTTTTGCACGAAGTAAGATAAGCCTGAAACAATTTATTCACACACTGTCTCATTATTAAAAGACCGATGATCGTAACGCGGATCTCGTATAACTCTTGCATGCCCATAGCCGTTGTGAACACTTGTGCGTTCTCGGCTATGTGAGATTGCAAAACTGAGAATCCAGGCACTCGGCTGCTATAACGAAGAGACAGTCGGAAGAGGTAGGAGGTTGATCTTATTTGTCGGCAGCGTTAGTGTGGAGCGCGATTGCGCAGTGCGCGAACGCCAACCGCGCTAGGCGGTCAACGCAGGTTTAAGCAGGCTATCCCGGGAGGCTACATTTTGAGGGAGGCGGTCTTATGGAGTGCAGTGCACCGTGGGACCGCTTCAAAGCTGTAGCTAACCAACGCCCTATGACCAAGTGGTTTAGTACAGGTATTAAAAGGCATGTTGGTTTGGGGCAGGCGCCCCACACTTAGACAGCAACGCATTCAAGTATTTCTTAAATTCCAGATTTGTCTCCGAACACTTTACCAGAATATCTGACAAAAGAGTACTCCTATGAACCTAGTTTGTTATCGAACAGTAAGCCTATCACCGAAACTCGGGCCTGTCGAAAACTGCGGTTCCCTGGACAGCCAGACCTCGCGGTCGCTCTTATGAAGCCCCTTCCCCTTCCATTGTGTGTTTACGGCGCTTGGTGGCCCGTTCCCTCGTTGGGTAGGCGTTGTAACCGTATCAGGACATTTGTTTGTTTGAGCCGTTGTTTTTTTATCCCGGGGTGAAAATAACTCTTCGGATGCTAGAGGAGAATCCCAACCGAAGAGGCCATCTTGAACTGCCTCCCTCTGGACAGTTGTTTGAGCTGATTGTAATTGACCGGCGTCGGTTCTCTAAAGCAATCTTGGGAAGAACTATATGCACTGGCGGTTTTTCCAGAGTACTCGCGATTTACAATTCCTCTCAACAAAAGTGAGCGCAGAGAGGATGTTGGAATTTTGAAATTTCGGCACTACGAAGGCTACTGCGTATTCTGGGAATGGCGAGAGAATCATGGTGGAAGTCACTAAGACCGATTTGAGCGAGGTTCCTTTGCGACGGGGACATTGTGGATACACTTTTCGGCCCCCGCTTACCGACGTACCCGTTTAAGAGTGCGAATCCAGGTCACTTCAAATTGTTCAAGCATTTTGAACGATGAGGCAAGTGGCTCATTTTCTAACCTGGAGTAATGTGCTGTCCCTCGAGCCCCCAATGTCTGGCCCGGTCACGTAATGGGACACCTCACAGTCTATAATTTCATCTGTAAATCGAATAGACACTGCTATGTTTAGCACTTCGCCATCCGGCGAATTGTGCCACGCGCATTAAATCTGATTTCTATTGCGGACGGATGGGTCTTGATAGATGATCGGTGATGTGGAGATGTGGAATAAAAGAACTCGCATATATTGTGAACCGTACGCATTGTCTCTTTCTTTATCCTTTTTCGTTCATTGTTTTCATCCTTCGCCATGATTCTAATGGCCCTATCTGTATGCAGATCTAAGGAAAATATGGATATAATTCTATATGTATATATGTGTAGATATGTATTTGTATATACATAGCAGTGCGCGGACATTTCGACGCTAGTCAGACCGCTTGACGATCGAGGTATATGGGTATGGTGTGCCTTACACCTTCGAAATGCAAGGCACTTCTTCAGGACTGGCAGGTGCCTGTGCCTGAACTCACCCGTTGTAGCGATCGGTTACAATTGGTCAGTAGTTTCAAGTACATCGGGAGCCTGATCACACTTGGGAGGTGCTGGGAAGGTATCATCACGAATTGCAAAAACCAGAGCAGCTTTCGCAAACCTGTGGTGCTTGTGGCTCCGCCATGATATATGGCTTTCTCTCAAGGGAAGGGTGTACAAAGTCAGTTCGTAGTTTTCTTTTTTACTGTTGCGAGACATGGTTTATCCGCTTTGAGGATTCCCGGCGACTTTCTGTGTTCGACCACCGATATCTCCGAACCATTGTCCGTGTCTGGTGGGAACATCGGGTGAGCGTTGACGAGGTGCGTCGTCGTGTGTTGGGTGCAGACAGTAGTCCTCTGGCTAAGGTAGTCACCGTAATTCGCCTTCGATGGCTTGGATGCGTATTGCGTATGCCTGCCAAGCGCCTGCTTTTTGTGCTTTCTTTGTGCGTGCTGGGCAGGGCTGGAAGAAGTGACATGGTAATCAGGCTATAACTTGACTTATAGATATGAAGAAGTTAGCTTCGGTTTTGGACTCCGTTGATGCTTCTCGCCTTCGTGGTTGAGGCCCGAGTAATGAAGGTTGTTGTTGGTTGGAGACGCTGAGATGTGGCCCAAAACCGAAGTTAGTGGTGCGGATGCTGTGTAGCCTTCCGTAGAACCCACTCCTCTTAAAAATTCGAAAAACCCAAAGAAATCGCGAAATATGCAGTGAAAACAAAAAGAACAATTGATCTGTTATGGTTTGTTTTCCACGTTCTGTCCTCCTGTGAATTTCCGTTTACACGTTGCATTGACCTCATGATTGTTCTTACGCCAGTGTTATATATATATATATATATATATATATATATATATATATATATATATATATATATATATATATATATATATATATATCCGTCCTTTGTGGTATTCATTCGTTACAACTAGGACCTATGCCGGCCACGAGAAATTGAGTAGTTTGATGACTTGTTTCTTTGGGAGATTTTGAAGTTACCCTGCGACAAAGGATTCAGTTGAAGCGTAGTCACATCGAAATTTGGGTCTGAAGTTAACAGCAGAGCGTATATAAACAGCTGTCAGGGCGGGACTTGCCAGAATAGATGTATTTTCTCGAATTTGAGGAAGCCGTGGCCAAGGAGGACGTCCAAGCAGAGGTCCGAAAAGATAGTTTGATTCGAGGATCCAGTTGCTCCTTGCACTATAGGCTGTCAGAGCGTGGCAAATCAGCTGTGTCATTCTTGTTTGGCCGCAAGACTCTGTAATCGGCAACAGAGGCCGCGACGTAAATTTCTGAGCTTATGGTACCAGTGAGATGTTATTCTTGACTGCATCAACGGTAGCATCGGTTAGATACTGCCGCTGTTGTTGTAAGACAGATGAGAATGCGCGGTCGCAGAGCTTGCCTTTGCTAAGAATTTTGAGCAGCAGGTGTTTCGAAAATGACCTTTCTTACTATGGTTTTTCTATACAGAATCCCTAGGTAGATACCTGAATTGGGCATTGCGATCAAGCCCACAGAAGTAACAATTGGGATTCAATGTCAGCTGAATGTAGTTGTTGTTCGATAGAGTTGCCAGCTGGGTCCATTCCATCGGAATCTCTTACATAGTCGGTCAGAAAGAAATCCGTATGTTATTACTGAGGATTTTTAAACTTTATGTCTACTGACCGGGCGTGACCAAAAGCAGCGTGGACGCTGAGCATATCATTCTTAAGCAATTCTTTGACGGATGCTGGGTGGTTGTAAACTGGATGGATAAGCATCCCGGAGGGCGTAATCCATGTATGTTTTCCCCGGAAGTTTTAAAACTTGTCTTCGGCTAGAAGCTCCAGCCTTTGCATAAACTTATCCAGAACTCGGCCTGATCTTCGTTTGCAATTAACAAGGGCATGCTGGGAGTAAATTCCGTACCTCGGTTTCGCCTGCCTTGATCCGAGGTCTTGATGGCCCAGTCAACTATGTATTCATAAACAAAAGGAGGTATGTAATTCATGAGCACCCAGTTCGTTAGGCTTGAAGTTATCCTTGGATATCAGGAAGTTGGAGGATGTTTCATACCAGTGAATTCATTGTTTAGAGGCGTTAGATGTGTCAGGGTGCCCTTCAAACCCAGAGGCACATAGTATACGAGTCACTGATTATATCTGTGGACTAAATAACCGTAACATAGGAGAGAGCTGAAGCAATGAAACGGGCTGCCCACATATTAGGCTCTATTCGACAAATAAACGATGTGTGGGAGTTGAAATTGAAAGGCATGTGGTACCATTATGGAAGACATCATCATCGTTCAGCGTTAAACAGTAAGGCAAGCTTTACTGATCGCTGCCTTTCCCCAGAGTTAAATATTTATATAAAAAGAGTGAATATCAAAGGGGAACAGGGAGTGGACCTACACAGGCGGGAACAGATAAGATGTTGCTGCAGCCAACACACGAAACACAGTCTAACTGTACAAACGCACGTGTGTTCATTCATTCTGATTCGATAGAAAATGACAACACGATCGCCACTGTTCACGGTTCACTGCCATATCCTTCAGTGTCTCCAGCCAGCAAGTCGACAGGTCTTTCGGACCCCAACCACGAAGGCGTGAGACATCTACTTTACCTA
Organism: Fasciolopsis buskii; assembly: GCA_008360955.1. Lineage (NCBI taxonomy): Eukaryota > Metazoa > Platyhelminthes > Trematoda > Plagiorchiida > Fasciolidae > Fasciolopsis > Fasciolopsis buskii. Next base: position 179,939 of record LUCM01003451.1, read on the forward strand.
ACTTCGCTGTACATTTTCTCATACCACGTTGCCACGTCATCTGTTGGCCTGCACATGGCTTCTTCCATTCCTTAGGAGGAACACAAAATAGGGCACGATATGGTAGACGAGTGTTCGTCATACGCAACACGTGACCCAACCAGCGTAGTCTACTAAGTTTCATATGCTGAAACAAGCCGTTCTCAGAAGTGGCACCCAATATCAGATTTCTAACCTCAATATTACTCACCCGGTCACTCCATCCAATCCTAGCCATACTACGTAAACATCGGTTGTCGAAAACCTCCAACCGACGAACATCGCACACACGCATACTCCACGTCTCGCAACCGTACAACAGAACTGAACGCACTGCAGCACAGTACACACGACCTTTCAACTTCAGTGAAATATCAGGCCGACGCCGCAAGGGCTTCAGTCCAGCGTAAGCTTCACGAGCCTTGGATATACGGATACTTACCTCCAATCCCGAGCTACCATCGTTGGGCACGCAGCTACCAAGGTAGGTAAAACGGTCCACAGTCGTTAGTTGCTCTCCATCCAGTATCAAGTTCGGCGCATGGGAGACACTACTGGAATACGCAATTAACCAAGTACAAAACGTTATAACACGCTGGTTATGAGCCTAAAAAGTGTCTGCGAGAAGCGCTAGATATGCAAACTGTCGATAAACGTTCATTAACCCTTCAGAACATCGGAGTTCATCAGGGCTTCGGGTAGTCTATGGGTGGAGTGTGACCCTTGTGGATGAAAACTTGACTTAAAAAATCGATGGAATCTGCACCTGTCACGAGCTTTTGTGCATGTACCTTGACACCACGCTGAGTTCGTCGGCCACATACGGTTCCCAGATTACTTAAATGTTCTTTTCGGTTATAGCTAGCGATGAGGGTGTCGCCCATATATGGAAATGCAAAATCAAACCCTCTGCAGATCATATCGATGGAACGTTGAAAGACTTGTGTCGCGTTGCTGAGTCCAAATGCCATCCTCAAAAGCTCGAACGGACCAAATGGAGTGGTTTCTGTTGTTCTAGAGATATCAAACTCGACAACTGGTATCTGATTGTATGCGCGGAGTAGGTGAATGAGATTGAAAATCGTCTCCTGCTACATCTTCTGTGAGCTTTGTTATGTGCGGAATGAGACACTTGTCCGGGGCTGTCACTCGGTCGAGTGAGCCATAGCCTGTGCACGATCACCAGTCGTCCAGCGATTTCTCCGGGATCATATGCAGTGGGGATGCCCATGGAGTGTTCGAGAGTCGGGTACTTTCTAGATTGAGTCCGTGATGAAATTACGCCTTTCCTGCGCAAAGATTTTCCGGGGCTAACCTACAAGGTTTAACGTGCACCGAGGGGCCGATGGTCACGATGTGGTGAACCACTTTTGTTGTTATCGGTGGCAAGCTATAGCCGGCTTGAAACAATTTCGGAAACTCACTAAAGAGCTTGTCGAACTCGGGTTTTTCCGCCGGGATTGACCAAGACATAGTTGAAGTGCTACGTTGCGTTAAGGATCCGACTACCAATGTGGTTCAGTCTGTGATATGTCATCAGCGAGGATCGATGACCAGACCGATGAGGTTTAACCCGGTTATCGCTTATGGTTTATGAGCGACGATAAAAATCCATGAATAAGGGCGCTGCAGACCTAGGTTTGTTCCCGGAATTCGGCTTGGGGATACCGTTGGCTGCCTATGGCATCACCGCTGACGGAATGGCTGCTGGCTGGAAAGAAACCGGTTTTATACTGACCTGGGCCCCCTTGTCGACTAAGAGACATATCCCACTTATGTGATGTAGCACACATCGGGCGACTGGGAAGTGATTGCCAATACCTATCGGTCTAACGGTTTCCCTGAATGGTGCAGAAGTCACAGCGTTGTTGGCAGTTGCGCGCCTGAGGGCAGAGACGGCGATAGTAGCAGCATAAATTATTCCCTGATTTTGGTATAAGGGTTGCATTGTGTATCGGTTGCGCCTCACATTCCGTTGGTGGAGGCCGTCGATGATGGTCTCGTTTTGCTCGACCCGCTGCATTCAATGCTATACATTCTGAAACAACATCTGAATAGCGGAGTTGTGGCCGCTACTCTTCGATTGACGGTCAACAGGCTGACTCAAAGGTGCGCAGAGAACGAGGGGGTTAATCAAGGCGAAAGCATGTGCTTGAGGGATAAATGCCTGCGCTTATTCTACAACGGTCTGCAGCATAGGCGCACCATTTTAAGCTCTGACCATGCACGCACACTGTCAAAATGTTTTGTTCATAGGGTGGCAACCGCTTCATCCATAGTTGGCAAAGAACCGTGTCGCCCATGGAGGTTGGACCAACTTATGACCGTATTCTCCTTAGAAGCTGGGAGGGAATCATTTTCTCTGACTTTATTCTTGAGATAACGTGCTGGATTATATAGAATTTTGCGTACAATAAGTTATGTCGCATTCCAGTTTCTTTTTGCATACTTTCAGCCTCAATAGATACGTCGCGGAGAACTTCGTATGAATTGAAGATAGATGGGCGCATAATGATATCGCGGCTATGGACGATCGCATTGCTGGGAATCGTTGACAACATGTTGTATTTCGGCTACTGGCTCGTTATGTGTGCCTCTTTGAACCGGGATTCAAGGATAGTCATAAAGGCCTCAGGGTCCTCGGGGATAAAGTTTAGTATCTTCATATGCGTGCGTTACACCCCGGCTCACACTCTTCCTTGGACTGTATGCTGATATCTAAAAAGTGTTGCGGCGACGGGACAAAATTTGAATTGAGAGGAATTGACGTCCAATAAAAAACTGCGAATACGGTAGGGACGACAATTGTGATAAGTAGGAACTACGCATGAATGGGCTCACCAATTTCTAGAAGGAACACTTCTACGTGTGCGATCAGCGCTCGTCGGATGCAAAGACGGGAATATGGCTCACATGGTGCCAACCGCGTGCATTTGGGACCGGACAACGTACAGAAACCGAACTTTGGCGCGCATCCAGGAAGTGTGTCGGTAGTTGTGAGTACGGTCACCGCGTGCGTCAAACGTACACTTAAACTAGAGATAGTCGGGGGATGGATAGATCATTACATTACTTCCAGCTAACTTTATTCTATCACCATCTCCTAGCACTTTCACATCATGAAACACGATAGCGATAAGGTTTTCGCTAAAGCATTTAGATGCAGAAGGAACGAGCGACCCCAGAACTGACTCCCGTAGGACTCCACTCGTCACCCTACCCTGAGCAATGCTCTGATTTTAGACCCTAACATTAGACATCTTGTTTCTAAGGCAATCCATTAGCCATTGCTGAGGGTGTCCGGATACTCGGGGCGTACCCAACGTTTGCAGCAGCAGACAGAGAATTATCGGGTCTAACGGTTTTTTTAATGTCTAGGTAGCACACCCGTCTAACTTTGTGGTTACTTTGTCCAAGAGGATTAACGGATTAGAGACACGATTCGCCTTTCAGAAACCCATGTTGGGCTCCTTCTAGCAGTTTACAACCGGCAATGAATATTTGCCCTCTTATCAATTTCTATGGGCACCTCCAGATTATACAGACCATGTTTACAGGATATTATTTACGGACCTGCGATTGTTTCCATCTCTTATATATGGTTACCACCGTTGCCAACTTCTCATCTGTTGGCAACTTACCCTGATTGTTAGTGGTTGAAGTAAACTGCATACACTGCTGCTGACAGTAGCAACTAGGGATTAGTAATTGCCGACTGTAAACAATCAGGGTCTTTTTATCTCGGATTTTCCTAACGGGTCTCTTCTGCGGTTGTTCTCAGTAGGTGGACACTGAAATCCATCGTACTTTACTTCCCTTGTCTTGGCAGTGAATGCTGTGAAAATGCGCACATAGAGCTGATCCGTTTCGGTGGTCGCACGCTCTAGTTCCACTATTGTTAGCTACATTTTTCGACTGCACGTATCTAGACTATCTCTTGAAATTTTCCTCTACTCATTTTGCTAAGGCTAATTCAAAAATATCCCTAGCCTTATGCTGGGTTTTTACCACGATGTTCTTAATTTCCCGATTTTCTCTCGAGACTCCTTCGCCCTTCACTCCCTGGTAAACCCTGTAATTTCTATCCCTTTTCTTAACTAATATGGCAGTTGCTAGTCAATACCAATCTGGCTTAGTCCTGTTCTCTCCAGTAGTACTAAGTTATTGTGTAGCTCACGGGAGTTAGCTTTGATTTTCTGCCGCATTATGTCTATGTCCACACTATCCTCCACTCAGTCTAATTCCGGTGCTTTAGCTGTTGGTTCACTAAGTTTCAGTTTGCCATCTCAGGGGATGAAGTAGCTCAAGCCGCGAGTTAACGTGATGTAAGTGTAGTCTTGCGCGGCAGAGTTGAGGCGTGCCTTTTATATTGGATCCCACTTAACAAATGTTTATACGCCGTAGGACCGCAGGGATCAGTCAGCTTGTGGAATGGTAACTATGTTAAGCTCAGCTAGTTTTTCATCTTCGCAAACGCTCCAACGGGCTTAAACGCCGATATAGAAAAGGACGAGTTCGATGACGGATTATTCACTCCTGTTCACAAGAACGAAATCTCCGATATTGTCGTGTTAGCAAGTGGTTTTAATGCATAGGTTGGAAGACTTAGTGCATCGGAAGCTTTTTTAGGTGAACGCTGTGCCCTGTCAACTTAGCGTATAGACGATCGGGACGGGCGTTTCCAATTTTGCGCGGATAATTGTTTGTTCTTGTCTTGCACGAACTTCCAATACTATTCGGGTCGCACTCTAACTCAACAGGTAGTCCGAGTCAGATCGACAACGTCGCAATAAGCTACCATTATCGCGGTTCTGTCCAGAATTGTAGATACCACTGGCCCGCGTACGGGGAATCGGACTATGCAATAATTTTAATGCTATTTTCGCTGCACCCTAATGGCCATCGATGCAGAACACGAGGCTGATTGGGCGTCAAATGACTGTCTGACACGGCTGTTCGCCACAGTTATGACGTGTTAAGTAACGTGACCAGCAGCAGTGTAAACGAGCATTGGGATCAAATCAAGTGGCGACCCAGCAGGTCTCACCAGTGGTCCTAGATCCAATATCAATCAAAAACACTGGGACTGACAAGAATCGCTGAGCCTAATGGGACGACACCGCTAGGAGTCTAACTGTAAGATGGCGAATAACATGCGACGATATCTACGGCGTAAAGTAGAAGTCATCCACAAGAAGGAGCGTGGAAACCGGCGGTCTAAGGTGACCGAAGAAATGGGAGAAATAACTGCTTCAGGCTACAGCCAAAGACTATTTAAACTAATATGGAACACCCGTGGGCGAAGAACTTCGGTTAGGGAATCTGTGTTCGATGGAAATGGGGAGCTGGTTTACGAAAAACAGCGAGCACTCGACCGTTAGGTTGAACATCTCCAGGAGCAGTCTAGCTGGACGCACACTAATTCGACGACCACAGCTGCGAACCTTTGGGAGTTGTCTCTTGACCCCACCTCTCTTCAAGTGAAAGGGAAGTAGAGACGAACCTTCGATTGCTGAGGCGGGGAAAACTGCGGTTTCTACCAGCTCCCTCCCGTTCTTTTCAAATTCGATGGAGATGCCCTCATTAAGACAGTCACATCCCTGCTCCGTGGTATCTGGAGAGAGGTGCGAAGTCAGTTATCATGCGGTGGGCCACCGGTTGTACCTACCGTCAATAATTGCACAAGCAGTGAGTGTAGCAACTTCTTTTATCTTTTGCTTCCTCTATTAATGAAATAACAGTGTACATCATCTTTCAGAAAAGGGGGCCGCGGCTAACAGAGGGCTGCCGCGTAGAGAAGTTGACGGGTGGTGGGAGGATTCGAACCCGCGGCCTTCGCGCCCAAACGTCATGAACTTATCTGCTTGGCCATCGCCGGCCCGATAGTTACTAAGGTCTTAGCTTGGATAATGCTGCGCCGTTTGACATCGGTTCACGACAATAACGTCCGCGAACTGCAGACCGGATTTCGTCCAGGCCGATGCTGCATCAACCAGATATTCACTCCTTGGCAGTTACTCGAAACGCGCCACGCACACCGCCGCCCCATAATCGTGGTTTCCCTCGATCTGAAAGATGCCTTTGACTCAGTGGATAAAACAGCACTATTCCGTGTTCTCCATCGGCGTGATATAACAGGAAAGTTCCCGAACCTGTTGCGAGCCTCGTACTTGCACACTTATGGCTGCGTAAGAGTATACGGTGTTTAACAATTGTCTCCTGTTCGTCATGGGCAAGGTAGTAGGGATGCTCTAGAAGGTCTTCAGGACGTAGGTGTTAAACTGCCAAATAGTGAGAATTTGTGATGATGACGCAGACGACGTCGTGTGCCTGTTCGAATTTGCCGAGGATGTGGAGCGTGCACTACACAGACTCGCGATGACTATAACTCCATTCGGCATGTGTGTTGCACCTTCAAACTTTAGCGTGCTGTCACAAGAATGGACGAGAGTAGGACCGAGCCTGATGCTAGATGGAGAATATTGTGGACCGTTTCAGTTACCTTGGCAGCTGCGTGTCGAGGAATCGTAGCGCGATGGTGTCCTATTCGCGTTTTTCTCACGGTGGCCAAGCGGATAAGGTCGTGGCGTTGATACGTGAAGGTCGCCAGTCAAATTCCTCACTTGACAGCCCTCTGCTGGCCGCGGCCCCCTTCTTGGAAAATGATGTACATTATTATTTCATTAAAAAGGAAGTAAAAGATAAAAGAGTGGAAGGAGTCATGCGGAGGTCAACAGATGACGTGGCAACTTGGAATGAGAAAATGTACAGAAAACTTAGATAAAGTAAGTGTCTCCCACCTTCATCGTTGGAGTCCGGAATACCCGTTTATGCTTCTGCATAAAATAAATTTGGGGCTATCACGTAGTTTTTCGTTTGTGTTTTTTTGTGGTATTCAGGATTCTGTGCGCTTCCAGCGTTCATCCACAGTTTGAATACGGTGACCACGCTATGTTCCCTTGCATGTCAACTGATTGTGTTTGGCGCTATGCTACACGGCCGGTCGACGGGGACCCAATGGAGTGAAAACCAATTATTCTCCCGCTTTCAGGTCATCTGCCAAGGAGAACGACTTCAATTTGGGGCTGACTCTGCTTCTTTGGTTGGAAAGGACAGCGAGGTTGGTAATAAATGCGGTCACGACGAACACATGATGGGAGTGTGAGAATTCGCAGACCGGTAGGCGAGGTGCTGCTGGAGGCCTGGGTGACGGGGCGTACATGGGATTTTTCCTCCCACTCTCTTTCAGAAAATTAAAATGAAGTCTCACAGTATAACGAGAGTGCAAGGCCAAGCCCATAAACCCCTGATTTGTGAATGTAGACCTATAGTTGAATTTTTGGACTTGCTGGGGAATGAACTTGCTCAAGCACGAGGCTTTGCTAGGTGAAATGTTTCCTGAGAATGACGTTACTTCTCGGCTCGTTGATAGAGAAACCCAAATAGCAAAACAAGCAGTTTCCCTTGAGTGCCACTCAATGAAAATCCCTAGATTATGAATTGTCTTTAATTGGGTTTCTGTTTAACTGCTCTATAATCATTGTTTGTAATGAAAGTTTTAGTTTGTCGGTTGTTGTGTGCGAAAAGTGCTTACTGCGCTTGTGCAGATTGGCGCGTCAGCAAAAGGGAAAACTTTTTAATCTAAAAAGGATCTCTTGGTGAGTATTTTTGTCTTTTACTAGACGTCGTAAGCCTTTATCTCATTTCTGTTAGAATACTCTAACATGAAGATCTTCAATCTTCAAGAATGAGGTTCTTTGAAACACTGCAGAAAATAAGATTACGGCTTTTGCTGCTACCTAGTTATGAGGTCGCTCGATTTATTCCCGGATCTGCGTTTGTTGTTCTCTTCTGTCGACGAAGTGGGGAAAATATTGATTCCTCACTGAATAATGCGACAGATTTCAGCCTTCACTGTCAGTATCGTGCATACTTGTCACTAATCTGATGACGACACGTCAAACTCTTCCATTCTCTTACTTCGGCACCCTTGCAAGGGAATGTTGTTGGTTGTCCATACTGCGATCTGAGAGAACGTCTGCGGAATGTAGCACTGTCTGCCTGCTGAGACAGTCGATCTGACGACCGACCTATGGCTCCCAAAATCCTCTGCGCCCAGACGCAGACCGTGTCGATATATCCTCAGTAAAGAGGATAGCATCACCCTTAGATCCTTCCCACATGCAGATATGCAGAGATGGGCGCTGACTTCACTGTTCACACCAAATTCATCAGGGTGACCGATGCGCATATGAATAAGCTTTGTGATGTTCACGGGCAAGAATGACCTCTCGAACCACCTGACCATTTCACCGAAGCCTGTTTGAAACTTTAACGGACCTGCCTTCGACCAAATCTTGGCAAAAGTCCAGAGCCATTGGCTTAGAGTAAACATGAGGATTTGCGCACAAATAAAGGCCCCAGAACTGAGCCTTGAAGGACTTCAATAAACGTAGAAAACCAGGGTGGAAAGGTATATACAGCTCTCACTACGGAAGATCTACCGACCACAAAATCGCAAGGCAAACTTCCCAGTGGGTCCAGTACTTCTATGGCGTTCAGATTCATAACCCGGCTTTGGTGACAGACCTCGTCAAAGGTCTTCTGAATCCCGCAGAAACGACGTCGATTGAATTACATGATATTTTCCCATCAGACCAGCTGTCGTAAGCGACCAAGAGATGGGAGAAACACGATTTGTTTCTAGAGACTATGCTGTGGACACAGGAGACTTTACAATATGCTCATGCGCACTAGAGGACACCAGTCGTTCCATGATCTTATCCATCGCTGATGAACGACTGACAGCTCAAAAGAAGAAATTTGTGACCGTCGTTGAACGAAGAAAACCCGTAGACCACGACAGAGAATCTGGGATAAAGGCAGAGTCGGGACGTCAGGTAGCTCACGGAGGAACGGTAGTTGAGCGCTGTTCGGACCCGTGTATTATTTTCCCTTAGTTTGCCGCACTACTGCTCTAGTTTCACTCTCAGTTAGCAATGGAAATATCAGCAGTGGTTGGTTATGCTGGGATTTTATGGCCAAAGACGGACTAATGATGTATCGGTGAATCGTACACAACGCAAACCAGACTCTCGAGGTACGTAGCTCCGTTTGGGAGATGTACTGCACCGTCAAACTTTAAACTAGTGTTACAGGACTGGACGACAGTAGTCCCGAACCTAATACTGGATGGAGAGAAACTCGCGATTGTGGACCGTTCCACTTACCTTGGTAGCTGCGTGTCGAACGATGGTAGCCCGGCAGTTGAGGCAAACGCGTGCATCAAAGGCTCGAGGGGCTTATGCTGAACTGAGCCACTTGTGGTGTCGGCCTGATATTTCACTGAAGTTGAAAGGTTGTGTACTGTGCCGCAGTGCGCTCGGTTCTGTCGTACGGTTGCGAGACATGGAGTATGCGTGTGGGAACTGTTCGTCCGTTAGAGGTTTTCGACCACCGATGTCTACGTAGTACGGCTAGGATTGGATGGAGTGACCGGGAGAGTAATGTAGAGGTCAGGACTCTAGTACTAGGCACCACTTCTGAGAATACCTTGTATCAGCATATGAAACTCAGTAGACTACTATGGTTGGGTTACGTGTTGCGTATGTCGAACACTCGTCTACCGTATCGCGGCCTGTTTTATGTTCCTGTCAAGGAATGGGAGAAACCACCTGAAGGTCAACAGATGATGTGGAAACGTGGAACAAGGAAATATGCAGCGAACCTAGGTAGAGTAAGTGTCTCGCGTCCTCGTGGTTGGGTCCAAATGGCTCGTCAACTAGCTGGCTGGAGACACTGAATGATATGGCAGTGAACCGTGAACAGTGGTGATCGTGTTGTGATTTTTTTTCGAATCAGAATGATTGAAAGAGTGCGTTTGTACAGTTAAACTATATGCCTTATGTTTGCTACCGCACTACTCGTATCTTTTCTCGCCTGTGTATGTTCACCCCTTGTATATTCACCTTTTTGTAGATGCATGTAACCGCGAAGAAAAGGCAGCGGTCAGTGAAGCTAGGGTTGCTGTTTAACGCTGGATAATGATGATGATTGAAGGATATGGTAGCAAACCATGAACAACGGCGATCCAGTTGTCAATTTTTCATTGACTCAGGGTGATTGCGGATACCTGCGTTTGCATAGTTTGTCTGCATTCTACGTGTTGACTACTAGGGCACTCTTCTTTACCCACCATGTGTAAGCCCACTCCCTGTCCTCGTGACATGTTCATTCCTGGGAGGAAGACAGCGGTCAGTGGGACCGGCCCTGTTGTTTAGCGATGGATGGTCATGATAAGCCCATCCTTGCTGAATAAAAATATTTCTCCTGAGACTCCATTGCACCTATCTTGCGTGAGGAATGTAGTTGCCCGCGTTTCTGGTATTGCTATTACTTCCGCCCTGGTCTCATCGGCCAATATAATGAGTTCCATTTACGTGTTTCTAATGCTGCAGGCGTTTATGCATGTTGCTACTAGGTCCTTACCTACATGGTCTCTAAACCTAGCCTTGGTATTTCTAATGACGTACCCGAGTAGTCCCCGCATTTTCTCTGGAAGCTCCATGCACTTCTTGCTTAGTTGCTCCAAATGTCTCAGCATGATGGTGGGGATCCAAGTCGGCTGCCCACCCTGATTGCCTTTCGAACTGCTTCCGTGCATCTCAAATAGTCATTACATTTTCGTCGGTTCCCACTGAAGTGCAAGGGCGAAGACGAGTGCCTTGTGCCTTTCACCTGGTTGGCTGGCCCGTGGTAATTGCTCTAGGGGAGCTGGCTTAACCCTATTCCAACCAGACCACGGGCAACATGAAAAGCGTGTGATTGTGTGCACACCGGCATCTGTGGCAGACGGGTGTACTTAGCATCCAGGATGTCTAGCCCCATCCCAAGTGCTCATGATCTGGGCAATTAGTCATTGGTCCCTAGGGGGTTACGTGATCCTCAGATCATCCTACTGCATTGTGTTAGGTCGTTTGGTCAAATGCTCGGGATTTGAATCTGACCTGCTTCGTGCATCTCAAATAGTCATTACATTTTCGTCGGTTCCCACTGAAGTGCAAGGGCGAAGACGAGTGCCTTGTGCCTTTCACCTGGTTGGTGGCCGTGGTAAATTGCTCTAGGGGAGCTGGCTTAACCCTATTCCAACCAGACCACGGGCAACATGAAAAGCGTGTGATTGTGTGCACACCGGCATCTGTGGCAGACGGGTGTACTTAGCATCCAGGATGTCTAGCCCCATCCCAAGTGCTCAATGATCTGGGCAATTAGTCATTGGTCCCTAGGGGTTACGTGATCCTCAGATCATCCTACTGCATTGTGTTAGGTCGTTTGGTCAAATGCTCGGATTTGATAAGCCGACCCCTCTACTGCGGTTTGGGCAACCGGGTAGTATGAAGCTCACAGGAATCATGGTTCCCGGTGGATAGCGATGGTTTAGAGATTGGGAATGGAGGAACTAGCAAGTATAGTGAACTCCGTGCATTGCTTCTTTTCCCCTGTTTCTCGCTTATTACTTTCGTCCCTCGCCATGTTTTCTAATGGCACATGATATGTACATAGATTTGAGCAATATGTGTGCACAAGTTTGCTTTTTTATGACATGCTTGGACGCG
>LUCM01003451.1:192319-210417 GCA_008360955.1 Fasciolopsis buskii
TGAATGGAGTAGAAGGAATGTCCCATAGCCACTAGGGCCCACTATACAAGCGGGGAGTGGAACCAGCAACATTGACCCTGAAAATTAGTTGCTCCAAATGCCTCAGCATGATGGTGGGGATCCGAGTCGGCTGCTCACCCTGATTGCCTTTCGAACTGCTTCCGTGCATCTCAAATAGTCATTACATTTTCGTCGGTTCCCACTGAAGTGCAAGGGCGAAGACGAGTGCCTTGTGCCTTTCACCTGGTTGGCTGGCCCGTGGTAATTGCTCTAGGGGAGCTGGCTTAACCCTATTCCAACCAGACCACGGGCAACATGAAAAGCGTGTGATTGTGTGCACACCGGCATCTGTGGCAGACGGGTGTACTTAGCATCCAGGATGTCTAGCCCCATCCCAAGTGCTCATGATCTGGGCAATTAGTCATTGGTCCCTAGGGGGTTACGTGATCCTCAGATCATCCTACTGCATTGTGTTAGGTCGTTTGGTCAAATGCTCGGGATTTGAATCTAAGCCGACCCTCTACTGCGGTTTGGGCAACCGGGTAGTATGAAGCTCACAGGAATCATGGTTCCCGGTGGATAGCGATGGTTTAGAGATTGGGAATGGAGGAACTAGCAAGTATAGTGAACTCCGTGCATTGCTTCTTTTCCCCTGTTTCTCGCTTATTACTTTCGTCCCTCGCCATGTTTCTAATGGCACATGATATGTACATAGATTTGAGCAATATGTGTGCACAATGTTGCTTTTTTATGACATGCTTGGAGCATGAATGGAGTAGAAGGAATGTCCCATAGCCACTAGGGCCCACTATACAAGCGGGGAGTGGAACCAGCAACATTGACCCTGAAAATTAGAGTGGCATAGAACCACATAAGGTCACACTAGGTCAGCAAGTGTAACGAACCGGACGACAGCAATTTGCCGTCTACATATAATGCAGTAGCCTGAAGTCCTCTAATCAGTTTACTTAGCTTTAGATGTAGACTCTCAAAGCCTGATGCAATTTTTCCCATTGGTCTATATATTTGCTTCGATCTTCCGTGGATTTTCGGAATTACAGTTAAACAGGAAACGTTCGATTTTTAATGAGACCAAGGGTATGAGGTTCAGGATTACGTTTGTTGAAATTACCGTGTAACCGAGTAACAATCCTTATCTCTCCCATGTGTTTGTCTCATGGATTACTCTCGTTATCTATACTTGTTATCTTTCTAGGCTTGATCCGCTTCCTAGAATCATTCTTGTCGTAATCCTCGAGCCTTCGTACGGTTTGCTCACACCACGCTTGTTACCTTAGTATCATCTCTATTAGACATCTGAAGGTTTCTGCGATCCACCTCCGACCCCCCTTCTGTTCATGACACTTATTCATAATTCCGCTGTTTGGACAGGATTTACCCGCTAGTCTTGAAAACTTTCGTCACTTAAGCATTCGCCGTTTACGCCTGCTCCGGCCCTCTCACTGTTCAAACGGGTTATATTATTCATCTAGACTAAGTTTGCACTTTTCTGCTTTTTTATATTCACCCGCACATATGCTCTCTTCGTGTCGCTATTTGCTCCGGCCTGCATTAGCCATACCAAGCCGTTTCTTAATGTGCCACCTGCCACCCCGTTGTCAGGCCTCCTGATCGTCCTACTTCGCCTCATAACTAACCCGACGCTGCAGTTCCGTCGCTTCCCACTCAAAGCTCCGCCTCTCCCTCACTTCCTTTTCTGATCAGTCCGTTTCGATCCTATATTTATCCGCCTTCTGGAGCTTAATGTGACTTCCCTTGGGACCGTCGTTGCGTCCACTTCCCCGATGTTCCAATGACCCCCTGAGTGTTTACTTCTGTTTGCTGTGGTCGTACTTGTCCATGACTTTGAAGTATGTTATTGCACATACTTAGATTTCCTTCTTGATACTACACGTTACTTACTCACATGATCTCTGGCCGGGATACGAAATGCGTGGTCGGCGAATCACTAAATAACCAGGCGGAGTTCTTTCACACCAAGCCTGTCATCGTCATTTTCTTGGTTACGGCATCGTGATTTTAACCTTAGAATCAAATGCCCTAGCTATTTTCGCATATCCTCTGTTTTCTACCTTCTTACGGCCACACAACTCCCGGAGTATCGCTGTTCTCTTTAAATTGTTAGCTGTCTCTGCCTGACCCTCCCTGGCAGGCTGTCCTTACGATTTCCGTTCCCCTAAGTTTTGGTTTTGTTATGGGTGCATTTGGTTTTTTGACGTCATGTTGTATTTCGGTGTATGTTTGCATATAGCTGAAGAAAAATCACTCATTTGTAAGTGATTTTCAGTTCTGATATTTACTTTTTGTTATTCCCAGCTCATACCAAGTGTCTGAGTATGATGGGAATTCTGTCGTCATAACTTGTTTGTATTATTTTTGACCTCATCACTGCCACATGTGCTTATACTTCAGACCCATGTTGTACATAATTGGATTTGGTCTGGGTTCTGTGAAAGACATTACAATTAGAGGTCTGGAGATCTTAAGATCTTGTGATTACATTTACCTTGAGTCGTATACGTCACTCATACCCAACTGTGCTGATGGTATACGTGAATTGACCGGAAAAGAAGTACGTTTGGCCGACCGAGAGCTAGTCGAGTGTGGCACTGAAATAATAAGTAATTCCAGCTCGAGAAATGTGGCCTTCGTTGTTATCGGGGATCCCTTTGGTGCAACCACTCATTCAGGTAGGTCACGGTGACATCTTGCCTTATTTTAAAGATCTTATCCTACGCTCCATTCAGTCTGGAGTTCCTTATGAGGTTGTACACAATGCCTCCATTATAACTGCCATTGGATGCTGTGGCGTTCAGCTGTATAACTTTGGTGTAACCGTTTCCATCCCTTTCTGGGATGAATTCGGGCACCCTGAAAGTTTTTTCGACAAAATATTGGATAATATTAAACGTGGTTTACACACTCTGTGTCTCTTGGATATCAAAGTGAGTTTAAACAAAAACTGAAAACTTTATCAATTCATTTTGAATTTTGTCAGTTTGAGGCTGCGTAGAGAGAAACTAATTGTGAATGACATCATGGTACTAAGTGTTGTTGGCGAATCACAACATATACTAGCAACGATGTTATTAAAATTATACCATTCACAATAAAAACAAATGGCCATCGACTTTTCAATACACTCCTTGCACCGTTCGGGCCGCATATTTACTGATTTATTCTGGCTGAAACATCGTAGTTTCTACCTCAGAACGTCTCATTTTGCTAACTTTTGGATAGAGCCTCTAACGAAATCTAGCCGCATTTTATTATGTACTAAATAGCTTTGTGACTGTGTAATAGGAGATTGAATGTGTCATATTTAGTCGGTTCATTTTGAATGTAAAAACGAGCGTAAGTAAGCGATGAAGGCATCTTCCCATGCACTTTCAAATCAATTTCACAACCCGACACTAAAGCGACCAGTTCTTCCCGACCTCAAGTCCCAGATGCAAGTGCACCTCATGCCTTTGTGTGTTATCTGCTCTGCAACTGAGACTGAAGCAGACCCGAGGATATTTTAAAATGCATTTCTCTTTTCCCTGAACTACCAATGCGCACGTGGAAACGCCATTCAAACAAACATCGCTTACAAGCAAATAGAGATGAATAACCGGGAGAAAAATGATACGAGCAGCCCGGATGTGATTTTATTCTGCACTTCCCTGGAATATTGTATCTATGTATGTACCACAGTTACTTGCGAGCAGTGCGCGGTACAGATGTTGGCTGGCGCTTCACTGATGACCTTTCGAACTATAACTTTCCCACACCGACCTCAAGACACCCAGAAAACTCTACATACAGGAATGGGTACACTTGAGTTCTAACGTCATTGAAATTCATCAGAGGAGCATACCCACCATCGTTCCCGGGATCCGCACCTGGTTTTTCCAGTTGGAAGTGGCATGTTACCAATGCCCCACCAGATACCGGCCAGACTAAGTAAAGTTTTAACTTTGTTCATATCTTCAGTTCAGTTTAGTTCTTATAAACATTCACCTAGCACTAGTGCTCTGGTTTTGGTTGCTATCCCAAAACCGTCTACTCAAAAGAGGACGAGAAATAGTGAAAGTCAACTTCAAGGTAAAGAGGTCATGGAACCGGGTTAAGGTCGAAAAGGATAGACTCTCGGTCTACGAAGTATATGTTCTGAGGATCAGAAACCGGGCTGGTTCTCTTGCACACACAAATGACGATTGGAGGTTTTCGACAACCGATGTTTACGTAGTATGGCTAGGATTGGATGGAGTGACCGGGTGAGTAATATTGAGGTTAGGAATCTGGTGTTGGGTGCCACTTCTGAAAACAGCTTGTTTCAGCGTATAAAACTTAGTAGACTACGCTGGTTGGGTCACGTGTTGCGTATGACGAACACTCGCCTGCCATACCGTGCCTTTTTTTGTGCTCCTCCTAAGGAATGGAAGAAGCCATGTGCAGGCCAACAGATGACGTGGCAACGTGGGATGAGAAAATGTACAGCGAAGTTAGGTAAAGTAGGTGTCTCACGCCTTCGTGGTTGGGGTCCGAAAGACTTGTAGACTTGCTGACTGGAGACACTGAAGGATATGGCAGTGAACCGTGAACAGTGGCGATCGTGCTGTCATTTTCTATCGAATCAGAATGATTGAAAACACGTGCGTTTGTACAGTTAGGCTGTGTTCCGTGTGTTGGCTGCAGCAGCATCTTATCTTTTCCCGCCTGTGTAGGTCCACTCCCTGTTCCCCTTTGATATTCACTCTTTTTATATAAACGTGTAACTCTGGGGAACGGCAGCGGTCAGTGAGGCTTGCCTTACTGTTTAATGCTGAACGATGATGATGATGATGATGTATTCAGCGGATAATGATGCCGGCGAACGGTTTGGATGCGATGCCTACCAGACAGATTCCTCTATGAGTTTCATGAGGACTTATAACTTAAGTTGTAAATTGGTGCAATCGGCAATTCACAGTAATCCCTCTGAATCTGTTTCCTTGACTCGACTGATCCCAGGAATTTCGTTATCACTCCTCTGTTCTTCATTTCATCCGCTTTTTCAGATAGCCGATCTCTGATAACGTTCATTTCTGACAGGTAACTGGTATTTACCTGAGTCATTTCGCTCGGAGTCCTAGGTTACGGATCAGCTGTTGTACTGAATCAAGCAAACCGTCCCAATAAATTTTCTGTCTTACGTTCTAGACAGTCTTTCCCTAATGATAGGCGGGTTCTTGTATGGGCACATTGGAACGAAGAATTTTCTGAAAAACTCAGCTAGAGCACACGTGGTGTAAAACAGGAATGAAACTGATGAGTTTTTGCTTTTCATGTTATCGGTATATGAAAATTCCATTCATGTTTTAACTTAAGTATAATGATTTGCACGGTACCACGCTTATATTTCGTTCATAGCGATATATATATATATATATTTATATTTATATCCGCTAATGATAGATTTCTTAGGTGTCCACTGCTTCAGGGAACTATTCAGTTAATTTTTATTACAACTGTTACTGGTTCTCATGAAATTTTACTGGACTTTTTAATTAAATCTTTCTCAGATAAAGGAACGTTCTTTGGAAAATATTCTCAAGGAACGTATGATATACGAACCCCCGCGTTTCATGACTTGTGGCCTGGCTGCCAACCAACTATTGCGAATGATCAACAGTTGGCCTATAGGAAACGGGCCACGCTTAACCGAAAACTGCTTAGCCATTGGGATGGCTCGCATCGGTTGCCCGGATCAGTCTATCGTCGTCGCCACCCTGAGAGAATTTAGTCGTGATTACGAAGAGTCAAATGGGAAATCGAGCAACACTATAAGTGCTGCAATCGGCGGTCCGTTGCACAGTCTCGTTATCCCGGGAGATCTTCACGAGATGGAAGAAGAATTTCTGGTCGCACGTTATAAATGGACCCCGTGCTGTTCGCGCTACCTTCCACGTTTTTTTGTAACCTCAAATCAAGAGGCGTCTCCCAGCTCATATGACATAATCAAAGACTGTTTTCTGCTTCACAAGAATTTGGTCCGTTCACTAAGTCCCCTTAAAAAATGAATGTCTTCTGTGGTTAATATTTTACTTCAGTTGTGGGTCACAATAACAGTGGGGCGAGAGCACAACTTATTCGTAAGTAACAGTAGTCTCTTACACTGTTAGGCTGCTTGACTTTGACTTTCATTCCGCATTTTACAACTCCGAGAAGCAGAATTCAATGACGTTGGAACAAATCGCCGTGATTTTCCGTTGTGAAGCACAAGTTCCAACTGTTTACGTGAACCCCCAGTCACGGGCTGTCGCGGTAATAATTTGCATAAGCATGTGAGAATAGGTTTTCCAGTGCCCTTGTTTTCGCAAAGCGTGAGTTCATGAATGCCGGCCGAAACCGCCGAATCAGCACGGAATATTAGGAACGTTTTGCCGATCCAGCGTCCTGCTGTATTGACACTAGGGTGTTTTGAGCGCCAATTCATCCGCGTGAACTTGACTTTGTTCAGTTCGCATCCTCCCATCGCCGGCCAACTTCCCCACTTGGCAGCCCTATGTTTGCCGCGGACCCCTTTATGAAAAGCGGTGTACATTAGTACTTAATTATTAAGGGAAATAAAAGATAAAAAAGATCATTTATGGAATGAAGGGCTACAAACGCAGTCGACCTATCCGCCTTTTCCCAAGAACCGACATCAAACAATGAAGTTTTGCAATTGGTTAGAAAAGAGCTCGTCATTCAACCCATAGTGAGTGAGGACGTTTTTCCGATGAACTGACTCCCTGTTTTGTGATGTCAAAGGGTCAGCGACACGGTGGGGAGGAGGGAAAGTTAGCATAGACATTTTGATTTGCGAATGCGATCGGCTGAGCGTCATGAAGGTAAACGTTTGATATGGATTCGATGGTTCCCACCTGACTAAACCGGTGTTTCTGTGAGGCGAAATAAATATCATTGGATAGTCGAGGATCTTTTACCTTTTACTTCCTTTATTAATGAAATGATATATATCATTTTTCAGTAAGGGGGCCGTGCCCAACA
The DNA here is from genome assembly GCA_008360955.1 of Fasciolopsis buskii. Classification (NCBI taxonomy): domain Eukaryota; kingdom Metazoa; phylum Platyhelminthes; class Trematoda; order Plagiorchiida; family Fasciolidae; genus Fasciolopsis; species Fasciolopsis buskii. Next base: position 199,358 of record LUCM01003451.1, read on the forward strand.
AGAAGGCTGCCAAGTGGGGAGGTTAGTCAGCGGTGGGAAGATTCGAATCCACGGTCTTCGCGTCCAAACGTGAGACTGCAGGGATCAGTCGGCATCCGGAAAGATAGTAGTGTTAAGGGCAGCTTATTTATCATCTCGGCATAGGATTTAGCAGATTGCAGTACTGTCATGCAAAAAGTCGGATTTTATGGTGACCTCATCAACATTCTTCGGGAGAGCGAAGGCCATGAAGTAGTAGCGGTAGCAGGTGGTTTTAATGCACAAGTTGGAAAACTTTGTGCATCGTAATCCCGTTTAGCTGGGCGGTGCGCTTTGCCTGCTCAGTGAACAGATAACGGGGAAATACTTCTCCAATTCTGCGGTGACAATAATTTATTCCCGTCTGATTCAGATAGACCATATCGCAGTAAGCTACCGTTGGCGCGGCTTTGTCCAGATCGTACTGTACCACGTTTGTCGAATCGGACCATGCGTTAGTTTTAATGCGATTTTTGCTGCAGCTGAATGGCCATCGACGCAGGCCACCAATGCGATTGGCTGTCGAACGTTTGTCTGATTCGGCTGTTCGCAACAGCTACGAACAGAAACTGTCCGAGGAACTAAGAACTGCGACTAGTGGCAATGTAGACGATCAGTGGGATCAAATTAAGCAGGCTATGCATTTGGCAGCACATTTCGCCTGCGGTCCTAGACCTAGCATCCATCAAAAACACTGCATCTCACAAAGGTCGCTAGGCCCAACGGAGCAAAAACGCGAGCTGCCTAACTGCAAGGAGACAAATAGGGTGCACTGATATTTGCAGCGTCAGTTGACGATAAGTCTCAAGAATGACTGTGAAAACTGGTGGCTCAAGGTAGCCGAAGAGATGGAAGTGGCGTCCGCTTCAGGTAACAGTCAAAAACTGTGTAAGTTTATACGCGACACCAGCGGGCGGCGAACTTCGCGTAGTGGAGTCGTGGGCCATAGAAATGGGAAGCTCATTCATGGTAAAACAACAAAGATTGGGCCGTTGGAATGTCCAGTTCAAGGATCAGTTTAACTGGTCGCACGCCAAGCCATTTAGGCCGACATCTGCAGCTGCAAATCTTTGGGAGGTGTCACTTGATCTCCTGACGGTAGTGGAATTGTGGTCGAATATTCGGCTTCTGACGAAGGGAAAAGCAACCGGTCCCGACGAACTTCCCCAGTGATTTTCAAACTGGGTGAAGAAACTGTGATGAAATCAATTATCTCATTGCTTCGTAAAATTTTGAACAAGGAGCTTATTTTGTTATCGTGGAGCGAGTCACTGGTTGTACCCATCTTCAACGAAGGCACACGGAGTGACTGCAGCAATCATCGTGGGATTAGTTTAATTCCGATAGTTACTTAGTTTTTAGCTTCGACAATACTGCGTCGTTTGACACCGATTTGCGAGAGTAGTATCCGCGAACAGCAGGCGGGATGGAGTGACCGGGTGAGTAATGTAGAGGTCAGAACTCTAGTACTAGGCGCCAATTCTGAGGATACCTTATATCGGCGTATGAAGCTTAGTAGACCACGCTGGTTGGGTTACGTGTTGCGTATGTCGAACACTCGTCTGTCGTACCACGGCCTATTTTGGGTTCCTTCCACGGAGTGGAAGAAGCCATGTGGAGGTCGGCAGATGATGTGGCAACGTGGAACAAGGAAATATGCAGCGAACCTAGGTAGAGTAAGTGTCCCGCGTCCTCGTGGTTGGGTCTAAATGGCTCGTCAACTAGCTGGCTGGAGACACTGAATGATATGGCAGTGAATCGTGAACAGTGGTGATCGTGTTGTCATTTTCTATCGAATCAGAATGATAGAAAGAGTGCGTTTGTAAGTTAGACTATGTTCCGTGTGTTGGCTACAGTGGTGTCTTATCTTCCCCCATCTGTGTAGGTCCACTCTTTGTTGCCTTTGTATATTCACTCTTCCTATAGAAACTTGTAACTCTGGGAAAAAAGCAGCGGTTGCCGAGGCTTGCCTTGCTCCTTAACGCTGAAGTTGATGAGGAGAGTGATTTGATTTTCGAAAGATTTTGCTGCATTGTCCTAATGAGCAGCACTTCCCTTGGCGAACTCGGGTCAAAATCTCCGCAAGCACAAATTCGGCTTTGGGATGTCACATACGACGATTGGAAAGAACAGATGAAATTCTGTCATGCCTTTCATCGAAAAGTACCGCTACATAGTAGTTAGACTGAATGATTTGCGCGCTATTTTCAGATCAAAAAGACGGATATTGTGGGTCTACGATAAGTGTGCCTGTTCTAGCATTTGCCACAGAATGAAGACACTGTCAATATGGTCCTTGTGGGCAGACTGACAATACTCCCCACCAGAAGTCCGGATGCGGTACTCACCAAACTAACTGCCCTGAGCTCAGAAAATGGCGTTTTATCATCCTTCTTGTAAATCAACAAAACGATCGTATCACAACAGTACAGAGTTTTCCTCTATCTCTAAGTTGGCTTTCGCAGTTTCCCAACTCCAATGCTAAAACCCAGCCAACTCAAAATCGACGGCAACGGCCTTATGGCGCTTGAGGAAATCTATTTCTCCGGTTACCTCCATTTATGGAGGATGGGCATTCACTTGAATTGTTTTGTTGGCAACCGTCGTGGTCAAAGCTATGACCTGAATGGCAGTCGGCAATTATCTGTAATTTGCCGTACAGGACGTGCTGCGCGAGTGTACAACGCCAAAGCTTGTAGTGCTTTTATTAAAAGTTACAAGGCCTGACCTATCCGTGTCGAAGATCCTCGGCGACTTTCTGTATTAGAAGACTGATGTCTCGAATTGTTGCCCGTGTCTGGTGGGAATATCGGGTTAGCACTGACGTCGTGTGTTGGTTACAGACAGTAGTCCGCTGAGTGAGATAATCACTGTACATCGCCTTCGGTGGCTTGGATACGTATTGCATATGCCTGTCCATCGTATACCCTTTCGTGCTCCTTTTGCACGCATTGTGCAAGGCTGGAAGAAGTGACGTGGCGCTCAGGTTATAACTTGGCGTATACATATGAAGTCAGCTTCGGTTTTGGCCTCCGTTGGTGCTTCCAGCTTTCATGCTTGGGTCCGAAGAGATGAAGTTTGTTGTTGGTTGGAGACACTGAGATACGTGCCTCGGAACTGAAGTTAGTAGTGCGAATTATGCGTAGCCTTCTGTAGAACCCACCTCTCTTTAAAAAAATCCAAAAACAACCAAAAAGTCGCGAAATACGTAGTGAAAACAAAAGAACAATCAATCTGTTGTGTCTTGTTTCCCCCGTTGTCCTCCGTCTGCGAAGTTCCGCTTACACGTCTTCAGAGGAAGAGTATATCGTACGATCGATGTTAACAGAATCAGCGTTAAGAGACTTAATTGGGAATTTCGAAAATGAAGCGGGAATTTCCTCTAATAACCGTATAATAGGTAGTTAGATGTGACAAGATTCTCTAACTTTATGCAATATGTACAAGGGTACTTCAACTTTCTCGAGCACGGGCATTAGCAAGTCCCCGCGATCAGCAAATCACACAAACAACTGGACCGGGCTAAACAAACAAACCCGAGTCTACATCGAGGTCAGGACACTGTCACCTGAGTGCAACTTCAGTGTGGTCAAGCACCAATAAACCAAAAGAGTGACTCGTTCACTTTAACCGGGGATGTGTGCGGCGCCTAAGGAAGCAAAACGATAGTGGGGTGAAAGTAGCAGTTCAATCGAGGATACATCACCATTTTACTCTGGGTGTCATACTTTCGTTTGGGTCACTTATGCACATGAGGGTTGCCTGGCACAGGCGAGATTAACTAAACACAACGGCTGTAACTATTGTTGTTGTCAACAGCCTCTTCTGTGCCCGTACTTGTGTATCCACCACTACTAAGAGTCATCTTTCAGGCTGATCGGCTGAAAATTACACGTCTCGTCGCATGTGGTATCCGAGGATACAAATCTGCAAGCACCTAGCAGTTTAACTAAAATCAAGGATAACCGTTTCTAATGATTACATGACATGAAGTCCTGTCTGGCAATTGCCGTTGAGTGCACTGTATCCAGTGTTCGCTCGGATCCTGGGCATCTCGCTGAGACGGCAATCGCATCAGAAGCTTCGACTGGAATCGAAGTCAGCGATTATATTCTAGGATCGACTGTTCCGGAGACGTGGGCTTTGTGCTGGTTTGACCACAGACAAGGCACAATAGGAAACGAGCAAGAGTCTACAGGCGTGGGCCAGAATGATAGAGGACCCCCGATTTATCCTTGTCACCGGTGACTGATGGCAGTATGGCCAATCCAAGTGGCACGTTGAGGTGAAGAAGTATACCAAGTGGGCAGATTTCGTTTTTAGTGGCTATAAATATTTTTTGGTCGGAACAACCGTGGACGAAGTGACCACCATTGTCGATGCCGTCGGCGGGAACGAGGAATGGGTCCCCAATGTGGGTTCCTATATCCGTCGAGTGTTACACTTACCAGCAACAGTACCAACGCCTGTTGAACGCACGATTGGGAACAGTGAGGAAAAGCCTGGTTGAAACTTATCTGTTGCCTCAGGAAATCTTAAATCAGCAGGCGCATATATAATACGGTAAACAAACAGCGACCATTCAGTTGAGTGCTCCTAACACGTGCAGGACCGGTCAACCGAACTACACACAAACAACTACTGACTAGGATTAAGTCTAACAATGCACGCTACGCTCGAGTGCTCGGTACGAAAACAACGCCAGCCTGACCACAAGCACCTGAAACCTGATTACTTAATACGCGAAGTGTGAATCAAGAAAGAGGTCGCATTTCGGCTACGAACAGTAATTATGGAAGTAAGGTGCCGTATATGCTTCAGAGACAGAACATACCTACCTCAGAAACAGGTTGCAGCCCTATCGAGTTAATCATGCTGATATCGAAAGTAACCAAGTAAAGTGAACAATTGGATTTAAGCAGCGTATCAGTAATACTGTCATCCATCCCGACTGGCAATTCGTCGCGGCAACCTGCTTAGTACCCACATTGGATGAACGGAAATTAGAGAGGTTCTCTCCAGGGAGAGTGCTAGAGGCACGTAAGCAATCTATACTTCGCAGCTGATCACGCCGCAGAAGCTAGAATTTTAACTGGACAGTTTGACCCAAACTTCTTACTGACAAACCAATGGGTCGCTAATCCGCCTCCGGAGCACCTAGAAGCATACGTAGGACTGCCCTGACACCTCAGGGCAACGTATAGCACATCATCATCATCATCATCATCGTCCAGCGTTGAACAGCAAGGCGAGACCCACTGACCGCTGCCGTTTCCCAGAGTTACACGTTTATATAAAAAGAGTGAATATCAAAGGGGAACAGGGAGTGGACCTACACAGGCGGGAAAAGATAGGATGCTGCTGGGGCCAACACACGGAACACAGCCTAACTGTACAAACGCACGTATTTTCAATCATTCTGATTCGACAGAAAATGACAACATCATCGTCACTCTACACGGTTCACTGTCACATCTTTCAGTGTCTCCAGTCAGCTACAGGACGGGTCTTCCGGACTACAACCCCGCAGACGCGAGACACCTACTCTACCTAACTTCGCTGTACATTTTCCCATCCCACGTTGCCACGTTATCTGTTGGTCTCCACATAACTTCTTCCATACCTTAGGAGAAACACAAAATAGGACACGGTATGGTAGACGAGTGTTTGTCATACGCAACACGCGACCGAACCAGCGCACTCTACTAAGTCTTATACGTTGAAACAAGGTATTCTCAGAGACCACAATTAGCATTAGATTCCTAGCCTTCACATTACTCACGCGGTCACTCCATCCAATCCTAGCGATATTTCGTTCGACTCTTGCATTCTGAAGACCGCCTAAACCAACTTCCATCGACTCGTCCATGACGACGTTGAACAGGAATGGAGAGATGGGACACCCTTGTCGAAAGCCCCCAGTCATTTCGAATGAACTTGACAGTTCACCGTATACTCTCAGGCAATCCTAGGTATGCATATACAATGCACTGAAATCACCTGCTACCACTACAATGTCAGAGCGTTTGCTCTTCTGAACAAGAGTGACGAGTTTATCATAAAACTCCGCTTTCTCCATGTTAGTGTTGCAGTCTGATGGAGCGTATGCTGAGATAACAAATAAACTGCACTTAACACTACTATCATTTGGGACGCCGACTGGTCCATGCAGTCTCATGGCACACAAACGACTGTTGACTGGGATCCCGTCTAAAAGTGCCGCTTCGGACTAAGAAGAGATCGCGGGGATGGTGCGGCGCCTAAGGAAGCAAAACGAAGTGGGTGAAAGTGCATTAATCAAGAGCCTGGGTCTCTACCTTATCGCGATGGCTTAAAAATTTTCATACATCACATTTTAACTCTGTGCCAACTTTCGTTATGGCGTCACCGTCCCATGCAACACCAAGAAGGGTTTGTCATGCGCACAGGCGTAGATAAACCTAACACCAAACGCCTTTGAATCTATTGTAGTTGTCAACCAGACGCATATCTTACCACTCTCCGCTCGAAGTGCGGACTGAATTCGTCACTATCTTTTAACCCTTAATTAATACATATATGCATATCACACCGTCGTATATCACTACACAGCATTTCTCTGAACTTCTCGCATGTGGTATCTCCGAGAGTTACAAAGTCTGCAATGCCACCTAGCTAGTTTAACACAATAACTAACCGGATAACGCGTGTTCAAGCTTACATACATAAGTCCGTCTGGCAATTGCGGTGAGGTTGCACTGTATCCATGTGCTTTCTCTCGGTATCCTGGGCATCTCGCCTGAGACGGACAATCGCTTCAGAAGGCTTCGCGGATCGAAGCAGCGATTATATCTAGTATACGACATGTTCCGTGAAACGTGGGCTTCGTGCTGTCTGACCACTAGACAAGGCAAATAGGAAACGAGCACAGATTCTACACCAACGTGGGCCGAATGATAAGAGGGACCGTCCGGATTTATCCTTGTCACGGTGACCTGATGGCAATATGCGCCAAGCCAATGCAACGAGTTGAGGTGATGAAGTATATCTAAGTCTGGCAGATTCGTTTTTAGTGGCTAAATATTTTGGTCGGAACAACCTGTGAGCAAGTGACCCAGCATCATTGTCGATGGCCCGTCGGCGCGAAACGAGGTAATGTGTCTGCCCAATGTGGTTCTATATTCCGCGAGTGTATACACTCCGAGCAAGCAGTTAAATGCCACGCCTTTGAACGCACGATTGGGAACAGTGATGGAAACAGCCTGGTTGAAACTTATTCTGTTGCCGTCAGGAAATCTAAATCAAAGGCAGGCGCATATATAGATAACGCGTAAAACAAAAAGACAGCGGCGACCATACAGTTGAGTCTACCTAACAGCATGACTCGTGCAGTACCGGATCAAATCCGAACTACATGCCACAAACAACTACTGACTAGAGTTATAGTACTATGACAATGCACCGCTACGCTCGAGTCTTCGGTACGAAAACAACGCCAGGCCTTGAACCGCACAAGCACCGTAACGATTCTAATACGCGAGAGTGTGGAATCAAGAAATGAGGTTCGCATTTCGCTACGATACAGTCAAGTCGTGATGGCACTTGAAAGTAAAAAGATGCGTTATACTGCTATCGATACAGAACATACCGTACTCAGAAACAGGTTGCAACAATGCCCTATCTGAGTTAATCATGCTGCATATCGACAAGTAAGCTCAAGTAATAAGTAGAACAATATGGGATTTAAGCAGCGTACAGCTAATACTGGTCATTCCATCCCGACTGCAAGTCCCGTCGCGGCAACCTGCTTAGTAGCCCACTTGATGAAGCGGTGAAAATTAGGAGGTTCTCTCCAGGAGAGTGCTAGAGGCATCGTAAGCAACTATACTTCGCGAGCTTGATCACTGCCGCAAGAGAGCTAGAATTCTTAACTGGACAGTTTGACCCAAATTTCTTTACTGACAAACCAATGGTCGCTGAATCCGCCTCCGTGAGCAACCTAGAACAGACGTAGACGGGCCTGACACCTCAGGCATACGTATAGCATCATCATATCATCAATCATCACCTGGTCCAGCGTTTTGACAGCAAGCGAACCCACTGACCGTTCCGTTCCCAGAAGTACACGTTTTTATTAAAAAGATGATATTCAAGAGGGACAGGAGTGGACACTACACAGGCGGGAAAAGAAGTAGATCTGCTGGCCAACACACGGAACAGTATCAGCCTAACGTCCAATACGCACGTATTTCAATCATTCCTGATTCGATAGAAAATGACAGGCAACGACGCACTGTTCACGGTTCCACTGCCATATCCTTCAGTGTCCTCCAGTCAGGCAAGTCGACAAGTCTTTCGGACCCAACCACGAAAGGCGTGAGACACTCCTACTGTCTACCCTAACTTCGCCTGTACATTTTCTCATCCCACTGTGTGCACGTCGAATCTCCTGGCTCTGCACTACTGTGCTTCTTCAGAAGACCCATATTCTCCTATGCAGGAGCATCAAAAAAAGGCACGGTAATGGCAGCCCGAGTGCTTCGTCAATCACACAGACACGTGACCCAACCCAAGACAGAGTAAAGTCTACTCACACAGTTTATACAGCTGAAACAAGCTATTTTCAGAAGGGCATCCCAACGACTCAGAGTGTCCTAACCTAAGATATCAGACCTCACTCCTTCACTCCACTCCAATCCCTAGCCATCAACCTATCGAGAACCATCGGTTGTCGAAAAGCCTCCCCAACGACGGACATCGCCCACACGGTCATCCTCTCACGTCTCGTAAACCGTACCTCAGAATGAACGCAGCTTGCGAGCACAGTACACACAACCTTTCAACCTAAGTGAAATATCTAGCCTGACGCCACAAGTCTTCAATCAGCGTAAGCTCAGACGAGCTCTGGGATAACGCAATATACCTCCATATCCCAGGAAGCTATCATCGTTAGACACCGCAGTCTACGCAAGATAGCTGAAACGGTCACAATCGGTCAACTCCTCTCGCACCGGTATCAAAGTTGGCGCCGCTGTCGTCCAGTCCTGTAAACAGTAATCTTGCACTTTGGTAAGGTGCAAAGCACATGTCAAACCGAGCAAACCGATCTCGAACAGTCTATCTTGTTCCCGTGTGGCACGGTCCCGCAGACTCGAACAGGGCACACGATCGTCGTCTGCGTAATCTACGGTCAATAACTTCCTCCCATTTCGCAGTCGACCTCTGCTCCCGGAACCTAAAGAATCTACATCAGCCCTGTTGTCCATGAACGAGTGGAAACCAAGAATGGAGAGATAGGACACCCTTGTCGAAGCGCCACATAGTTGTATCGAAATGGACGTTATCAAGTTCACGTTATAGCACCTTAACTGCGACCATAGGTATGCGAATACAATGCCTCGCAACAAGATTCTCAAAACTTCGTTGGCAAACCGCTTTTCCGGTGGAGAGCACTGAGTATGATGGTTGCTTCGTCCGATTCAATCGAGAGCGAGTCACGCGACACTAAGGTACCTCCAGAATAGACTGAACCTCAAACCACAGCCGCGTAGCGTGATAGCGCGTCTTCGAGTATCCTGATCGAAGAGTAAACATTTGGTTGAAATCACCGCAACAAAGACACGCATACCGCCATGGCCGAAATTATGACCGAGCAACACATCTGATCGGATGGATAGTCACTCCTGCGAATCGGCTTCATCGTCAAACGCGCGCAGTAGATCTGACTCAGAGTATACCACCTCTAAAAGTAATATTCAGAGAACTAAACTAATACCCACGATGATTGCTGCCTTGTCCACTACCATGTACTCCACTCTGTGAAAAGAATTGGAATATAAATCAGTGACGTCACCCCACGATAGAGGGATACGCTCCTCGTTCCAAATATCATGAGCAAGGAGGCACACATGAATCTCATCAGTCACTCAGTCCTCCATCGCCAAATTTGAAACACAACTGAAGAGTGAGAAATTATCCCAACACTCAACAACATGTCACCCCGCACAAAGACCAAGCTCTTCCGCCTCTAACAAATCAAACGGACATATAACCTAAATCATCCGCAATCCATCCGTCAACAGAACTTCAAAACACACCCAGAACAACAAAACATCCCAAAACAGGACTTCCAACATCAAACAGAATACCCACCTCCATGCACTATATCAGAAACACGCGCATCTGTACACAATCTATACAACTGAAACCTCTGAATAACATGCTGCTGCTTACGGTCGCATCCATATCCATATATCGCGTAGCAATCCAACATAAAGAACTTGTATTTTAATCATCGCAATCGACTTCTACTAACGATAGTTTTGCCAGCGCCTAACCACAGCCGACTCATATGCTATACAGTTGCTCAAACCAGGTCAACAACTCGATCCAACAGACTCAACCTGAAGCAGTACGACGACGCAACATGCCAGACACAGTTCAAAAACAACACAATCTAACACAAACAACTCCCAACCGACCCACACACCTTCCTTAAACGATGAAACTGCATCCTAACCCTATCACACGCATTGTACTAGAGAATACTTCCCTCTACACAACGGAATACACTATAAATACAGTAGATAGCAAATCCATACATATAACTATAACGCATAATCAGAACCAACATAACTACTACACCTTCTCTCGCGGATTATAAACATACATAATAACATAAAAATCTACACTAACAACTAAAGACCATCCTTTAAATCCAACCGAGAACACATGGACCAACGAAGCACTCGTCTAAAACTCTTACTCAGAATCATACATATTACAGCTCACAAACTCTCCAGACAATACAAGCCGACGCCTTCTGTGAGATCATAGTTTCGATACACCGCTACATCTTATAAGAATACACACGCGACACAATGTGTCTATAATAGCGCTCACGACACACATCTATCGGAGTAGAAAAACCAGCTTAACATTGCACTAGTTCGCTAGTCTCTTAGTTCCTCGACAGTTCTGTTCGTAGCTGTTCGAAGAAAGCCGAATCCAACAAACGTACGAACAGCCAATCGCATTGGTGGCGGCCCCGCCGCGATGGCTCA
>LUCM01003451.1:210442-234807 GCA_008360955.1 Fasciolopsis buskii
GCGTCGATGGCCATTCAGCTGCAGCAAAAATCGCATTAAAACTAACGCATGGTCCGATTCGACGTACGTGGTCCAGTATGATCTACAGTTCTGGACAGAACCGCGCCAACGGTAGCTAACTGCGATATGGTCAATCTGACTTAGTGAACCTGTCGAGTTAGAACGCCACGTCGCTGTGCGACGCGAACTGTGTCGGAAATTCGCACTAGATAGGAATAAACTATTATCTGCACAGAATTGGAGAAGTCTTTCTCCGTTGTCTGTTCGCTGTGCAGGCAAGGCGCATCGCCCACCTAAACAGGACTCCGATGCACTAAGTTTGCCAACTTGTCCATTAAAGTCACCTGCTACCACTACAACGTCAGAGCGTTTGCTCTTCCGAACAAGAGTGACGAGGTTATCGTAAAATTCGTCTTTCTCCATATCAGTGCTGCAGTCTGTTGGAGCGTATGCCGAGATAACAAATAAACTACGTTTAACACTACTATCCTTTCGGACGCCGACTGATCCCTGCAGTCTCATGGCACACAAGCGACTGTTGACTGAGGATCCAGTCTAGAAGGGCTGCTTCAGCCTTCTCACTCTAGACTATTCCTACACCACGTTGACCCACAGCTTCAGTTGCTTCGTCTCCTGAAGTGCGAAGAAAATATCTTGACGAGACGTTTGGCGCAGTTAGCTGAATCACTCTACTCGAATCCTGAATTCGTGTTTCACTCACACAGCAGACATCAGTCGAAAGTGAGTCCACTGTTAGAGCCAAACACGCCTGTTTGCCAGCCTCCATTAAAGTGCGAACATTGAAGGAACCCAGATTCAGAGGTTGACGAGGTTTGGGAAAATGTGAGCTCACAGACTAATAGCCATCTACCACACTATTTGATATTGAACCGTCCCGGGTAACGGGCGTATTATCAGTGGGACACTACGGATAGGCAGAAGGACCAAAGGCACTGGGCTGGAGACAGAAGAGACGGTTTGAATAAGGGAGAGCAGTAACATACTTTTCACTACCCACCACATCTGCGGTCGATGCAATGGGCAGCGCGATTCTGATCATCCTGCGCGACGAACGATGCAGTATGGAACTATTTGTAGACGTGTAACTCATGGGGATTAATGGACGGGTACTGCTAGGGAGTTCAGCCGCTAAGCAGAAGAACGATTAGGGTTCTCAACCAAAGCCTTTGGTTCCGACAAGAATCTGACCGCAAGGCAGCGGGAAATAGCTGAGTGGGAGCCCATCCACTTGGATCAATTAGTCTTCCACTCGTTTTTACGACTGAGCTGCTAGCTCAGATCAACCCCCGACTTGGAGGACCAGAAGACTACTTCGTCAGGTCTTTACCCACTGACCTTCCAGGTATGATTGGATCTTCGGCTTGAGATAAGCCATCCTGTATAGCTCGTTGGGTCATGGAGGCACGCAAGCCGTCACACCACGTCAAGGTGTAGTCTCGTTGTGACAGAACTTCACTCAAGGTCCCCTAAAGCTTGCAATCAGGCAAAGAAATCAAACACCCAGCTCCTTGAGGGTGGGCTGCTGAATGGTTATTTAGCAACTTTTTACATGTACTCAGAATGAGTAAAAAGGGGATGAAGAATTATACGAGATCACAGCAGTGCATCCAAACACTGGCTTTTCACTTGTTCGACATTCAGGCAGTGGAGAGATGAATGCATAAAACATTTTAAATCAAAAAGCCCAATTTAGACAGCTTCGGGAAAGAAACACGAAATCAAAAACAACTTTATTGACAGACAGATACATCAAGCTGAAGAATATCTGGAGTATGTACTGTGCTTATTATGTATACCGCGCAACTCGTTAGGCGAACGAAAGAAAATGTGAACGACTAGTGTAGGAAAAGTCAGTTGTCACCACGTCTCCAAAAACCGGTCGTCAATGGGAATTTAAATGACTAAGTACACTGGGTTTGCAATTCCCCCACGGTCCAAACTATCGGTGGGATTTCCGGACATCCGGTAACAGTTTCAACACGAAAATGGCTTTTCCAACCACAATACAGCGCTCACTGCGGTTCTTCAACGGATGGTGGGATTGGAAGCATAAAAACCATTGGAATAACAAAGCGCTGAACAATGCAGTAACATTCAAAAAAGCACACACTAGCAAATGCATGAATACATTGGGAGCACGACCAGTGACGAGGCTGACATCTATGGGACAACTGCCGTTTTCATTTTGATTTCATGCTTCTACACGATTATACTGAAAAGGCGAGCAAAGTGGATGCGGGCTCGCCATACCGTAACAAAACCGAGTACTATGAAAACATAACTTAGACCGACGCAGAACCGGGAATCCCAAACACCGGGGTCGGTAACGTTCCAGGCAGTGGTAAACTGGCATGTTAGAACTGTACTAATGAGAACCACTGGCCACCATAACTTCGACGCCTAGTTCTCAACAGTTCAGATAGCACAGGCCACATCGATCTGCTACGTATGAAACGACCGACAGTAGCGAACTTCAAATCTAGGCATAACGTATTTACATTCGCCTATCTCCATTATGGCCATTTTTAAGGGTGAACTTTCGGATGTATTCTTGGCCAAATCATACAAAAGCGATGGACCCACTTCATTGGAACCGGAAGGAGCGTGATCGTAATTTGAATGGGACAATTACTGTGAACTATAACCATTTGGATAATCATAACATTGTAATAAAACAAAAATGACGAAAGGCAACCCAAATTCAGCAAACTCCTAACCCAAACAGGTGAGAGCGGGCGTTTTCAAGAGGCAGAGGTGGTCACTAGCTTTGGATGTTTCTCAAAATGCTACGAGAGGACTATGCACTTCAGATGGCCTCTGCCGGAGTTCTCATTTGTCCATTCGTGGCGGTGTTACCACTAACATCGAATTGAAGACGAATGCCCAGCACTCTACCATTATTTTGCACAAACCTGAGGACGGATCATATGAAATCGCAACCTTAGTGAAGAACGAGAACAAAGAGCGAAAAAGAAAGAAATCAACGAGCGCAGTTTACTACATATTGGCTTCTTTATCACCCCCTTTGCAAATCATCTAATAGCGTTTGTGATCCAGGATCCCCTGAGTCAGATACACCTCGACTGAACAAAGTGCAGTAGACAGCTGCTATTGAAACTACCTAGTTCAGTCCAAGTTGTGCAACCATTAACCATGAACCAACCTGCTCCGCTTTTGGTTGCTGCCTCATGGCATCAACTACTCGGAAAATGAAACAAGGAATGGGAGAAACTGACTGCGAGAAAATACGTTGAACAGTCTTTTGGAAGGAGACTGTGGATGTAAGGGCGCCCTGAGCCGTACCACTCGAAAACATCTCGTAAATCTTAACTCAGCTGTCTAACTGTGTACATGAGCGTCCAGTGGATAAGGTTTTCACACTTTCTGTCGTGTCATTTGCCAGTAACCTCGAACCACCTGGCCACTATCCGCCATGGAGAACAGCGTAGAACGAGGCAGTCGTCTTGTGAGCGTGCCCAAAACGTGTTTCAGTCACTTTAACCTATGCTTTTTCACCGCTTGTACTAAAAATTAAACCCTGAGACTCAGTTCCTTACGCCTAATCTCCGAGTTATGAAATTTTCCCGCCATGTTCTACCAATACTACGAAGACGGTGGTGTTCAAACAAACGTCTTCGCATATCGTTTGCTTTTAAAGGCCACGTTTTCAAGTAGTACAGCACCACTGACCTTACTGTTGCTAGAACAAAGCCTTTGATCATTAACCGGATGTCACTAGTGTCAGAGGTGCCCCAAACAGGTGTACGCCAACTGAACTCTGTATGCCTGAAGGCACTTCTTCCGATATACGAACACCAGGTGAGATACAACTACCCAGGTAATTAAATCTAGTCACTTCGCCCAGTTGTCCCCTTGCAAGAACGACGTTTGGATTCGAGCCGATCCGTTTATGCCACAACATTGTACGTTTCAAAGGTGCAAAATGCGTCTAGAGCAGGTACACTATCGCTTAAATGATCGAGAAATCGTAACCTAATCCGGTCTTCGCTCCTTAACACATATTCCTGTCTGAAAAAATATCAATGGCAATACTCTCACATGAATACAGGGATATCTCTATAACCAACTCAACGACGAACTGAATTAAGAGTCAGCTCACCGCAAACACCCGACCACGCCGAGGTCTTCATATTTCGAAGAACTCAATTAACGTCACACAGTTTTTCGATGCACTCAGAAATTCCTCCAGTTTCGATACACCGTCACAGTCGTATACACTATACGCTGTTGGTTCAGAATCAGGGTTTAGTTGTCTCCCCTTGGCTACTTATTAAAGATGCCACGGAGAGCGTAAGGTTTCCGCCCTCGTTCTCACACTTCAGTGGAAAACTTACCATCGGTGCGGGTGATCTTTGAAAGTCTAGGAGACAGTTAAACCTTAACTACAAATCAAACACGTGCGGCGTGCGAAGCACGCTGTGGATGAGTGCACTGGGCACCCAGGATGTCTAGCCCCATCGTAAGGGTGCATGAATTGACCAATCACTAGCTTTCAGCGAGGTACGAGGCCCCCCCACCGTAGTACCTCGCACGTCACTGTCTCGGCAAAGGCTTGGGATGGGTCACCTAAGTCAATACCGTACTTTCGAGTAGTATTAAGCACATTGATGAACCCTGAGTCCCAATGGGTAAACGCTTATATAGGTAATAGAAGCCAACATACGTGTGAACTTAGAAAGATGCGTCCATTTTCCTTTCGTCTTGTTCTTGTCCTTCGCCACGGTCTTGATTACACAAGTTCAAAAGTGCAGACGCAGCAGTTTGTCCAAACACTCACCAAAACTTTACAAATAATTTCGCCAAATTGACTCGGAAGTGTACTTACGTGCACTGACACTGTCAATTCCGTATCAAAGAATCGCAGTGAATTGAACTGAGAACCAAAAGAGCTATTCGCTATGGCCAAACAAGCCTCGACATGGTGGTAACTAGGAAACTTACCCCTAACACCTACCTTGCAGAAAAATCCTCACAGGACGTGCAAACCGCCTCTATCACATGAACTAAGGCGTTCACTGCAACTGAGGGAAAAGGAAAAATCGTGAGGGGTGCCAAGGAAATAAGCGCACATGCAAAGTACATGATGACGTACCAGCAGCGCATTGATCCGTAGTGATCTACACCCAATAACTGCATTGCTCACCTGTTTGATGCCAACAGTAATGTGTATTAGCCAAGAGCAGTTCACATCCACCGAGGGCGTGCTGAACAAGGTATAACTGAAGCGAACCTACCACAAATCACAATTTACGTCAATGAGTCATGAGTTTCCCGAATACACTTCAGAAAAGAAGAACACGAAGGGAACTCATAAGCACAATCGCTTCAAATTCAATTAAAATGTACACGATCAAAGAAATGTCCACAACTTTGTAATATAAGTCAACGACTGACTTGCGTCAAAATCGGAGAGGAGGCATGCCGGACCACGGCGGCATTTGAGTTGACGGGGGCAGTGGTGGCTGGGCGGCATGCAATCCAAATGCTGCAAATGGAGTTGAGATGGACGGTGTTAGGGTGCACGAAGAAATGCAAAACCAATAAGATTATAGTCAGTTGTAGGTTTCAGTTCATCTAACCTAGTGGGAATACGTGATTGAAATTCATGGACCTCACGTTTTAAAAACTGACTTTCTGAGACCTATGCAGGCCGGATCGTTATGCCTATTACGAAGTAGCAGAATGTAAACGAGATTTTTGGCTGCTGCCGCCAGCCATGGATTCCCGTCTCGCAATATGCGAGCAGTGGATGCCACGAACTTGGTGACCTTTGTCAGCAGGTGACGAACTCGCCAACAGCTTGAAAAGGTGTTACTTGGTTCGGCGAGCACAGCGAACCATATAAGCAATACGCCTGTGTAAAACCTTGGTCCCAAACGGTTCGGTGCAATCTTGAAACAATCGGCCTCATCCTGATCTTGGCTTTTAAGCACAGTTGTTACTTTAGGGTTCTTACGACTGTGAAAAATGAACCAAACTGTTGGTTAGTCGTGATCACGAAACAGGTGCATGACGTTGAGACACTACACCGGTAGAACGCTCACCGGTACAACTAGAAACGCGAACGTTTAGCCTCCTATCTGAAAATGAGCAAAAGGTGTATGAACTGCAATATTTTCTATCTTCGGTGCACACGAAGATCCGAGCTGCCTGCAACCCGATGGATTCTCAAGTTAACAGAAAGGTCGCTATCTTGGGGTTTAGCCGTACGCAGGAATCGAAAAGGCGGCTGCAGACACGCAGTGTCGGTGTAAACAGTAGCAACAAGGCAAGTCTCAGCGAACGACGCCCTCAACCCCAGCATTACGAGTCTCTATAAAAAGAGTGAATATCGAAGGGGAACCGCGAGGGAACCTACACATGGCAAAAGATGAGACTCTGTTGTAGCCAACACATGAAACAGTCTGGCAGCTTACTGATTCGATAAAAATTACAACACGATTGCCACTGTTCACGGTTCACTGCCATATCATTCAGTGTCTCCAGCCAGCTAGTTGACGAGCCATTTGGACCACACCTACTCTACCTAGGTTCGCTGCATATTTCCTTGTTCCACGTTTCCACATCATCTGTTGACCTTCAGGTGGTTTCTCCCATTCCTTGACAGGAACATAAAACAGGCCGCGATAAGGTAGACGAGTGTTCGACATACGCAACACGTAACCCAACCATAGTAGTCTACTGAGTTTCATATGCTGATACAAGGTATTCTCAGAAGTGGTGCCTAGTACTAGAGTCCTGACCTCTACATTACTCTCCCGGTCACTCCATCCAATCCAAGCCATACTACGTAGACATCAGTGGTCGAAAACCTCTAACTGACAAGCATCTCCCACACAAATATTCCATGTCTCGCAACCGTACAAGAGAACTGAGCGCACTGCGGCACAGTACACGGCCTTTCAACTTCAATGAAATATCAGGCCAACGCCACAGGTGGTTCAGTTCAGCGTAAGCCGCTCGAGTCTTGGATATACGTCTATTCACCTGTCAAGGATGCCGTTTTTTTACCTAGCATTTTTTTAAAACTCGGTTGCACCAAACGGGACTTTAATGAGACCTTTTTGCTGTCTCTCTGGTACCCGGACCATCTCTCGAGTGATCTCGGGCGAAAAGTCTTTCAATGCACGAAGCCTGGTTGGGGGAACGACTAGAAAATCTGCACGAAGCATAAGATGTGGAGCTCAAAGAAGTATCAGATTATTTGTGCTCGCTTGTCATAGACTTCAACGAGCTACTACATATTTGAAACAAAGATTGGCAGTTGCAGTAGCTTACCTTGAGGTGGTATAAAACCGGGTGCGCATGCTATGGGTACCTGAGGTACCAGTGGATGGCCTACTCCTGAGTACATTATCGGTGTACCGTGCGGCATTGCCATCGGCGCCATTAACGCGGGAGCGATCACCGGCGGAATCGCTGGTCGTGTAACAGGAACTGTAGGAACAGGCGGTGGTGGCGGGGCGTTAGCTGCTTCCAAGAGCTTCTTGTAACGACCCGTTTCTGCCCTGAGCTCCTCCTGATAATATTCAACAATGGAGTTAACAGTAACATACCAATGATAAATCATCGCTAGGGTGTACCAACTCCACCGTAACGCCATTTACTCCGGAAGTCGGTTTAGGCACCTTCGGAATTTGGGGTTTTGTAGCGTTTCCCGGCGAAGAATATGCAGGAAAGGTTGGTTTAGGAGTTGCGGGGGACTAAAAAATTGCATCAAAGAACGTAATCTTACTTGATCGGCTGGGGTCGACGTCGGCAAGGGTGGCGGTGGGGCCGGGGCATTTGGTGGGGGAGGGGGCGGCGGCGGAGGTACTACCACCGGACTATGGCCAGTTATTTTAACAAAAAACGACTCACTTTATAGGAGGTGGCATCGGTACACCTGGAACCACTGTGGATAAATAAGGACAAAGCGCATGACTTACCACCAACATGGGCGTAGGGATTCAAAGGCGTCATTCCCGGTATGAATGGAAGGGAAGGCGGTACAGGTGGGAAGAAAGACGTAGACTCCTCCGTCTTGCTGATTTTCTCGGGAGGCTCATCAGCTGAAAGCGTGAGCAATGTTCAGGAAAAATACCTTCGAGACCTAGTTTCTGTCTTTCATGTTCAATGATATCCACTTCAGGAACGCCAACCATCCCGTAGATATCAATTACGGTGCTTGTTCTATTGGGCAGGGCGTTCGGAATCTTATCTAACTTCTCTTTGTGAACCTACAACAATACAACCATGAAATCACACCGAACCTGATTGCAGTGAATGGACAATCCGGGTCCGGTGAAAAGTTTCCGATGACAGAAAGGACACTTGAAATGTTTTGCTTTCTGATGCTGGATCAATATCTTCTCATCGTCGAATTCTCTGTTGCAATACCTAAGGGCAATAACCAAGCGACCATTACTAACCAGCACCAAGGTTTAAGCTGCTTCCTCTTCTTACGGCCCATCTCGGAAACGAAACTGACGACGAGATGACCCGAGTCGTTTTACTCATTCAAACAAAACTCAATCCAGTTGGCAAACGACAGAACAGCCTCACAGTGCTAAATGAGCGTCCTTATTTCTTCCGATGGTTTGCACAAAAACTGGCATCACTTCTGCAAGTGTCTTCTTTTCGAAGTGTCCGCATCATTTCAGCAACCCTGGTTCTGGAGAGGAAACTCGCCGGATCCTCACGGCGAAAGAACGATTAATCCGTGGGCGTTTCAGATGAATGTGCAACGTTAAGGGCCACGTATGTTTTCCCGAGTGCATGCGCTAACTCACTTTGTCCCGGTTACGACCTAATTCCTTACCAGCAGATAGATCTGCTCAGTTCGGCTCAATTCACTTCGAACTGCACAGTAGTAAGTGCAGTGACCAATGGAGAATCCAGAATTTCTTTGATGCTACATGCATGATTTTTCATTCGGCACCTTCAGTTTTGTTCTCCGATTTCGGCGCGGGACACTCGGGAATACCCTGAATGTTCCCTATTTGTACACCGGCAAATCTGACAAACCGTAGTTTGGCCGTGCACTGCACCTGTTCAGAAGGTTGGGAAAAAGCTCACAAACCCTCCGAAATAATCTCAAAAGATGGAGATTTCCCTTATGGGAAAGTTGGGTGCATGATGTATGACCAACCGTTATTCTGATGATTTCGGTCGCCTACAGCCTTGATATTTGTGGCTTTTGTTTCGCAGGCGTACTTCAAAATTTTGTGGATTTTCGTCATTTAAAATTTGCTCTTTCTGCTTTAGTTGGGAGCCTCGTCATTTCAAATTCTTTCAGCGCACTCTTCATTAGTTTTTTCATGTTTTTGCTTATAAGACGTTTTGTTTGAGCTTTATTGCTTCTAACTCTTTTTATGCCAATGTCGTTGGACTATTGTCTTTTCGCATATTATCTAGAACATAGGACTTATACAAAGACGTATTTGCATAAAGCAAGTCCATGCGGGTTCTCACGGTTGACCAGCTGTGGAAAAATGCAAGAGTTACCAAAAATAGTTGCTTTTAGCTTCGCTGAAAGAAAAACATTGGAAAAAATTTATACGTCTTTACCACTTCCAGAATTTCCCCGGATTGGCTTTTCACAAGAAACCGAGGGCCATAATAATGTTTATGACAATGAAGACACGAAATGTCAGGATGAAGACTGCGCATTCGAAGGCAAACATGTCAAAGCTTCACTTGCCCCATTATATGATTTAGACCGGGAAATTCGCTCCCGGATCGCGGTGAACTCATCGTGCCAACGTTTGACGCATGGGCGACTGGGGGGCGAGTTGATTTTCAGGGAGGGTCGACATCCAAGGGAGACAGTGCTCTGCCGAGGGGACTTGGGATGTTAAAGCAAGCTCCTGACGACACAAGACGCCTTTCGAAGCATCGTTCCAAACCTCAATAAAGAAAATTTCTGGTAGACAGTATGCGCATTTTGGACTTGAGGAGGGTATTCAGAGGGTTACAGAAGACCTAACAACATGCGACCACGATGGAGTCCACTCACAACCCACATGCTGATGGTTGAACATCGTTTGAAAATTCATCTCAACAGTTGTGACAGATGTGGTGCTAAAGGTACCCGTCGTCTTGGTCACGTTATGCTGTCATAAATTGAAGCCAGCGGAAATGGAGTCGAATCTGAATGGTTCCGTGGTATAGCCACGGTATCCATCTCCCCAGGGAATGTTTGCGAGAGAACGGTCGATTTTTAAAGTTAGCCCACACAGTGTATTGGAAAATGAACCTGTCAAGACTCCCATTAAAAAACGAAGCTTCGTAGTCGTTTCCGCTGCGCACAACGCAGAGTTATTGTCAATCGCCGTCTGGTGCCATGACTTCAAAATCAAGGTCAGGCAGCAAATGCCTCTGCGAGCGAAGACGGCATTTGGGTAGCTAGATTCTGCTGCCGGCCGAATGTACTTGGTGCCAGTGTCTCCTACGGTGTACGGCGTTTGCCATCATGCGTCCTGCACGTAGTTTCTGAAGCAGTGTTATTACATAGATGCCCAAACAATGTTATCTCGGCAAAGCACCACACATCTTTGGTGGAACGCATAAATAGCAACCAGCGAATAGTAAGACTATTTAGAAGGCTTCCAACGTTTTACTTCGCGGCCTTCTTTTCCAAACATTCCAATTCTTCAGTGTTGTGAATGGGTGCCGTTTTGGTCTTTATTTCGTTCGGTTGTGGAGTGCAAATCATTGGTACTACCACGCGGAAGTAGTCATGGATTCTATCCTTTGACGCAAAGTTGGTGAAAGTAACACACTGAGTATTTTAAAGATTACGGCCCACGGTGACTGTTCCATCATTTTTTCCTTAGCGATTAATCTGCTGTCCCGCATTTTTATAGACACATTCCTTGTCACTGAACTTACCCTTACAGACCCGATGGTGCCGTTGCATCACTCGTAGATAGAAGGTGGATCAAAGCTAATTAGGGTCCCTTGCCGTCAATGAATTTTAAAGTGGTAAAAACGGGTAGTCCGCCACCATGCAACTGTGCCACTTAGGAAGTAAAGATCCACAAATTCGTTGGCATATCCTTGTATTGTATTTTAATTTTTGCAGATGATTGCGACCGTGCCTGCACACATAAATGAACTCCGGGAAGTGTCAGAATTATCATCAACGGAGGCTGGCGATTTCATGGATCTGGTAGGCAGACAAATCCATAATCTGTACGTTTCACGTCATGTGCTGCTTCTGCAAAATTCCTGCTAGACTGTGAATACTTTTGCTGAGGAGCATCCACTCCGTAAAAGAATTCCGCTGAGCGTAAATCCCGACGCGTAACGGCTATCATCCTTGGTGAGTCTCATGAAGGCGGACAATAATTTGACTGGCATATCCTACAACACCACACTCAGCCCGACTGAGAATATGTAAGTTGTTCGCTAAAACCATTTTGGTCAGTCCGAATCAGTCATCCTAAACATTCATTTTCAAACCCAATTTTGTTCCAACACCAGAGTACAAATGAGTTTATGAGCCTTGTCTAACGGTCAAATAAACTTAGCCCATTGTTGGAACATCAGCAGCTATATGATATTATCCAATCCTTATGTTGGATTTTTCCCCTGCCCTGCCTGACGACTGGTCCGTCGGTACAAAACTTAGAAATTCAAAGTTTGGCCCTTTGGCGGAACCTGTGCGAAACCTTTCCAGGGGGGTTCCCGAGACTGTGTTATGTATACCTGCCTAGTAGCTCTTGACTGATTCGTACTCAGTGACATTAGTAACTTTCTAAACCTGTGGGCCTCAGCTTCTGAGAGACTGGACAGCACTTCCAAACACAGTTCCAGGTAGGTGACAGAGGCTGTTAATTCTGTTGCAGTCGAAGAAACCGACCCACACGATCAGCACCGCTTTCCTTCGGTACGGCCGGTTGCTTGGACGTCTTTTGTTTTTCTTGGCCATCCGCCCAGCAATAAAGCCGGCAGCCGCGCAGAAATTCTGCAGCCTGAGGTATGTGCTAATTAATCTTTTATGCGAACTAAACAGAGCGGGCACCGTGCCAAAGGTTCTAACGTTTCCTCGAAATTCGGAATAGAATGTCGATGTGAGAAATACTCCTATCAGAAAGGGTTTCGGTCATACGGTGCAAAGCCTGATACAACACAAATACCAAGTACTCTTACAAAATGGTTTCCTGCATCAGGCATCTATGATGTTTCTGGTTTAGAGCGTTTTATGAAGAAAAATCTGACTCTACTGCCAGTCATGATTTTCAAATACACAGTTGCTGTTGACGCTGTCGTGGTGCACAGCTGGTAGATGGATATAAGCTCTGAGAGTAAGATAGACGATATTATGACCCAGGCAGGTAACTCAGGTTAAGCTTTACGTGTCGCAGTCATAAATGTTAAAGGCTGAATAGGTTGCATATCTAGCTATAGCATAGGTCAGAACATGTTGCGAAATATTTAATGAATAGCCACTGTACGAACACCGGAGGGAGGCAACTGCGCTTGATACTAATGATAAATATGGTAGGGGAAGACCCGAAAACAGGCCTGGACTGGGATGGGTAGATGGTCACTAACCTTGTCGAAGCCGGCAATCCCTGAAGACGAGACCAGTAGTTCTCTTCTACTCTGTAATCTATAGCAGAGCATGCTCATTGAATGTAAAGCATACTTGGTGAAAACAAGGTTCTTCGAGTAAACGGCTGCGGGAAACAGTCAGGTTGTCTATTTTGGGGGTTTCAAGGGGCATACGTGAGCTTCTGGGAGCCAAAATTACCGCCCCGCAGTAGTCACAGCATGGGCTCAAACGTCTTGGGTCAGCAGTGGTGTATCCAACGGACTGGTTAGATCTAGGAAATCGCATACGTTTTGATGTCACCGGCAAATAAGACAGGAAGGACAGGAAATGTAAGGGGGAAAAAGGCATTTCTGCAAAGAAGAGGCAGTGCTGGATCCAGATTATTGCTTTGTTTTACTCCCCTGGGACCAAATCCTGACTTGATTTATGGCCATCGATGGAAACTAACTGAAAGCAATTTAGCCAGTAAGAACCTAACCAAATGCGGAACAAACCGGTGATTCCGTAACATCAAATCTCAAAGCGAGGGACGCGACCGAGGGCTTTCTTCATGTCAAGAAAAATAATAACGAACGAATTGTCTTCACCTGCTGCATCAGACAGATGCAGCATGACTGTGATGGCAAGAAGCCAAGCCGGCTTCTATGCGCAATACTGTTGCTAAGTAATGAAGTTTCTATGTGCTGTTCTACAAACCTTTCAGAAATCTAGATTTGGATGTTTTTACTGGAGCGGTGGATGTCATGGTTAAAAATCTGTCATATCGCGTATTTAGCAGATTTGTCGAATGTTCTTTATTGTAGTGGAAAGGTAGTGCATCTCAGGGAGTGTTTGAATATAGCAAGAACAAAAATTTGCATGCTGCTACTACCATGACGCAGGACCGCAGGGATCTGGGATCTGGACGCAAACAATGTCACACCCCTAAAATGTGCTCAGATGCCCTGTTGGGTAAGTACGTAATCGGAACGAAAATGGCTAGTAAGTGGAGCGAGGTGAGTAACTGCAATATGAATCCAGATATCTTGGCTCCCGAAAATAGGGAGCTGAACACTCCGGCGATTGTTGTGGAGAACGCGGTATGGACGTTGTCAATCGGGAAACTGTTCTACAAGTTTAGATATCGTCTGTGATTTTTGGCAATGGCAACACTTTGGCCGCTTTATCAAAAATACCAAAGGCTGCTTTCCTGTTTTACTGTAGTATTACTAGAAGGTTACTGAATTCTCCGAGAGACGGCAGAGTCGGATACCAAAGTCTGCCCCGTGGGATTCGGAGCAAATTGTGTTTTTCAGATATTTACTCGGCATCTTTGGGGTAGCTGTGAGGTGCTCTTTCCTTTGAATTTTAAAACTAGAAATCTCATTTACTGAAAGCATGAAGTTTCCGTATATTTGGTCTAACGCCAGTTTGGATCATTTACCACAAACAAACCACCCTAGTGCGTAGAACGCACCGCTGTGGTTTATTTGGGCCGAGCAGCTGATAGCGTCACAGTTTTGGGGTTAAGGAGCTTTAGAATTTTGTTCAGAGGTGAATAAGCTTCTGCGCATCAAGTTGTGGCCACTGCTTAGTGAATGGCTCGTGGATTTGGGAAAATACTGGGTGAATATCAAGTCCAGTAAGTGGTACTTCCTGGCAAGCGATGCAACATGTGGGGTTCAGTGGCCAGACATGAACCAAAATCCAATAAATAATTTGTCGCCGAGCACACCTTGCAGCGGACGCTGAAAATGCTGAAGTCGCCGGTGATCTGCTCCTGGCCACGTAGCATTTAAGCAAGATCGTTGAATTCTGCGATGGGATGCGGTTTACATGCCGAGTGTGGAGGAGCTGGTGGATTTGAATTTTCTGACGGGCTAGGCAGCCAGATGAGCTTACGTTTTTGGTCAAGGGTCGGGCGGGGTAATGGAAGTACCGGGAGCTTTTTTAAGGTAGGCTAGGTGGCCTCTACCTCAATCACATCTACCCGTTCCAAAGTTGTGGTAGACAGAGAGCAAAGATTGACCTTTTGGAGAGGATTCCCTTGGCCATTATTCAGTAAAGATAATGACGCAGAAGCATGAGGATCACATGACTACTAGCGGTATCATGAATCTGTTGACAATGAAGTAGGCACTCGGCAGGGGAGGAATAAGTTGACCGCATCGTCTCGCGGTGGAACAACGTGTTGAAGGGGCTGGCAGGTTTTGTGGTGTCTGAACATCCAAGCCGTTTACACCGAGGTTAGGTATTCTGTGTCAAGTGAAGCCATTATACAGGCCCTTGCAAGGTTCATGGAGAGACAAAGATAGCCGAAGATAGTTGTGAGTGGCAACCGCGGCAACTTCAAGGAAGCTCATGATGAACTTAATAATAATGTATATTTCTCGATTTGCGAGAGGCATGCGCAAGGCAAGGTTAAGTTTTTCACATAAATGATGCGCAGGAAATACGAACAATATAAAACCAAGGGAGAGGGGGCGAGAGCTACCTCAAGTATTTTGTAAGGTTTGTTTGTTTTTGTTTATTTCTCGATATACGAGAGTCATGCGCAAGATAAGATAAAAATTAGACAAAGAAGGCACAGTGCAGACACGGAAAACAGAAACCAAACATACAATGCAATGTGGTTCCGCTCACAAGATCACAACAGGCAATGTGATTTTCCGAGCACGGTGTTTCGAGTTTTAAATCAAAGCTAGATAATGGTTCGCAATGATTTTTCTGCGACTGATTACCAGTCCTGCACTGCGAGTAATACTGTGCTTCAATGCATCAATGGTGCGTATCGCGGGCGCGTAATAGGGCTGCAGGGCATTGGCTGTCGCCGCCTGTTGGCCGGGATCCTGAAAAATCAAGACAGTTATATGGTAGGGATAAGGATCAATATGTATGTGATAACGGAATGAAGATGAGCGAAAACCAGACTGGATATCAAAAAAGGCAGTGTAAAACTCGAAAAATCTGGAAGCACAGTTCGTTGAGCAAGGAAAGCGGCGATGATGGATGGGAATTATGCGATCGGAAGACTAATACATGAGGTTTATTTTCAGCAATTTTGAGTTCAAGAATTTCAGCTTGGTCTGGAGATGAAGGTGGGGTGGAAAAAGCGAAAGCAGAACTGGAATCAAATGAGGCAACGTGGACTCCTGTGGAGAACTGTTGCCAGGAGCATCAGTCTATTGCCAAATTGCGCAGACCAGAATAGAAGTTGATGAAAAATGACGGTCCTCAGCTGTTTTCGGATGTCAAGATGCATTGTGAACGTCAGTTTATATCAGATGCCAATAAAAATGCTGTCCATTCATGAGTCCGTTTTGTATGGTTTTGGCAGAAGAATTTTGGGAAAAAACAAGAGGGAGCCAGTACAAAATGGTGCACGTAAACGTAAGAGCTGCAGTGCTGTTTACCACAACAGTGCTAGTGGGTGGGGCTGACCGAGTGCTGACTACCCATTCGAAAACCGTTTGAGGGTGAACGCAGGAGGTGTTATCAGCCAACCTAGTTGCACCCGCACATGGCTGAGCCGAGCTGCCCGCCCGATGTGCGCCGGCCAAAGCGGTGGATGGGACCGCGCCCCGCACTTTTGTAACGCTGGCGTACTCGTGGCGTGGTGGAAGGAATTCAGGCGTGGTAGCGTAAGGGGGACGTCTTCTTTTCAGGATCAGATAATCGCCAGAGCATGAGGGTAGTGTTTCCATCCAAAAAGGACTATAAGGCCTGAAAGAGAGAAAAACGACGGACGGCAGTCTGGCCCACCTGCAGATTAAGAAGCTCAGACAGGGAAGTTACCGGGGCGCATAGTGCAATTCAAAATATATGAACGGTGGTTGAGGAATCCGGGGTTTCATTTTTATATACATATATATATATATATTTAAATAGATGGGCTTACTAATCTAATGTGTGCATTGTCTGCGCTATGAGTAAACAGAATGAACCGGTATTTGGTAGGATCGCCTGCACTAGGAGTAAGAAGAATGAGCCGGCCCGGACGAAGGCAGCCAGAAAATTGCAAGAGGATAAGCTCAAAAATAGTCTTCCTCCATTGTAGATAGCGTATCAAAACCTCAAAGCTGCGCATAGCCCAACTTGTTGTTAAAACCCGTGGAAGAAAATGATTGGTCAGAAAATCCTGCGGATCTATTTATAGATTTGAAATTTTGTGCAAAGCAAAAATACCTTTGACAGCGGATCTTGCTACTCACCCAAAAGTTAGCCGAAAATAGGAAAAAACGTCTGCACAGAAATGAATGATTGATGCAAGGGAACAAATAAAAGAGCCTGTCCTTTGGTTCAAGTGAATAAAAGAGATTCTACACAACTGCTTAGGGGAAGCAAACACTTGCCCGATAATGGTAGCCAAAATTCAGCGTAAACGAATTGACTGTCTACCGTTAACCAACGTGAGCAATGAAACGAAAGTGGACCGAAGGAAAACAAATTGCCCCAAGTTGAGTGACCCGTGACTACACCAAATGTCCGCAAGCTAATCTCGGGCTGAAAATAGATGACAGCAAAAAACTGTCATTACAGGCGACTTGGGCAGGGATAGTCCGGTATCGGGAGGTGAACGAAAGGGAGAAGGGGGAAGGAACTTTCGATGAATCTAGATGTTACAGGCGCAGTTGCCGCTTTACACAGTTTTGGTTTTGGAAATACACCTATTGGCCGCTTTCGGAAGCTGTCTTGTCATCCGCTGCTTTCACAGCTTCCAAGAGACCTATGCAATGCACTTCGCGGGTCACTCTTACCACTGTTGTAAAAACGTTAACCGCTGTTAGAAGCCTATCGGAACTGGTGATCTTCTACCCTAAAAGGCTTAAAGCTCTGTGTATTCACTTCTGCCGGTTTCGCACAGTTGGTATGAATTCTGGCAACCACCTTCTGCAAGAGACCTTGACCAAGTAATTGGCTTTTCTTCACTCTTGAAGATATGCCCCTCGAAGATTAATGGATTCCACGAAATCGGCGCTAGATCTTGGTCCTAAAGAGGACTTTAGGGTTCAAGGCAAAATATACCACGTCGCTAGGGGATACCACTAATTATAAACTGCCAGTTAATATCAGTTTGGCTTCAGCATTATCTTTCAGACAGATCTTATCAGACGTTCCCATAACGCAAATCGATGGCCGGTGTACTGGGGTTCAAGTGCCGGTGAATCTCGAGTGTCGCGGCTTTTGCTCTCAGATTTAGGTCCCGATTCCAACGTGAAAGCCATTGATCAGCTCCAACAGAGTTTGAGCAATTATCGAGGTATATGTTAGATGGCACACTACTCTTTTGCGTGAAACTGCATTGGCTGCGAAAACGAGTCCGTGCTCATCGACTGTGCAACACTCGGTTCGTACGGCTAAGGGTTTCATACAGACCATTAAGCATCCATATCCTTTTTCCGTTTGTTTGCTGCATTTTACCCATAGGAACCAAAAGAGTAGATCGTTGTATCCGTGAGCACTACCAGCCAGACGTCACCGTGTGTTTCCGAGGAGGGGCCGCTAGTTGTTTTCCCACTGCGGATATGCACCCCGATATCGCATACACCATTTGAACTACGACTTTAATGTCGCCCTTCTGCTCAAGAGCCGAAACCGTTTTGTACGTTGTTCGGCAAGTGATTTCCCTCGCACATCCTTCCGCTGCTTAAGTTATGTCAGCTCTCGAGCCGAAAGGATAACCGCAGGCTACTCTCCTGTTTTATGTCGTTGGAAACAGGTAGCTCGGAAACTTTATGCCTCTAGCTCTGGTTAGAATTTCCTTTGCCGAAAGGTTATTTTCGGGGATCCATGGGGTCATCTCAGTTGGTCCCCTTCCTGCGCGGTCGATGAAGCAGCAACGTTCTTGAAAGCAACCAAGTGGAAACGAACCCAAAATAACAATCCGACCAGGAGGCAGCTGATTAGGCTTCCCCAATTGTGATCGGCCAGTCAGGAATGCTTAGTTGAAAAATCGGACCCGGGCATCCTTTTGTACTGCGAGACTGCGTTTGATTGCTGATTGGAATACACGAGGAAGACTGGCTCCCTCTGGGTGGTGGTTTGATAAAATGACTTTTAGAATGACGGGATTATTGGGCATCCAATTTTTGAGGTGGAAACCAGCCTCCTTATCAGTTCCGTCAACCCCAGCACGTTTTCCTTGCTCTCGTCTTCCTTCGCGGACGGACCCAATTATTCTTCAACGTAAACGTTGCTGGTAATGCAATCCAATGTGGTCTGTCTATTTGGCCCTCGCTGTATCGCTGCTGTCTCTCGCAATGCAGTTTGCGCAAAACGTTGGGTGGAGCTGCACCAAATGGATGGAAAGTCATCCTGAACCCCAAAATTGGTTAGCTTATGTCGTTCTCAGCCCGATACGAAGGATCAAACTCATTCCAATTTGTTTCTTTACCTTCACTTGCAAGAACCTAACTCTTGTATTAGCAGATATTTCGAGTTGACCCAATGAAATGCGACATCGAACATTGATCAATGGTTTAGTCCACTCTGGCCCCCAAAATGGTCGATCTTTGGGAAATATTCTTTTAAGCTTTGCCGCGCAATCAAATACTCCGCGAAGATTCTCTACTGCCCTAGATTTCAACACTTGGCGATGAGGCAAATACTATATCCTCTTTAACACGGTTTTTATAATCAGCTTCACTACGTACCCAAGAGATTCGCAGTGCACCACCGCCTCGCGGCATTGTTTTACCAGCCGTCTCTCATAAAAAATTCTTTCAACTATAACATTTTTTGAAGCAAGCACACCTTGATGTTTACGAAGCCCTCGGCCTTCGGACACCACGGGCTTGGAGCCTCCAAAGGGCAGGAAGAATTCTTGTCCCCCTTCATCTTGTTGATATTCCCATAAGGTTTTCTCTGAAAGCGTTAGGGAGGTCAGTCATGCATCACGAAATGCTTTATCGTATATCCGGTGCAATCGCTCCTCTGCACTTTCTGGCCCTGAAGTGATGTATATGACCAGAGCCTACAGTAGCCACATCATACCGTGCCCACCGCATATGGGGAATGGCGATGACGGTCTCTGATCAGTAATCCAGTGTACATCCTGAAGTCACCATCAAAGTAGCAAGTCCACCCTTCCGATTTCCTGATCGACCAGGCCCGTGTCTCGCAAGTGCGGCCACCGTGAGAAAATTGCTCTAACTGAATTTGGGGCCTGCATCGGCAGATCGGCCAGTCTATATGCATCCTTCAGCTCGATACCTTCAACATCGTCCATCAAAACGAGGTGCAAACAATCTCGACCAGCAGCTAAGATATGCCTCCTGCACGCCGTGCCTACTGCTAAAGACCCCAGAGAATTTACAGTCTGGTGCTCTTGGGCAATTTGTTCAACCAATAAACTTGCATCCAAACCACTGTCAGGACATGCGCATTTACCAACCCCGTGTGGGCGGCCACTTCCGAAGCGGCTACGTTCAAGATCCTACGAGCACCACACAGGTGTTCGGAGGATCGTGGGCGAGCACTGCCTTTGCCTGGTAAAGCAACTTGTGGTTCCTGTCCAAGCAATTTTCTCGACAGCAACTGGAGTTGATTCCGCAGATCATTGCGCGATACGATTTTTACCGGGGAATAAAATAGACGCCAGCGTGTTTTTCCATGCTCAGCGCTCTTCCACGCAGGCCCTTGGGAAATTTCGGCAGTTGAATATTCCCTAGCCTACACCGCACAGTTAACACTCGGGATAGCCGCGCCGTCACGCTAAATAGCATATACTTGCCCAAAGATGCGATCAGCCATGTTCTTCCGCAGTATGCAGCGGCCGGCTGGTGGAAGGAATTTTGGCCCCGTATCCTTCTGAATATGTGACATAATCTGCTTCCGGCTATTCTCGTCTGCCATCTGGGAATCTGTTACGTCCCTAGTATTGGCCTCGCAGTTATCCCAGCTTATCACTTTCGGTTCCTCTGCCCAGAGACTCCGTAATTGCGACGGCAGATAAAAATAATACCCTCCACTTATAGCCTGAGTGATCTAAGATTAGTTGATATTTCTGCATCTTTTCCGGTTGGTCCAACGCAGCGCAAGCATCTTTTTTGATAAGTATTGAATTGCGCATTACGCCATCAATCAGGTTTTGAGCAAACTTGAACAGCCGTTTGAATGCCTCCCAGTAATTTCCCCAATCCAGCTTACCCCTGAGCACCCTCCAACATGAAACATCAATCACTGGCCTCCTTTTCTCGCCCCGGACAATATTTTGTTAGACACAGTAGTGCCTGCCGGGGATATAATGTCTTGGAATCAGTGGAACTGTCGAACTGTTTCATGAACTTGTAGTACCGCCAGGGGCGCCCATCGGGCGTAGACAACTCCGCCATGGTTAAGGTAAGCGATGATTGAGCCGAAGGGACGAGTTGCCCGAGCAGTGTGACCTTTGCTATCTATTCCACTTATGCCCTCATGTTGATCCTCAGCGGAACATCCTTTGGCCTCTAGAGCCATGATGCTCTCTGCCGTCTTAGCTTGTGTTTTAGGGGCGGCCAATCGCCTCTGATTACGCAATTCTACGTGCATAAGCATCAGTATTCCTACTGAGAGTATAACTACAATACGAATTGGCACTGAAGGGACAAAGAGTTAAACGGGCTTAACGGGATCAGGAGCACCCAAACGTTTACCAGACTTGCTGCATAACTTCTCAGTCAAAATACACTCGTGCTCCTTTTCTGGGCATTTCTGATGTCCTCTCATTCCTACATGATTAACTTGATCATAGCAAATGATGCAATTCATAGTCAAAGGGGAATCCCAAAACCAGAAACTAAAATCAAAGCCAATCGGTATACAAGCAAAAAAGGGTTTCACAAATTTCGGCCCAAAGATGGAACAAGAGCCAATTTCACTGTGCAGAAGTAACAACGTGATCCACGCGGGTCCCAAAACAGTGACTGTTGAATTCGCGCAGTGAGTGTGGGCCAATGAATCTTTAATTGAGCAATGACACGAGTAAGATGGGGCAGCGAATTAATTTGTATGACAGTGGCCTCGTGAATTCTAATGTAAAAGGTAGTTTTCGGAGGATTTTTCTCAGCCCTGAGTTGCAGTTGGCAATGCATATGAAGGGCAACCAATTAGTGAGTGCTAGTCAATGACTTGTCTGCAACGATTAAATAATATCTTGAATTATTTACTTGATAGTGCACACCTGAGACCGCGACTGTTGATGTTCCACTGATTTAGTGAAATCTGCTCTTGTTGTTGCTCTACCATATTCTGCTGTATAATATAATACTCGTATATCTCTCGGAAACTTCGAGAGGCATGATTGGTTGCATGATCAAATATTACAGGGGTATTGCAATTCACATTGAACAAGCAGATACACATTTGGGTACAAAATGAGAAGAAACAGCAAAAGTGGCTCATCAAGTGGAACACGGTGTTTGTACGCACCAGCGATGCGTATCGCAGGTGCACAGTTCAACTGGACGATGGTGGCGGGGGCAATGGCGAAACATCCCCCCACGAAGCGACCATGTTTTGCGGGCATTCAAATCATTGGACGCAACTCATCCACCCGCGATGACTGATAAATACCAACTGTCCACCAGGTGATAACCGGTAACGGTTGGTGTTAAATGTCAGCTGTTATAAGCTTGCAATTTGGTGAAAAAGTGATGAATCAGAAGGTGCGAAGCTAGGGGGATAATATTGATGTTAGTCTGTACAGAAAAATAAATTGTCTATTTAGCATGCCAAATCCATGAAAAGTATTGGTTGTGATATTAAAAATGACCTTTTTGTGTTGCGTATTTTCGTTGATGGCTGGTAAGTTGAAAATATATAGAAATATCTGTTTGCCCGAGGATTGCGAAGATGTATACCCATGTATAATTTATATATATATATAAACATACGTGTGCACCAGGGTAGTGTAATATTTGTATACATTTTTTGCTCCATAATCGTCGCATAAATTTAGTTTGACGAGTTTATGCGTTTAGCTATTATGTATATCGATTTAAAGTGGTAAAAATGTGTATATGTACATATATATATATATCTGTCTATGTATACATACAGAAATATACATGTATAAGTAAATAGATGTGCACCAATAGGTATATAGTTTGGACACGTTAATGGCAGAACGTGATAAACCCATATACGTATGTGTAGGGCAGACGCATACGTACATGCATTTATATATGTATATATATATAAATCTTCATATATACAGCTATGTATATTTTCACTATAAATGTATATCAAACACGTTGTTGCATCGACATGTACAAATTACGTAATAATAAACGAATGAGCACGGAAACCCCAAACTTTGTTGCGCACGTAAAAGATGACTCACGTACCAACAACCTAATGCACACAATGAAGTCGTAACAGAATTAACCGATTTTGGAAATCCGTGCCAATATTCAGATAGTGGTGGCCCCAAAGGGGCCGTGGTGGCGTTCACGTCAATCCCGTCTCTCCCTCTCTCTCGCAGTCTTTGTTCCTTGCGCCTCCGTCGTCTTCTGTGGGCCTCCGGGGTCCTCTTCATCTTCATCTGTCTGACGTCGTCTTGGGCTCTTCAGATTAGCCTGCAATGGAAATGGTGAATATTAGTATTAATGACGCTTACCTTGTGCTGATAGACAATGGACACATATGTACACCTCTCAGCCCAGGTAGTTGGCGCATTGCCAGTGAATCCAACGTTGACATAAGTCGCATTGCACCCACTCTGTTGTTTCGTCCAAATCCACCACGGGCTGCTCCAGTCTGCAGATGGCGCATAGGTCCTGTGTGATCGGTGAAGGTGGCGGCTGCGAATGCCTGCGTTTCTTCAGCTTCTGTAGTCTGCAGCCAGCAGAAGTCATGACGGCGTGCTTCCTAAAGCTAACCAACTGTAAGGGATCACCAACGATCTGTATATCGACGTCTTATGCTGGAAAACCATAAAGTCACATTCAAAATAGGAAAAACTTGCGTAAAAACGGCGAACGTAGTGGCTAAACAAAAATGAATCACCTATATGGGCAGCGGTCGCGTCCGCACAAACAACCATGGCAGCCATGGGAGCGCAACCGACGTGGTTTTCTGTTTAGCATGTATTTATACCACAAATCGTCCGTTTAAACAATAATCAGGTTCACGAGATTACCATTTTCATAATTCCCAAAAAATTCACAGTAAAGTTTATTCCATTTCCATAACAATTCTCTTTCAGCTTCAGAGGAGCAACTTTTCAACGTGGAAGTTTCGTCACTATCGGGGGCGGGCGTTGTATCTGCAGTATTCGGATTTAACGGGTCTGTTAAATAGACATGAATGTTATACTGCCATGAAGAAAGTCTCCAAAGACCTTGAGTGAAATGTAGAAACTTATGAAAAACGGACAAAATACCTGGCGGGGAGGGTGTTGATGGCCGAACGAAACCCTGTTTTAAGCGGATGTGAAAAAGAACGACGGTTACTGTATCATGGATCCTGGAGCCAAGAAAATAGTTGGAAGCAATTTGAAAATGCGAGGGGACGAAGAACATTGGCTGACCATTGTTCAAAGACATGAAGAATGGAAATGTCGCCGGCAATGAGGAATGAAGATTAATGTGATATGCGCTGAACAATATATATTTAACGCTGGTAAGCCAGTGTGGAATAAAAGCGGGTTTCTTTGCTCCTTTGTTTGCGTTTGTGGGCTTAGCTGATAGGGCTTACTGGCATATTGATAGCCGCGATTGCCGAGGCGATGATTGGGGTGATTTTAGTGGTAGACGATAGTAGAGACATGTGGAACAGGGATCTAAGCGTGGGTGCCTTCGTGGCAATTGGATGTCAACGTGGT
>LUCM01003452.1:0-10173 GCA_008360955.1 Fasciolopsis buskii
ATGGCTAGGGTCTCCAGCGTACGGGCTAAACACACCTGTTGGACTATACGCATCAATGTTCGCACACTGAAGGTGACCAGTTTGAAAAGACATCGAAGACGAAGAAGTGCGTCAGCCGGCGGAAACGGGTTCGGGTAGATTTGGATGCAACGTGAGGGAAAACGCGAGAGAACAGGGACAGGACATATATGAATACATATATAGATGCAGTACGTAGTATTTGGATGAGTGAACAAAACTTGCCCGGGAGCACACGACCGGTTTCGCGATTATTGTCGTTCGTCAGGTATGCGTACCCAGTGCTCTCTTGTCTATATTATATATATATACATATATATATATATTCATCGCTTAAACAAAACAAGCCGAGATGCATGAAAGGCTGCGAATAGAATAAATAGGAAATCGACACCAACATTGACGGCAAATGAACAGCACTTGGAGGTAGTGCACGCTACTCAAGTCGTTTTGCGCAACTAGTTGTGATCTTAGTATCCCAAATACTAAAAAAACAGCTCTGTACTAGCTGGCGCGTCCCTAATTTCTGATAGCGAAACGGTTGTCCAGCTTCACATACACGGGCCAGTTCACTGGTTAATGTTTTCAGACGTTTTCCTCATGTAATCGACTGGCTACCTCAAACTATCTTCCACCGATTACTTGCCTCAGAGAACGTCGTACGTCGATGCAGTTGCTCTGAGTGATTCGGTATGTATGTATACATGAGTATGGTTCTAGTTAGTGGAGAATTCGGCTGTCGGAAAGGGACACAACCTCAAGGTAGGAAAATTCATGGCAATTACCAATACATACGAAAAATTATCAAAGGCTCCATCTTTTCAGAAGTACTGTAGCGGACCCCGGATAAATGTTGCCAGCGGTGTGAGACTTTTCTGTCAGGTCGCACAAAGAAGTGGCCTAAGATGTACTACATACTAAACGGGTTTTCTTTGAGGGTAGTAGTGAACAGTAGTGGGTTGTTGTGCTGCAAATGTGAATGTGTTTAGGAAACGGACAGTCTTTCGAATGCAGGATTGGGAAGTGCCTGGTAGGATGCAGCCCAGCTTCGCAATACATTGTAACAACGAATGATGACTTTATTCAGGTTGCAATGTTTACTTATAGTTGGTACGTCGTGCGTGACTTCGGTTCCAGAAGTAAATTTATTTAAACACGAGAACATGATAATCCGATCGAATGCACAATTATCATAAACCTAGGTTAGAAGAATTTCAGGGTGCAACAGATTATGTTTATAAATTCTAATTTGCTCGTTTGTTTGATCTAAATCGTTCTATTGCCGAGTATTCCACCAAGAAGTGAGACAGAAGTGATCGAGATTTTATGTTAGTTTTCGCTTTTTATTATTTATTATCAGTATATAAGGACATTTCCGCCTGAGTGAAGTTCCGGTTTGCTTCAAAGTGGATCTTTTCTTGAAAGTCATTTCAGTATGCTACAGTAATTGTCTGCGTTGCTTTCACGACAATGAAGCAACGTAATGGCTAAAGTGAATCTTCTTGATACTGTTGGTTGTAGATAAAAAAAACTCCCTGTCACTAGGCTCATCATCATTGAGACCTTATCTAGTTCTATGCCACTGTATGTCTGAGAGTCACGATTGGCGATTCCCACTCTTCCCTGTAGTGGGACTCATCGGATATGGGACATGTCCCCTCCTCCATACGCGTGTTTCTAGCATGTAATGAAAAATTGGGATTGTAAGCGTCTGCGGACTTTGAATCTTTGTTTACCGTCGTCCATCGCTTAGGGCCAACAAAACGAGTATTTATGACAATTCACGCATTAACTTCAAGAAGGTCATTTTATGGGAGCAAAAAAATTATCATACTGAAGTGGATTGACAGTTTTATTCATATCACTATCAAGTTATCGATGGAAGTTCTTGATTTCCCTCCAAAGAATTAAAAATGCTTCAGATGCTAGCTGATGTTGGGCATGCGTTGAAAAAAGCAACAAAGGGGGTCTTACATTAGGCGTATGTAGTTTTTTTTTAAGTTTTACTTCAAGAAAATATCCTCAAAAAGACTTTCCCACTACCCAACATCGGTCGAGGTTTCTCTTTTGATCATGATTAAAACATACGGTATAATAAATAGTTCATGGGTAGGATACATTTCTTCGTTTTGGTTGTGGAGATATTGGTCGAATCACAGGAGCGCAAACTTTTTATGAGATTTATCATTTTTCATGGATGAACTCATCATTGTGCCTCAATAGAACTTACCGAACCGATGATTTGTTTATAATCTGATTTATTTCATGCTAGGGTACACCAAACGGTTGACTTCGGTCTATCTGGTTGCAAACCATAGTCTGGACTCGTTATCGAAATTACGTTCATCGTTTCCAATAAGTAATCCACTTAGATACTTCTATACAAATAGTGAAATCTGGATTCTTGCATCTGGGACAGGAAGTACCAAATGTAATCTCAAACTAATTGTTAAACCTCATGTCAAAAAGACCCGTAAGGAGCGCTGAAACATGAAGGCAGATCGCTCTCCAGTGAACGCGAGCACTTTATTTTTACCAGTGATTACTACACTTCTTGAGCAGATTTTCTTTTGTCCTGGTGGGCTCATATTTTCTAATGGTTGGGGTTTTTATGTTGGTGACAAACATGGCGGAAATTCCAGCGCACCTGCTGGTTGAACAATTCGCTATCGTTCGGTTCATTGCTTCATCTGACCTGTCGGAATCTCATTTGGTGAATCTCACTTCAAGTTGCGAGGTCATCGCTGTTTGTCCTCTCTTCTTCTTTTATACTTCCTAGCAGCTTTGGAGCATACCCCTTCCACTGCATTCATGCGTCTAGAATGTGATAAAATGTAAAGCGCACGGCTTATTGTTCTAGTGTTCCAACGCTTCCCACTCATTGCTAACCTTAACCACTACTCTGACTCCTGCAATTGCAGTTGAACCGCTGGTTCTGCGATACTCCCTCAGGCATTTGTTGAATACATGACTCAATGCAGCAGTGCTTCAACCGATTACCTTGCACTAGATTTCTCACTATTTCTCATCCTGTTTTCTTGTTGTCGGGTCGATGGGGCTGTAAAATAGCAACCAAAACTGGAGTACATCAAATAAGATTAACAGTTGTAGAACCCTACTGAACTGACTACTAGACGTGAGTGCAAGTACCTTTTATCTATGGTATGATGTGCAAAATCGAAAAATATTCGTCAAATGCATGTTCTGTTAGTTTTGATATATATATATATATATATATAATGTTTGTTTTCAGTCATAGTTTAAACCGTTCTCATCCGCGCTTTTCTGCGTTAAAGGTGAAAATAAACAGGAACGAATCTATTTCCGTATGGATCATCATGCCGCCACGCTACGCCCCCTTGTCCTCGCTATCCGATCAGCGCTCATGGTTTCCTTTGAATCTGGGTCGCTCCTTCGGTCCGGATATCAAACAGAATTTGCACTTCTATGCATTCGATCCACGTGGGATTCCTGGATGGTCTGGTAGAATTTTGCTACGTTCCGATATCGATGGTAAGCAATCCGTTTGAACATGTACCAATAAAGGTAGATTTAAACTGATTTATCACGATTCTTTTTCTGAAGTTTAACACCCAGATATGTTGTCCTTTCAGTATTTTTGAACATCAGATTCAGCTGATTTTCTTACGTCATGGTTTCCACTACTGACGCTGCTCAGTTTTGAATGGGCACTATACTCCACTCATTCAGCCGGCGGATCCTACGGTGTACTGTCTACAGAATGAGCGCTACTTGTACGGTTTGTCAGTCTTGAATTAGTTGCAGTTTCGTTTAGTTCGGTAGGGTAGCACAACCCAGTTATGATTGACAATATTCACAGTATCGACCAAATTTCACGTTTTCTTCTGTTGTTTTATTGACTGGACTGAGTGGCTGCAGTAAAGAAAATAATCCAGGTGATCGTTCCTGGCCTTATTTTGATTGATCGTCCTGTTTCGTTCGGTGCCTTGTGGGCCTCGTATGTGTCATTATGACGTGACTGCGAGTGATTGTGAATTTCCGTGGAGATACGCATAATTGTTCCATTTGTTCTCTGTATCAGTTCTGGGGAATTATTTTATTCTCCTTAATATCTGTCGCCGTGATAAGCTGGGCATTTTTGATAATCGAATCTGATGAGATCATGACATACCTGATTGAGATAATGATGTACTCCCTTGTGTTTCAAACGTTTGATTGTGATATGTTGATGTTTTTGCTTATGCTTTTATTGAGCTCACTGATCTTGTTTTGGGTTTAGAAGGTTGCCTTGTAAAAGTTCTCAATTGATTCAGTACCCGTAGTACGTATAAACATCGTGTCTATTATCGAACGTTTTTATTGCACCATGACGTAATCAATTGCTGCCATGACCCAGCAGACTGATTTATCCCGAGTGCGAGACTGAGTGTGTTTCATTGCTGCACATCCTGGCGCTGATGAAGCCGCCCAGGCTTCTCCATGGGAAAATCAAATTTTAAGCTCACTTCACCAACAGACGGCCATCTGTTGTCGATCGACTCATTAACACACCTGTGGTTCTATACTGTTCCAAGTCCCAGGGTCGCGGTTTCAGGCTCTCTCCATTGGTGTAATGAACCTTAGAGAGTAAATGTTATCTACGGCGTCCACACTCAGGCATTCATTGAACTCAACTACCCGAACAGTCCGGAATTTTACAGTCACTGCCCATGACGTGAAACATTCCATCACACTACATATTATTGAGACTTTCGTCAGGAAGTCAAAAGTGAGATGGAGATTAGGCAGTAAGTAAATATTTTTTGGCGTTCTAGCTAGGGTCAAACATCATCCACCAGTTGATTGGAGGTTGAACAATAGAACAATAGTGAACGGTTTCCTAATGCATTTACGCATACAATCCGGCTTTGTATGGAGTAGGACATATGGCGTCAGTCTTTTATTTCATTCTCTTTATTCTCAGGACACGGGAGATGCGATTGGAGCCGCAGAGTTGCACTAAGCGAGACAGGCGACTCAAATTGGCGAAGCAAATGCAGCTACATTGATAATCTTTTTGTGCACAATCGACTCTGTTTGCGCGGTTCGATTACCTCTCAATCATGTGCCATCGAGGTCTGAGATTTTTTTACAGAACACTTTTGCCGCTCCTGTCCGGTTTTCATTTCCGTCTTGATTCGAATCTTTAAAATTGGATCGACAAGCTACCTTTATTGTTCGTCGACGTCTGTTTCTCTTCGGTATATTTTTACCATGAAATGAAAATCCAATACGGGATAACATCTTTTATCTTTTACTCCCTTTATAAATGAAACAACAACGTACATCAATGGATGTATTAAAGTGGTATTCTTTATCTGAATCCTATAGTAATTCCTTGTCCTATTGTAGTGAATGGTTTAGAGACGTGTCCGCTGAAAGCGAAGGAACATGATATTGGTACACCATGTACAGCATATCCGCCCAATAAATCAAATTTAAACTGAGCTGCTGTAGACATCCGCTGTTCACATCACAGTTAATCTAGTTTGCCACAGGCTAGTTTGACAGTAATCTCTTTCATCCGTAGCTATTCATGAGTTGCTTTGATCGGGGTCAGTAATTGATGTACACTGTTGACGTAACAAATGTAAGTATACACTTCTACACGAAAGTCATTTTTCTTATCTCAGTAGTGTTCAAAGCACCGTTTACTGAGGTTTGCATTCAGGGCTGTTAATGTACGATCATGTGTTTCAGTCGTTCGAACCAATTTTTTCTGCCTCATGCTTACGATTTGCCTGTGCCTCTTTTTGTTATCAGCAGCTCTCATCTTTACCGGTGCCAAATGCGAACATCACACATTGTCGTCTTACAATCGAATTCGGTGGCGCCTGGGATTACCCGAGGGGCCAAAAGAACTGCTTCAGGGTAAAACCTTACCTTTGGAGTCCAACGGGGATCTGTCCGGAGCTATCAGCTTCTCGAAAGGATGTTATGTTGGACAAGAATTAACTGCGCGTACGCGATTCACCGGCGTTGTCCGTCGCCGCTACTTGCCTGTTCAGCTGTCTCTTGTCGATCGAAACGATCAACCCCTAGTAAAATTTGAGGATCCTGTGTAAGTGCTGAAACAAGCTACCTGACACTGAAGTTGTCTGTTTTACCCATTGGTCCCGTTTTCTTCTCAGAGTACTTCACTGTTTTCAACGTTGTGTTAATGAAACAAATGTTTAAACTTTAGAAAGGCTTCACGACCGCGAGGCGAGGCGATAAACTAGGAAATACTCACGCAATTATTTGGTGCTCGCGAAAAGCGTGCGCGTGAGATCCAAATCGGTTTCCGACTCGGCCGAGGTTGTTCCGGTTACATCGCAGGCAACTATTCCGTTGGTTACCATTTTTGTCTTCCTTGATGTGAAAGCGACATTGGACTCGTTCAACCGTTCAGCTCTGTGAAGTTGCCTCTCACTAAAGGGTGTTTCGGAGAAGTTCATTTCTTCTTTCCGGTATTTACATACGAACATCCGGAGCCAATCTCGTGCTTATGGTGATCTTCCACCCAAGTATATCGGGAGAAGTGATTTCCGCGAGAGTTGTCATCTTTCACCTTTCCTCTTCAACTTTATGGTTGTGATGATTTTGTAAGATGTTCTGTCTTCATGTGGAAATAGTAGTACTCATATTTACTCAGACATGAAACTGCCTCAATCAGAATATGCTTTTGAGTGAAGACTTGGTCCGCGTTCCATCCAGAGTTCAAGGTAGAACCACATGCCGCCTGGTTACAGGTAAGGAAACAACCACCAAAGTTAGTAGTTATCCGTGAATAAGTTTTCCTCTTTGCCGCACTCTTCACTAGGTAAGTGAGCATCAACATCGACCCAGACTGTTTTGTCGCCAGGCTATCCTTAAACCGATCCTTAATAGTTCGGTTCAGTTCATTTTTTTAGCCATTAATCCTGCCCCAATGTGCTGTGTTTTTGGTTACTGCCTCACAGCATCGTCTACTTAGAAGTGGAAAACAGAACGAAGAATAGTGAAAAATCGACTGCAAAATAATGAGTTGAACAATTATACAGGCAACGAAAGACTTTCAATCCAAAGACATCATTAGATTATCGTGCTATGCGCGAAATTGGTTCCCCGTGTTGCGTGAGGCGGTTTTTCATTGCAACTCATCTGCCTTATAAAACTCAAATCCGCCTCATATTTAGATACTATGGTAATGTATGACATGGGGATTTAATCTGCCTCTCTTCCTATCGTTGACCGAGCTCAACTAAGAGCTATCTGGCTAATTGATGACCGTTCCCTAACATTTACTTTGGAGTCGGGCGGTCCTTTTACTACCGGCGATTGCTTAAACAATTAGTCCTTTAGCATTTTCCAGCCTTTCTCGCACATAGGCAGATAGTCATCCTTATCAAGTTTCTATTACTGGGTATCGTACTTCTGCCTTTCCTTTATATTTTTCCCGGTGACTTCAAAACTGTGGAACACTTCTGCTACTTGTATTCCCTCCCACAATCGTTTTCCCTTCAAAAGCAAAATCAATATCCTGGCTCTCACGTGAATCTTCCACTTTCCCTTATAGCACTATCTTTTGTTAATGAGTTTTATGGGATAATTCACCATGTGATATGGTCGCTAAACTCACCATTAAGAAACCATGGAAGTTGTTTCATCCTTGTTAGAAATGATGAGCAGTGCATGTGCACCGCACCTCAACTGGCATGCGAACCCAGGATAAACGATTTGGAGTCGAACGCCTTAGCCATTGCACTACCGGACACACTGAACGGTTTGTTCAATGTAGCTTTATCTGTCTTATGGTGGAGGTTGAGCTCAAAGTCACATAGAGCGCTAACGTTTTGTGTTCCTTAAATGTCATTCCCTCAGTCAATCGAAAAAATCCGATGTACCTGTTAACTCATCTTTTTGCTAAAACCGCACACCCAATTTATCTAGTTCATCTCATATTTTCATGATAAATTTAGTGGTTTTCAAGGCAACATCGCGTTGTACTTGTTCATTTCGTTTCTCTGCTTATTGTCACTTTCCACTGAAAGGTTCTTCTTCAGGGTGGTTGCTGGTTAAAGGAATTGTGTCTGCCATATCCTTACTTATTCCACTTCTAAGATATACTTAATACATCGTTACGCTTAAATTCTACTTTTCTGCTG
The DNA here is from genome assembly GCA_008360955.1 of Fasciolopsis buskii. Classification (NCBI taxonomy): domain Eukaryota; kingdom Metazoa; phylum Platyhelminthes; class Trematoda; order Plagiorchiida; family Fasciolidae; genus Fasciolopsis; species Fasciolopsis buskii. The sequence continues at coordinate 8,166 of LUCM01003452.1, forward strand.
CAACAGCGATTTGTCTCACTCGGCCATTGTCAGCTATTCTTCTGAAATGGGAGAGGATAACATTAAATCAACCCGGCCGGTAGGTTGGCTTCGTGCGGTGGAGTGCGCTAGAAGCGAATCAAGTGTGACACTGGAAGGTCTCGCTTTGCTACGCCTTTCCGAGGCCGCAGCTCATCAGTCTGAATTACGCGTGCTGTTGGGGTCTTGTTGGTATCGCGTGAGGCCTCTTGTTCCCACTTGGTGGCCAAAGGAAATAGCACCCGAATTACCGCGAAATCTCATATAGTCCAAAGGGCGTTGTTCCAGTTATGCCATTCGCAATGACTGATTCAACCGCAACACTAAATCAATCTTGACATCCTGTTGTACATATTCCGAAGTGTTTCATTCGCTTATATCAAATTTTTGTCATTTACTTCTGCATTCTGCTTCGTAATTAGCTGTATGCGTTGTGCTATTGTGGCTTTATTGATCGAACAAAATATGTTCTTGTTGTCGCATATATGCCCTGTTAATGGCCGTCTTTAGTGTTGTCAAGTCTGACTATCAGTAGATTCGCGTTAGTGCCCCAGTCACTGCCCGCTTTGGATTTTCCGGTCGAAGAAGTTGTCTAATTACGTTCCAATGTGTGTGTGTTTGTCGATCTCGGTCGGATTTTTATAAGTCACATGTTTTTCTTTGTACGGTAAATGTTTATAACGATGAGCCACCAAAAGTCGGTCTCGTGAAAACAAAATATATCATTTTGACAAAAGCCTAACTGATTTTTTCGGTTCACATTTTTGCAATAAAATCTTTTTCTGTGAGGGAAAGAATGTCTGTTTACAGTGAAAATCAAAGGCCAATATGAGGATGAATTTTCGAAAAATAGATGGAAGAAATGAGTGATGAAATAGTCATCGAGGGAGAATGAGCATGAGACCAATGCCTCGGCTCGTAACACGTTGATCTAGCGCTGAGTTAGCCGAAATAGTGAACCATGGAAATTCTTGAGTTGCTTGAACGGATTGTGAGCTGGAAAAGCTTGTATGGTGCGTTTGTATTTTCTATTTTCTGTCCGCAGTGGGTCAGTTTCTAAACCATCTACAATGCAGAAGGTTATTACACGTCTGATAAATTATAGGTGGGATTAGATCTAGTTGGTCCGATCGAGTTCCTACTGGTAGGCGAGATTAGAGTTAAAAACTCCAGCTTGAAACTTCACGCAAGGAAGACAGTGGCGCCCCGATTTTAGTATTTTTATTTACTGTTTAATCCCTGAAAGAAATCGTAGGTGTATTGACAAATTCCGCTGTATTCTTCACTGCCCTGGTGAGATATGTAGTGAAATTTCTAAACTCGCAATGACTAAAGTTCATTTTCTTAAGAAGTAACCGATAGCTGGTGTTTGAACAGCGGCTCGTTTAACGAGAGAGATTGCTGAATGAAAACTGACCAAGAATTAAATGTCATTACGTTCATAATATGAATCAGACACTAAAGTAATAGAAACAGTTTAGATTGAACATTGCTCGTGCCAGTTAGAACTCTAGTAAGATTGGGTATCGAAATTCTTACGGAAATCTGCAGGATAGGTGTAAATAGGTGGCTGGAGGAAATGGAGCTGCGGAATTGGTTTGCAGAGTTTAGTGCGCAATGATAATAACTTTATGAAGAGATGCTAGTTTGACCACTGTGCTATCACTGGTTATCGGTGGTCGCGCAAGAGTGGACCGTAATAGACAAAACTGGCTTAGATGCAATCCGGTCGTATAAGACGGTGGGAAATCGAAACTGCGTTATCTCATTCGCTACAAACGCCCAGCTGATACAGTGGTATTTCTGGAAGATAACATTGATGCTGTGCAAATTAAGAGTTGTCCTATTCAATCAGGACGAACGGTCCCAATTTAACAACAAAACCACATGATCTGGCACATGGCTTAGGGAATTTTTGGGGTGAAGTTTAGTTTAGCAGAAGACCTATCAGTTGCCCTTACTATAAATCTACTGTTTCTTAGACGCAGCC
>LUCM01003453.1:0-20589 GCA_008360955.1 Fasciolopsis buskii
AACCGTGAACAGTGGCGATCGAGCTGTCATTTTCTGTCGAGTCAGAACGATTGAAAACAGGTGCGTTTGTACAGTTAGACTGTGTTCCTTGTGTTGGCTGCAGCAGCATCTTATCTTTTCCCGCCTGTGTAGGTGCACTCCCTGTTTCCGTCGGATATTCTCTCTTTTTATATAAACGTGTAACTCTGGGGAAAGGCAGCGGTCAGTGAGGCTTGCCTTGCTGTTCAACGCTGAACGATGATGATGATGATGCTGTCATCATCTGCTCTGTTTACTCAGCATTAGTTTTAAGATCACAACACCATTCGTCAGCCTAGCGGTCACCCTCGCTGGTTCAGGATTGGACACAGATCACATTCCAGTAAGCTATAGGGGAACTTACCCTGACTCTGCTCACGCATTCATATATTGTGGCCTCTGTATGCTTTGATGGAACCTGGAGGAAGATGGCATCTCCAGTCAACGTCGCTAAGCTATCGGATCCTACTGTGCTGAGCAGCTGCTGATTTTAAGTGAGAAAAATTGGGAGCCATCCCACAATGCCCTATAGAGCAACTTTCGGCTCTCGTTGTATCCTACCTATAATCCATTTTGTTGTGGCGTTACCTCCAGGACGGAAAGTCACTGGATATTAGCAAGCTACCTCGAACTTAAAGATATCCGCTGTTCAATCCCGGTGGATTCAGCCACCAAACAAGCCTGTCTGGCACTGACTCAGGCTGACCGCAAGTCCGGAATAACTCCCGATAACTGGTGAAATCGGCTACTGCCTCACTGAACTTCCGAAAATTTTGGCGCTCAAATTATCTTGCTGATGTTAACACGTGGCGTCAGCGAGACAGTCTGCGGACCTAATGGAAAGCTTCTCTGTAGTCTTCGTCATTTGCGACAGAGATCAACTGAACATCCGCAGTTTAACGGGAATCTGCTGCCAACTACTGTATTTCCTGTTGAACGTATTGTTCAGTATCTGAGTCTTGCTTACCGAAACTGTCTTCTTTACCGTATATTCCTCCAAGTGTGCAAGGCCCCAGACTCAGACGGTGTGTCGCTGGTCTTTTTCAGAGATATAGGATGCAGTGTGGTGAAAAAATAATGCGTTTTCCCGTGTTGGATGAGGAAGGAGTTGGATTGGATACACTGCTCTGTAGTTCGTTTCAGGGACGACCTTTGCCCACAAATTTTCACCCTTACATCCCTTCAGAATCACCTCTCGGACGATGTGATTCCAGTTGGTTGTCAAGCTACCAAACTCATTGTAAGAGACAGTTATCTATTTCCACATGTGAAGCCCAAAATTCTATATGTAAACGACTGAAGCGATACACGGAAAACAAATTCCTTGGCGTTAAAACCCTTTTCCACGACCGGATGAGCATAATTCCAGAAAAATACCACATTAATACAGCCTGCAATCGTAGGTATATTTCCGACCGAGAAACCTTGTGCAGTCTGCACTGTGACAACGTTCGACCACTCGACTGTTGAGTGCATGGTCTGATGATAGGGACGCTTTCAAACCGTGCTGAGCTGCCGCATCGCGCGTAAAGAAAGGCAAATAAAATACGTACACAAATGTCACCAAACCGGAACTTCGCATTATTTTACTTAATCAAAATTTACTAAATCCTCTCACGCTAGTCCATTATTAGACAAAACTTATTAGGAGGACAACAATTATAATGGGAAATTACGATGGCGCAATGAATCCGTTTGAAATCTGTTCTTCTTCTCTGATTGCCTTGTTTCGGGTCAGTCCGAACGTTGGTTTTTTTTCGCCTTAAAAAATGCGCCCTTTATTTCTTCTTCGAGGGCCACATGAGGCGGTCCACTCTTCCAAAAGATTTCTGTTCAATTTCATATTCGTGCCGATTGTCGTTGCCAAAACTGGTGGCTTGTTTTACGCTGAATTGTTCGTCCTTTTCAAGTGTTGCAATGCAAATGCTTATGCTATTATTGCAGGTTTACAAGTGACACGTGTTTTCACGTTGTCTCGAAATCGTGTTAGATTATCAGTGGCTATGATGATGACATTTCGAATGCTATTGGCCACTCAGTGGACCTACTTTGCTCTCGTTCTCCTACGTCGGAAACGTGATAGTTTAAAATTCTCATTGTCTACAAACGATGTGATGTTATGATCAGACCTCGTCGGTTTCCATCAAATCACGTTGTCTCATTGAATTACCGCGAACTCCAATTATCAATTAATCTATTGATCTCAAATGCATTTGTTACATATCACATGGAATCCGTCGTCCATTTTTTTCACTAGCCTACAATCTTGATTTCCTGGCAATGGCGAACCTTGTGCATTGGTCGGAAGCTCGTGAATTATGGAAGCTGTCGTCTACTGCTCCGCCCGCTGATTCAATTAAACCATCTAACGGTATAGTGCACAGCTGTCCTGTCCGATTAAGTCAAATACCCACGGAAGATTGGGCCGGTATTATGGTTCGACCGTCTCACTTGCCTCATGACGATCCAGCTATGTTTGCCATCTCTGGGTGCAGTTCTAAGATCGGCTTGGACCCAGTTCCACCCAAGCTCTCAGAAAAACTGCTCACCGTGTTGAATCCTATCCTTCCTGGGTCGTGTCCTGCAGAACAACAGTCGCCCATAAATCGGCCTGCTAGTCTCGGTATCGATGAAGCTGCTTGTGGTAGTGCTGTTCTGTCATATCTGGACTATTTTGCAATCCGATATCCTACAATACATCGAATGGTGAACCATTTCGACGGCACATTGCCACTGGCAAATTGTTTTCGCCTGACTCGACACCAGAATGCCGCCCAAGTGACTGCCGGTTTACGGAAAGATAAACACGGAATAGACGACAAATTGGCCATGTATCTGGCCGATGCATGCGCAGTCCATCCATTATCTGCGTGGCTTTGGTTTTTGTTATCTACTTTCCCCCTCATTGTGTATCAACTTTCTCGTGCTCTTCTGATGAGCCAATTTTCCGCTGAACTCCGTCAAATGTTGTCGCAATATGATTCGGGTTCAAAAAATCGTCAGTTAGGGTACGGTACTGTGCTCTCCTCTGGATACACCGTGCTCATGCCAGATCGGTTGAATGCCCCACGATGTATGCTAAGCGAACTGAACCACTTCACTCAGATTGACCTGGAAGTGGAATCGCACACACCCGAGGCCTGGTTTTCCCTTGATCTTCTAGCTGCAAACAACGAGAGCACCGAGATATCACCGCCCGTCGCCCCAAATCCCAACCAGCTCTTTGAAGCCACTACTTTGTTAGCTGCCCGTGATTCAGTTAATTTAGAACGACTCGAATTGTTGGGCGACTCGCTGTTGCAACTGGTGGCCACATTAAATGTGTATTCCAGTGCTCCGACCGATTCAAACGAAGGCCTGTTGTCTGCGCAACGAATCCCGCTCGTATCAAACGCGAATTTACAAAGATTATCAATACAATTTAACTGGCCGAAATATTGCACCGGTCAAGTCTACACGCCGCCCAGTCATTTTGTGTTTCCGTGCTATTCCGTCTGCAAAACGGTAAGTTTCACATTCCTTTCCCATGCGGGCTATCCGATAATCCACCTGTTCTGGTCGCAGTACTTGGTGGAAATCAAATTCAAGTTTAGCATTGCTCCGATTTGATTAGCTTTTGATGCGTGTGGTTTGATTTGGATCAAAATAACAGTTCACTAGGGAGAGATTTTTTAAAATTGTTGAATAGATAGCTTTTTCTATTAGTTGCTTCTCTTTCCGTTGGTGTCAATAACATGACGTCATGTAAATACGTCAAATCAGTTTGCTCATTGTTGCACTGAAAGACAGCCATCAGGTATGTATGCCGTTGACGTATTGCCAACCTTATCGTCATTAAATATTGATATGAAAGACTAGAAATACAAGCATATGATGAAAAAAGAGCTCCAGTAAGACATAATAAAGTAAAATGCGAAAACGTCTTCCATGTAATCAGTTACACTACCTTAGTTCTTTGAAAGTTCTGGCTCACAAAACGAGCTGCCAGCCCAAATCCATGGCTTGTCTTTGTGTGATCTAGCATGTAACTAGCTCGAACGAAATTGGCAATCATCTTTTTGGTGCCAGCTTTCTGGCTAGAAAACCAGATCTATGCGGCAACAAAGCCAGACGGAGATAGGGCGCTTGTTGCCCTTGGAGTTCCGCTGATCGATATTCCATTCCTTCCACCTGTTTGCCGATTTATCGGAGGTGCTTACATCCTCATGGCCTACAGAACAGAGCTGGGGATTGTGAATTTCAGCTGTTGATACAAGGCAACTCGCTGTGTCTCGTCTCGGTACCACACGACCTATTGGGATCTTATGTTGTTCTGTGCCATTCCCAGTTTTAAGGTCGCGGGTCTTTGTGGCTATGCCAGCCTGTCCCTTCCACTACACGCATGCTCCTAGCATTTAGTGTCTGCTGCGATTTCAATTTCTTCGTCTAGGATAACCATTGTTACTTAGTTTCCGCCAAGTAATATCCTTTCCATCATGTCGGGTAATTGGGGGGAGCGTAGCACAACCTCCGCCACTACCGCTGCTTGGCCACGGTTATTTACCTACGGTTAATGAAAGAATCGGTCGTCGTCATTGTTCAGCGTTAAATAGCAACGGAAGCCTCACTAATGACTGCCATTTCCCCAGGGTTATATTTTTCTATAAAAGGAGTGAATACGCAAGGAAGGCAAGGAGTGGATTTATACAGACGAGAAAAGATAAGAATGCTGCACTAGTCAACACACAAAACAGTCTAACTGTACAAACTGTACCATAGAAAATCACAACCCGATGGCCACTGTTCACGGTTCACTGTCATATGCGTCAGTGTCTCCAGCCAGCTAGTTGACGAGTCTTTCGGACCCCAACCACGAAGACGAACAGGTGAGACACCTAATTTACCTAAGTTCGCTGTACATTTTCTCATTTCCCACGTTGCCACGCCACCTGTTGACATCCACATGGCTTATTCCATTCCTTGGGAGGAACACAAAATAGGGCAACGTATGGTAGACGAGTGTTCGTCATACACAACGCGTGACCCAACCAGCGTAGTCTACTAAGTTTCATACGCTGAAACAAAGTATGCTCACAATTGGCACCTGGTACCAGACTCCTGACCTCCACATTACTCACCCAGCCATTCCATCCTATAGTAGCCATACTACGCAGACCTCAGTGGTCGAAAATCTCTAATCGACGAACACCTCCCACACGAATATTCCCTGTCTCGCAACCGCACAATGAGACAGAACTGGGCGCACTGCGGCACAGTAAACACGACATTTCAACCGTAGTGAATATATGTATATATATATATATATCAAGCAGCTGATATATATATATATATATATATATATATATCAGCTGCTTGATATTCGATACTGCAATTATATCCCGCTAGTGAATGGGAAACCGAAAAAACCTTTCGTTGGATCACGATGGCCTGTTGCACATAGTGCATAAGAATACTGTTGCGCTTCAACAGTATCTGTTTCACTCAACTGCTACAACTTTGAAGCAATTTTTACACCACAAATTTGGGTATGCGGGGCCTGCTTGTCATGTGTTGTCAGAAGAGACTGACTTTCTCACTCAACACGTACTTTCTGCTAATTTCAGAGTGCATCAGTAACACGCAGAAAGAAATTCTTACTGTGTCACTTGTGGCTGCATCCCAAAATAGCCCTCTTGAAAGCTGTACTGCAGAGGTTGCCCTACATATCGGAGGAAGCTTGGATTCGCCGTTATATTTACTGAAAGATGGTAATCGTCTTTTGTGGGACTATGCTGATTTCTTAATTGACGTGCCGGCTGAGATGAGCAAATCAATAATATCATATGACTCTGACTGTTACTTGCGTCATGTTTTAATGTCACAAATCAGAGTCCGATGTGATGCGCTTTATGTGAGACTCACTCAAGTGCGAATACGCCCGGTGTAGTCGAATCTCGACAACAGATGTGGTCACGCAGCAGTAACTCGGAGAATTAAAAAGGGACCTATAGTTAGAGAGTGGTTCATTGCAACAGAAGTTTCCAACCTCTTTTCCACTATTTCTTGTTATTTAAACAATTGCACATGTTCCAAGAACTTCGCTTTTAATCGGATACTCAGAAGTTCGATTGTACCCTAGGAAGTTTCATTCGCCAACGTTCTTTTTTACCCCGAGCAGTGCAAAACATAGGTTTCTAGCACGTCAGAATACTTCACGTCTGTGCAGTTATGTTTAGAGTGTAGCAAACGACAATTGACCGTTAGTCAATTTGGGATTCGAAGAGATGAACACACTAGGATTGTGTTCGCTTCTTAGCAGGGGTCAAGTCAAAGGAATGCTTTGTATGCCCAGAAGGTCGGTTATTTGGCTTTCGCATATCCGACATACTTTCTTAGCGTGAACAAAAGCTTTATGATGGATGTTTAATACATTATTTATTTATAGGATTTCACTCTAGACTTTTGTTAAGTTGCCATATTACAATTTTAAGATTCTGGAAAAATCTAGCCGGATATGGAACAGTGGCACAATTGTACGCTCAAGTACGTGCATGAAATTGTCTTTTTCTACGAAAGTGCAAATGCAGTTTGCCGGGAGAAGTTAGTGGACTTATGAGCAGCTTCTGACAAGCTTTAGTATGTAAGAAGACGAAGAATCTATCGAGTAAGTCTGTGTAAGCCGCTGCAAGAGAATAAGAACTTGATAGATAAAGAAATTAATTCAATATCTTTTGATAAGTGACTCAGAGAAGTGACGGCAGATGCGTGGACCCGACGAGGTAGAACACGAAAAGGCTAAATGTTCGGTGAGACGCTTTGCTGTGGAGTGGAATTTGAGACGCGGTGGATAAGACGGGAGACTCCTGGTTTTTGCAAAAATACGATACACATGCCGCGACCATTCATGATCCACTATCAGACCAAAGTACTTTACTGAATCATGATAAGTCTGTTGCTCCTCACTAGTGCATAGTGACGTTCAGGCGTCACCAAAACGCAAAGCGGCTTACGTCGCTCATGATAGGAAGCATAATTTCTGCATATTTGTGAGATTAATAGGTAAGTTATGCCCCATGGACCTTTCTGAAAGGTCCGAGATGCCATTTTGATAAATCGAAAGTAATGTTATGTGAATGTGGCAGACCAGTAACTACACTGTCTGCTTACTTGATAAGGAGCCCATGGGCGTGCATTAGTATGGAGGATACGCAAACAGAAGTAGACGAAGGGGAATAATATACCACCTGTTGTTTTCGTTCGGCTTCTCTATGTTGTACTCAAATTGATCACTATCATTGATGACCGATGACGTGGATCAATCGAAGATTATCGATCGTTCTGATCCAGGCCTGTAGAATGAGCCCAAGCTTCATTCCATGTCGCTAGTGTTTGTGCTTAATCGTTGGTCACACCAGCAAGGAAAATGCGCGCTCTTCACAGCTGATTTTAAGTGACAGTCGTGGACTCCAGTTCCAGTTGGAGTTCTCAACATGACTGTCTCCACAACGAAATTCTCAGGATCCGGTGGAATACCGGGAGTAGTTCGAAGAACTGTGAACAGTGGCGATCGTGTTACCATTTTCTGTTGGATCAGAATGATTGAAAAAGTGCATCCGTATTTTTTGACTGTTTTTCGTATGTTAACTACCGCGGTATTCCTTTCTTTTCCCGGCTGTGTAGGTCAACTTCATGTTCCCTTTGCGTATTCATTCTTTCTGTGGTACCGTGTAGCTCTTGGAGAAAGGCAGTGGTCAGTAGGGCTTTTCATCTGTTTGATGCCGAACGATTATGATGATGATTATGAATGAATGTGTGAGCGGAATGATCAAGGAGTCCAACCGCTCACGCATTCACTCTGAAGAATTGGCTGGGGAGCTTGGTAGAGCACTTTAGGAGGCAGGTTAGTTGGTCCACCGCTTCTGTGAACACTCCACTTATGCCTACAAATGTGCCAATTAGGTAAATACTAGTCTTCCGATCAAAGTGGTGATCAGAGAAATAGGCTTTCATAACAGGTACAAGGCAGCTGAAATTGATTACTAAATATTTCACAGAATCTACACTGCTACACTGCCCCTGAGTTGATGAAAGAAAATTCCGATGATTAAGCTGATGAAAAGAGCGAGAGAACAGACAATGGAAAGATTTAAATGTGTTGAGATTTAAACCAGCTTGTGCAGAGAAATCGCAGTTAGGGGATAAATTGTTGAAAAAACTGAAAATCATCACTGCCCGAAACAACTTGAGAGAAGGCAACATCAGCATAGTTAAACAGATGACAGGCTAAGCTAGTTGATAAGTCGCTGATGTGTGTGAAGAAACGGTGAAAGAACAGCACGTTGTAGCACACCTGAGTTGTTAATCAACGGTTTCGAAGATTTACCGTCCGTTCGTGTGCACTGGGTTCGGTTAGTAAAGTAATCAAACAGCCATTCAAATAAGAGCCTGGGACAACCAAATGTTTCCAGATTATGAAGCAGAAGAGATCACGGGACCGAATCAAATGCTGACGATTAGTCTAGAAATTCGCAACGCACAGATCTCATCAATGCGTTTAAGGACTTACAAATGTGGTAAATAAGGGAGGCGACAGCGTTTGGAATGGACTTGTTAGATTTATAGGCAAATTGAAAGGGGTCGTCAGAAGCATACAAAGGAGAACACAAGCGCTTGAGTACAGCACGCTCTGTCCGTTTAAGACCAGCGGATGTTAAGGCGAGTCGGGGGGGGGGAAGGGCGAAAGCGTTTTGCTAAAGCAATAAAACTGCTAGATTTTGGGATGAGAACAATAGTGACGGATCTCTAGCAGTCAGGGATAGAAGACGAGCTTAATGATAAGTTAATCAGAGAAGTGAATACACCCGTCAGGGCAACAGCACCATGTCTTAAAAGAGCTGGTGGTAATTTTAGTGATTCGGAGAAGGTCAAACATCTCCTCCCTAGAATAACCTATGTCACATCATCAACCTGCCCGAATATGACTGGGGTATAAGTGGAAGGGTGGATGAAAGCATGATTGATGCTGTCGACATCCGCAGAACATTTCACATCTATCTTTCTTCCCACACAACAGTCAAATGCTTTTCCATAGGAATCGGTTGTTGTTACCACTCCAGAGTTGGCTGGCGAATGTCGTGTCAATGCGCTTGATTTCAGCTTTTTTGCTAATGGATATATACTGAACACTCGAGTTACTACGGGATTTGTAGAAGTGTTCCTTGCGTCCTCTTGAGGATTTCAGTATATGGGTAGAAATATAGCCATTTAAGACGAATAGTGATTCTATGGGACAGCAAATACCCAAGATTGCGTTGGCCGTCTCTGTGAATAGTCTGACATTGTCATTGAGCAGGTGTTCAAAAGAGAAACAGGCAATTGCGAGCGAAAGGGATTTCTGACGAAGAGTAAGGTTTTTCTGCGAAAAACTGCGAAGGCGAATTTGGATTGGATTTGTTTGCTTGAAGGGATGGAAGGCTGACCGAGAATATATCTTCGGTCTGAACAGAAGCAAACAATGGTCACTGCTTGACATTGGAGCACACAGTTTCTGCGAACATAAATTACCGTGGCCTCTGGTGGGAGAAACGCAGAGGTCAGTCAAACCTAACACAGTCAGTGGTAGGGTATATGCATGAATGAAATCAAATACAATGACACGCAGACTATCCTCAAGAAAAAGGACAATAAGTGCCAGAAAACAGCCGAAAAAGATGCGATATTGTGTTGCGAGCTAAAAGGAGCAATATATAAATTCGTCATGATTGTACTGGTATGGCGAGAAATCCTGGGGTGACACCGTGTCACGAGGTAGTCAAGTCCGTTTAGCGAGTATGTATAAATAAATTCAGACTTGTCAGACCAGAATGAGTTTATGTATGTTACCACGTGATCCCCAGTCCTCTTCTTGTCCGAATTTCTGACCTGCCAATTGAGTTTGAAGCTGTCTATCGACATGAGTAAATCAGTAATATCCAAGTTCAGCCAAGATTCTTGTATTCAGATGACACAAGTGAGAAAACATGGATCGGCGATTGAAGTGCGAGGGACAGATCCCACTTTTTCGTAAACAGAGAATGAACTTTGAGATTCAACAATGCCGAAATATACATCTTTGTCTGGGGAGACGCACTTAAAAACTACCTGCCAGTTAGCACGAGTGCCTGTTCTAGATGGATAAGATCTTTGATGTGCAAAAATGTGTGATCCAAGTCCACGTTGATATATCATACGGTTTTTAAACAACGGTAATTCCCTAATGGAACCGAAAATCCCCCGAGAAAACAATAAAATAACAATGGTACAGAAATGTATCGCAGGCAGTCAATGGGTTTTCTTGCAATACTGAAAATTGATCGTTTTGACGTTATGTATATTTGGGATTCGTTTTTCACCCCTAAAGTTTGATATGCCGTTGCAGAGCTGGATTGGCTCGAAGCATCGCATTTGGTTATTGATCAATGGTTTGGTTTACACGGCCGCTATGAGTTCCCTTTTACCATTCGGCGAACAAACACCGCCTTTGACAACAGATATGCAAAGAGTTAAGGTATTTGGAAAAGGTTGTCTGCCTGTAATTGGTAGAATTCACAAAGTAACTCACTGTTTGGGCGCAGTATAATGCACGACAGGAAATCATATAAGAACGTGGATGATCGAGTGCATTGACTGAGTTGATGAACTATTTGACTCACTATCACGAGTATAACGTAGCAGTTTTTCGCACCTAAGTTAATTTATGCTTTCATCCGAATTTCGGCGGTGATCTCGCCTAGACCATCCCGACGCACTACTCCTTGGTTGTTTCGTAGGCTTCACATGAGAAACCTGCCATAAAAGTGCTAGTTTGTGATAAGCGTGGCGGGTTCGGGTTGGCTGAATGACCGGCTCGAAATAAACTGGTTGAGAACATCCGTCACAACGAGACTACATCTTGATGTGCTGTGACGGCTTGCTTACTTCCATGACCCAGCAAGCTATACGGGATGGCTTATCTCAAGCCGAAGATCCAATCATGCCTGGAACGTCAATGGGTAAGGGCCAGACGAAGTAGTCTCCTGGTCATCCATTTCGGGGGTTGATCTGAATCAGCAGCTCAATCGGAAAAACGAGTGGGGAAAAAATTGATCCATATAGAAAGGCTTCCAGTCAGGTAAAGCCTTTGGCGAAGGTGGTGTACGAATGGTTTTACGTGAGAAGGCTGAAGCAGTCCATTTAGACTGTGTGCCGTGAGACTGTAGGAATCAGTCGGCGTCCGAAAGGATAGTAGTGTTAAGCATAGTTTATTTGTTATCTCGGCATATGCTCCAACAGACTGCAGCACTGACATGGAGAAAGATGAATTTTACGATACCCTCGTCAGTCTTATTCGGAAGAGCAAACGCTCTGACATTGTAGTGGTAGCAGGTGACTTTAATGCACAAGTTGGCAAACTGAGTGCATCGGAGTCCTGTTTAAGTGGGCGATGCGCCTTGGCTGCACAGCGAACAGACAACGGGGAAAGACTTCTCCAATTCTGTGCAGACAACAAATTATTCGTATCTACTACGAATTTCCGGTACAATTCGCGTCACACAGCGAAATGGCACCCTACAACCATACCACAGAAAGCTATCGTTAGCGCGGTTCTGTCCAGAACTGCAGATCGTACTAGACCATGTACGTCGAATCGGACCATGCGTTAGTTTTAATGCGATTTTTGCTGCAGCTGAATGGCCATCGACGCAGGCTGTCGAACGTTTGTCTGATTCGGCTGTTCGCAACAGCTATGAGCAGATACTATCCCAGGAATTTGGAACTTCGACCATAATTGGGATCAAATTAAGCAGGATATGCATGTGGTATTTCGCCTGTAGTCCTAGGTCAAGTATTCATCATCAGCCGAACGTGAAAGATGTCTTCGACTCCGTGGATCGACCAGCAATATTCAGGGTTCTCTACCAGCGTGATATGCTAACGAAGTTCGTAAACCTCTTGCGAGCATTGTACTTGCATACTTATTTTCGCTTGAGGGTAAACGGTTAATTATAAAGTTCATTCAAAGCGACTAACCTAGTTACGTTCGGCAAGGATGTCCCATCTCATCTTTTTCTATTCAATGTCGTCATGGACGAGGTGATAGAATATGCTTTAGGAGGTCTCGATGATGTAGGAATCAAACTGGAAAATGGAGGGAAGCTGTGACCTACATTAGGGACACATCGTAGTGTGCCTGTTGGAATACGGGGACCATGCAGAACGTGCACTAAATGGACTCTCGCGAAGGGTTGCTCGGTTTCTACGTAGTATGGCTACGATTGAATGGAACGAATGGGTGATTAATGTGGAGATCAGGAGTCTGGTGCCAGGTGCCAATTGTGAGCATACTTTGTTTCAGCGTATGAAACTCGGTAAACCACGCTGGTTGGGTCACCTGTTGGGTGTGGCTTATACTCTTCTACCATATCGAGTCCCATTCTGTGTTCCTCCCAAGGAATGAAAGAAGCCACCTAGGGGTCAACAGATGACGTAGCAATGTAGAAAATGAAAGAATGTACAGCGAACTTAGGTAAATTAGGTGTCTCACCTGTTCGTCTTCGTGGTTGGGGTCCGAAAGACTCGTGATCTAGCTGGCTGGAAATACTATTGAATATGGGAGTGAATCGAGAACAGTGCAGATTGTGTTGTGAATTTCTATCGAATCAGGATGATTGAAAGAGTGCGTTTGTACAGTTAGACTATGTTCCGTGTGTTGGCTATTACAGCATTCTTATGTTTTCCCGTCTATGCAGGTCGACTCCGCGTTTCTCTTGCATATTCATTCTTCTTATAGAACAATGTAACCGTGGGCAAGAGGCAGCGGTCATTGAGGCTTGGCTTGCTATTTAACACTTACCGATGACGTGATGGAAACGGACGACTATATGTCATGTTATGTGGTCATGGTGTGCAGTACGTGATCCAAACTGCGAAGTCTACGTAGCTTGATATGCGCTCATGGAGCAAGCTCTTTTGTTTTGCTCCACATCGAATTTCGAACATTAGCAGTTTTCACACGCTCGCTCCACCTATTGCTGTCGATGTTACGAATTCATCGAGTGTCGCAAGTCTCCAAGCGATCAACACCTTCGCACACGTGATATATATATATATATATATATATATATATATATATATGCCGTGCTTCAAGTGCTCGTTGCAGAATGAGTTCTAGATCGATGCATTCTGGATCTGGACGGAATTCATTGCGTAGCCTCAAGACTGAATCAAAGTTGGAAATTGTCGACTAAACACAACGTCCAATTTCGGAATGTTCAGGATGGTCAAAATACTAATCATCCATCATGCTTAGTTACGATGGAAATCCATCAAAAAGATTCATTGCCATATTTTTGAATGTTGCTGAAATCGGCTTAAGATTATAAGGATCGCTGTATTAGCACGTTTCAGTATTCGTTTATGATGACTATTCTGGTATGCTGTTCCAGGTTAGTTGTTTTTCGGTACTTATTTGTTTTGATAAACTGGGCCAAGTAAGCAGTTGTCAATGCGTGTTTATTTTAGGCTTGCTTACCACACGGGGATTCGCGTACAACCTTGGCATTGACAGACAAATCCCTTGCTGATATGATGGAGGCATTAATCGGATGTTTCCTATTTCACTTGGGCCTCTCCAGTGCCGTTCGTTTGTTAAGTCTTTTCGGTATCTCGCCACAAGGGAACTGCATAGGCGATAGATACAGTGACAGGACCACGTGGAGCCGATTATTATTTACTGATGCTTCCATCGATTCGGACTCGGACTGCGCCTCGTCAACGGAGAAATCTTATACGCCACAAATGAAAACTGCCTTTCAAACGTTATGTTCGCAGCCGGCAGTCGAGAAATCGTCATCTGATGTGTCAGAAAATCATCTCCATTTTCTGGAGGCTGGTTTTCATATTGATCAACTCCTGGGATTACAGAGCATAATAGGCTATCGCTTCAAGGATTTGAGCCTTCTTATTCAAAGTCTGATTCACATATCCTCGATTCATGCGAAACAGTTTGGAAATTATGAACGGTATGTTTTTCGTCTTCAGACTGCCATGCCCGGTTCTGCATTCTGTTTGTTTTAATCCAAATTGAGCAGTTTAGTTTGGTCACAGGAAAGGGGAATTCCCCTTTCCAAATCTCCTTTTGCTCGTTGTTGTCCCTTTCCTGGTAGGCACATTGCTTTAGATTCGCAAAGTTTGTGGTTCGTCTGATTATCTGTCCATATTTTATCTCAATCGTTTGTTTCGTTAATGTATAAAGGGCAAGAGGAACTTGAATAGAGCGGTATTATTCCAGTTTTGATTTTCAAAGTGATCGCGCTGCACGACAGGTCGCCGAAACCATTTTGGTTCACCCTAAAAGCCCGTCAGATTTGGGATTTCTTTCGACCCAGTGCAAGTTTCGATAGGGACAGTTTCCTAAGAAGAAATGAAATTTTAAAGCTAGTGTAAGCAGAGAAGAGTGACGAATTTTGCATTAATCTATTACTACCAGGAATCCGAAGCTTGAGTAATTTGATTATGTTGATTTGTTGATTAGCGTGGGTCATTCCGACGCTTTCAGTAGCATTATTATTGTTATTATTATTTATATTATTCAGCGTTAAAAAATAAGAATGTCTCACTGACCTCTGCCTCTTGCCCACGGTTACATTGTTCTATAAGAAAATGAATATGCAAGAGAAACGCGGAGTCGACCTGCATAGACGGGAAAACATAAGAATGCTGTAATAGCCAACACACGGAACATAGTCTAACTGTACAAACGCACTCTTTCAATCATCCTGATTCGATAGAAATTCACAACACAATCTGCACTGTTCTCGATTCACTCCCATACTCAATAGTATTTCCAGCCAGCTAGATCACGAGTCTTTCCGACCCCAACCACGAAGACGAAGATGTGAGGCACCTACTTTACCGAAGTTCGCTGTACATTCTTTCATTTTCTACATTGCTACGTCATCTGTTGACCCCTAGGTGGCTTCTTTCATTCCTTGGGAGGAACACAGAATGGGACTCGATATGGTAGAAGAGTATAAGCCACACCCAACAGGTGACCCAACCAGCGTGGTTTACCGAGTTTCATACGCTGAAACAAAGTATGCTCACAATTGGCACCTGGCACCAGACTCCTGATCTCCACATTAATCACCCATTCGTTCCATTCAATCGTAGCCATGCTACGTAGATATCGGTGGTCGGGAACCTCCAACCGACGAATATCTACAACACGAATACTCCCTGACTCGCAACCGTACAACGATACAGAACTGAGCGCACTGCGGCACAGTAAACACGACATTTCAACTTCAATGAAATATCAGACCGACGCGACAGGTTTTTCAGTCCAGCGTAAGCTGCTCGAGCGTTCGATATATGCGTATTTACCTTCATTGTCGAGCTACCGTCGCTGGACCAGCAACTACCAAGGTAGGTGAAGCAGTCCACATTCGTTAGTTGCTCTCCGCTCATCACAAATTCGGCACTGCAATCGTCCGGTCCTGCAACAGCACTTTGCACTTTAAAAAAGCGAAGCACATGGCAAACCGAGAGAGTCTTACTTCCCGGAGACCTCTTAAAGGACCTCCCATCACTTCGTCCATGACGACACTGAATAGGAAAGAAGAGATGGGATACCCTTCCCGAACGCAACTAGGCTAGTAGTTTCGAATAAAGTTGGTTGTCCACCTCATACCCTTTCTCACACATAGGTATGCAAGTACATTGCTCGCAGTAGGTTTACGAACTTCGTTGCCATTTCACACCCGTAGTGAGCCCTAACTAGTGGTGTCCGAGCGGCTGTGTCGTAAGCACCTTTCAAGTCTAGAAAGACTGATCATAGGTCGGCGATGCGTTTGGCCAGTTTCCATTTACTGCCGGACAGTGAATATCTGGTCGATGCAACCTCGACCTTGACGAAATCCGGCCTGTCGTTCGCGAATCGGTGCCGAATGGCGTAGCACTGTCGAAGCTAACACCTTAGTAACTATCCGAATTAAACTAATCCCACGATGATTGAAGACGGGTATAATCAGTGACTTACCCCACGATAGCGGGATACGCTCCTCGTTCCAAATATCGCGAAGCGAAAAGGTAAGCGATTTCATCAGCACTTCTCCACCCAATTTGAAAAGAACTGGAGGAAGGTGATCGGGACCGGCTGCTTTTCCCCTCTTCAGAAGCGGAATATTCCACTGCACTTCCGCTTCCGTTGGGGGATCAAGTGACACCTCCCAAGGATTCACAGCTCCAGACTAAACGGATCTTTGAAGTGCTCTGCCCAACGGTCCAGTCTTTCCTGTCTACCATGAATGGGCCCTCCATTTCTATCGCACAGGATTTCAATAACCGAAGTTCGCCGACCACCGCTGTCGCGTATAAGCCTAAACAGTCGTTGACTGTTACCTGAAGAGGTGGCTCCCTCCATTTGTTCGACTACGTTAACCCACCAGTTTTCGCGGTCATTCTTAAGGTTTATCGTCAACTGTCGCTGCAACTGTCGACTCATCTTAATCACTTCCTCGCAGTTAGAGAGCTGGCATTTTTGCTCCACTAGACCCAGTGATGCTTGCAAGATCCAGTGTTTTTGATGAATGCTAGATCTAGGACCGCAGGCGAAATCTGCTGCTAAATACATCGCCTGCTTGATTTAATCCCACTGCTCGTTTACATTTGTGCTCGTCGAAGTTCTTAATCCCTCGAACAGTTTCTGCTCATAGCTACTGCGAACAGACGAATCAGACAGACGTTCGACAGCCAATCGGGTTTATGGCCTGCCTCGATGGCTTTTGAGCTGCAGCAAAATCGCATTAAAACTAACGCATGGTCTGATTCGATGTACATGGTCCAGTACGATCTACAGTTCTGGACAGAACCGCGCCAACGGTAGCTAACTGCGATATGGTCAATCTGACTCAGTAAACCTATCGAGTTAGAGCACCGTGTTGCTGTGCGACGCGAGCTGTGTCGGATTTTCGTACTAGATAGGAATAAATGATTATCTGCACAGAATTGGGGAAGTCTTTCCCCGTTGTCTGTTCGCTGTGCAGCCAAGGCGCATCGCCCACTTAAACAGGACTCCGATGCACTCAGTTTGCCAACTTGTGCATTAAAGTCACCTGCTACCACTACAATGTCAGCGTTTGCTCTTCCGAACAAGAGTGACGAGGTTATCGTAAAATTCGTCTTTCTCCATATCATTGCTGCAGTCTGTGGGAGCGTATGCCGAGATAACAAATAAACTACGCTTAACACCACAATCCTTTCGGACGCCGACCGATCCCTGCAGTCTCATGGCACACAAGCGACTGTTGACTGGGATCCAGTCTAGAAGGGCTGCTTTAGCCTTCTCACTCAAGACTATTCCTACACCACGTTGACCCACAGCTTGAGCTGCTTCGTCTCCTGAAGTGCGAAGAAAATATCTTGACGAGACGTTTGGGCGCAGTTAGCTGAATTACTCTACTCGAATCCTGAATTCGTGTTTCACTCACGCAGCTAACATCAATGGAGATACTATGGGTAGGCAGAAGGGGCAAACAGATTGGGTTGGAGACAGAAGAGACAGGCATACCTGCCACTGCCCACCCCACTTGCGCTCGATGCAATGGGCAGCGCGGTCCTGATTATCCTGCACGACGACCGATGCAGTATGGAATTATTTGTAGGCGTGTAACTCATGGGGAATAATGGACGGGTACTGCTAAGGAGTGCAGCCGCTAAGGAGAAAAACGATTAGGGTTTTCAACCAAAGCCTTTGGTTCTCACAAGAACCTGACCGCAAGGCAGTGGGGTATGTATAACTGAGTGGGAGCCCATCTACTTGGTCAATTAGTCTTCTATTCGATTTTCCGACTGGGCTGCCAACTCAGATCAACCCCTGATTTGAATGATCAGGAGATCACTTCGTCAGGCCTCTACCCATCGACCTTCCAGGCATGATTTGGTCCTCGGCTTGAGATAAGCCATCCTGTGTAGCTCGTTGGATCATGGAGGCTCGAAAGCCGTTACACCACGTCAAGGTGCAGTCTCGGTGTGACAGCACAGTGACATCATACAACTGGGATCCTTTTTTATTTGAATTCCTCCCTCGGTCCAGCGTTGGTGACCGAGTCTGAAGTGTGTGAAGTAGACCAATGAGCCTTTGGCAAGGCCTCCTCTCGGCACGTTGGGATGACTTGAGTAAAGGATTTTGGATGGTTTTCCACTTGCGGCCCATTATTACTTCTGCTTGAGAGGTTCTTTCTGGTGTCCTTGGGTTTGGAGTTGTTGCGTATCCTAGCGGGGCTTTCTCCGTATGCGACTTGACCAACGGTCGTTCGAATGTATCGACGAATCTGTCCACCTGACCATTTGGCTAAGGAAGTTACGGATTGGAGAATCTGTGTTGCTAGGACATCTGAACACTTGCAGAATGTGTCAGCGGCAAGTTGCTGATGCCTAGTGCCTGTAGCCCTTCACCGTCGACCAGGTTACTGTCGGATTTCGCTGCATAGCATAGCGTCGATATCAATTTGTCGTTGTATTTGATAGTACACTGAAGCTGTCCGGCTAACTCCAAAGCACCACCACGGGCACTTGTAGCCGTGATGGACGTTGGTTTGGATGGCCAATGTCGTGCCAAGTTAATTTGGATGTGATTGATATGTCCGGAGCAGTGTTCAGTTAAAGGCTTACTGGATTATTGTTTATGCTGTGACAAACTTTCTGCGATTGAAATCAAACTAATCCCATGATGATTTCTACGGTCATTCCGTGCGCACTTTTTGAAGTTGGGTACAATCAGTGCCTCACACCACAATAGCGGAATACGTTCCTCGTTCTAGATATCAGGAAGCCAGGCGATAAGAGCTTTTGACAGGGTTTTTTCCACTGAGTTTGAAAATAACTGCGGAATTTCGTCGGGACCGGCCGCATTTCTCCTCTTTAAAGTTGTATATTCGACTCTACTTCGAATTTCATTGGGGAATCAAATGACATCTCCGAAGGATTCGCAGCTGCGGCCATCGACCTAAATAAGTTACCATGTAGCAAACTGAATTGATTCTTGAGGTGCTCAGCCCAACGGTCCAGGCTTTGTTTTCTACTGTGGATGAGCTCTTTTTTCCTATCGCTCACGACTTTATTTATCGTAGTTCGCCGCCCGCCATTGTCACGCACAATCTTAAATAGTCTTTAACTGTTGCCTGAAGGGATCGCTACTTCCATCTCTTCGGTGGTTCCTCTTCCTGTGACTTTTTCTCGTTCTTCTGGTACGCAACCAGCTAGTCATCTGTATTTAGTTTCTGGTGCTCGGTTTTGTACTTCTTACTTTTGATCTGCCTGTTTTCCTCCGGACTTTTAAACGGTGGTACCCTCATCTACTTTATGTATTCGCACCCAATCCCGGTTTTACCCTCTTCGATAGTAGGATAAACTGGTTGTAGCGTATATGTCCCCCTCGTACTTCCCCTATTTTGGTATATCTTCTAACCATGGATTTGCGCCTCCTACGGTATTTCACTTTATATGTATTAAAAACAAATGTACTCATTGTAATTAGGACTCTTCTGCTTCTACTCCTTGTTGCCTAATTGCTGCCGACAGGAATAATATGTCTTTTCTCCATTGGGCATTCGGACTTAGTTTTCTGTGATCCATGTTCTCTGTTTCATTTCCTTTTAGGCTTGAATTCCTCGGTGATGCTGTCCTTGGTTATGTGGTCACTGTTTATTTGTATCATCGACACAAAGAATTTGATCCAGGTATAGTACCGCTTGTTATGGGTTATCCCATTCGGTTACTTTTCTACTTATCTGGATTGTTTTTTTTTGTGTACTAAGCATAATAATATGAATTCTTTTTTCTTTCACAACGCTACACAGTTTTTATGCTGCATCTTTCAAGCAAACACTTTTGCAACTCAAACGTTGTTGCCATCAATGGGGATTTCAACTAGTTATGTTCATGCCTAAATCCCTCAAGTCTGTTGCTCACCTGTCGGTCATATATATGGTCACAGACGGCGCGGAATATTGGCAAACCACTGGATCTGTGTTGTCGGAAGTGTGTTTTCATTCTTCAACTAGGTTACTCGCCCAGAAGGCATATCAGAGTCCTCGCAGATAACAGTGCGACTCATATAACATCTACTGAAGACGTTTGACACACTGAAATGCGAGGATGATGGCAAATGCTCAGTGCCTTCCGCCAATTGACTGGTCTTTAATAGTCAGTCAAGCGGAGACGACTGTGCTCTGATTCCAGATCAACCGCGAACGTCATACGAAGAAAACACCTCTACTCTCGCGGCATTTACGGAAGGAGGGTGTGCCGAGTGCCCAGGATGTCCTCTCCAGCTCCACTTAAGGGTGATATAAACTGATAAGTCATTCACGGGTCTCTAGTAAGTTGCATGATCTCCCGATGTCTCTACTGCCCTGTACGTTTGATCAGTTGTTCAAAGGTTTGGAGTAAGGTCCCCCGAGTGAACTCTACTTCGATTTGGGAAACCTGATACTGTCAGATCCATCGTTTTCGCCATTTGCCATGATTCCGATGGCACATAGTCTCTATTCGGCCTTCCGCACTACTATATAT
>LUCM01003453.1:21980-50871 GCA_008360955.1 Fasciolopsis buskii
CCCCCCCCCGACTCGCCTTAACATCCGCTGGTCTTAAACGGACAGAGCGTGCTGTACTCAAGCGCTTGTGTTCTCCTTTGTATGCTTCTGACGACCCCTTTCAATTTGCCTATAAATCTAACAAGTCCATTCCAAACGCTGTCGCCTCCCTTATTTACCACATTTGTAAGTCCTTAAACGCATTGATGAGATCTGTGCGTTGCGAATTTCTAGACTAATCGTCAGCATTTGATTCGGTCCCGTGATCTCTTCTGCTTCACAATCTGGAAACATTTGGTTGTCCCAGGCTCTTATTTGCATGGCTGTTTGATTACTTTACTAACCGAACCCAGTGCACACGAACGGACGGTAAATCTTCGAAACCGTTGATTAACAACTCAGGTGTGCTACAACGTGCTGTTCTTTCACCGTTCCTTCACTTACATCAGCGACTTATCAACTAGCTTAGCCTGTCACCTGTTTAACTATGCTGATGTTGCCTTCTCTCAAGTTGTTTCGGGCAGTGATGATTTTCAGTTTTTTCAACAACTTATCCCCTAACTGCGATTTCTCTGCACAAGCTGGTTTAAATCTCAACACATTTAAATCTTTCCATTGTCTGTTCTCTCGCTCTTTTCATCAGCTTAATCATCGGAATTTTCTTTCATCAACTCAGGGGCAGTGTAGCAGTGTAGATTCTGTGAAATATTTAGTAATCAATATCTCTAGTGGACTTCTCACGTCGCTGCAAAAGCATCTTGTCTTTTCCCACCTGTGTAGGTCCACTCCCTGTTCCCCTTGGATATTCACTCTTTTTATAGGATCTTGTAACTCTGGGGAAGAGGCAACGTCTATTAATGCTTGCCATGCTGTTTATCGCAGAACGATGGGGAAGTTGATGACACGTCGATATGGACCACGTATCGATCCGATTGAAAGACCAATCAATACAAGACAGTCGTAACGGACGCTGATTCAGCCCACATGTTAACAATGGACGAAGGTAAACAAGACAACTTGGTAGCCTCTCTGCCCTACCGTCTTACGAACTACAGCCAGTCGACACCGATTTAAAGGCTAAGTGAACCATTTAGTCGGGCCACGGCAACCAGACACTGGCCCCAATATCATTGCACTGCCGAAGTCACCTCGTTTGGTGGTGAAACGTTTGCAATCGATTTTCCCAGCTCAGCGAACAAACCAATGCCGTTCTTTTCAACTTGGGCTACGAGAAAGAACATCATTATCTAACCTGCTATCATGTAAATAAACATGTTCATTTATTTGATAGGTGGGTGCATGGAGTTACAACGTTTATTGTGTCGTTTCGTTCCAAATTAGGACTCTTTGTCAAACGTGAATGGGATCACTTATTCCGTTTCTTTTGCTGTGTTGTCCGTCTGTTTGTCTCTCTATCCTGTATCGTGGGTCTTGTTAAGATGACGTAATGTTTGTCAATCTCGACATGCCGATTGAACGATTTCGAGGACCAGTCGCTCCCCCTTTCTGTTTGCCCGACTGACTACCTTTGCGTTGTTGATGTTGACCTCATTGCCTGTTTGTGCACAGTGGTTCCACATCTGCGAGTGTGGGTCAGCCCGTCGTTGGGCTAAGCAATGTTCGTGCATGCGTGTTCATAATTGTTTGTTTGGCTCACCGTCATATTGTGTTTCATACCCGAAGTATCGAGTGACATTAACTACCAGTGGTTGATCGTGCTGGTTGAATAGAGTGCTTCTTATGATGCCAGTCGGTTTGTGGACGATTGCGATATCTAGGATGCGTTCGACCGCTTCGGATACTCCCCGTACGTATGGAAATACCACGATCGACTTAGTTCTGTTGGTATTTGACCTCTGTTTTCTGCGAGTACTGGTGTTGATGAAAGATTTTGGATATCCCTTGGCCACAAATAACCTGAACAACCTAGATTGCTCTTGTTTTCGTAGGTACTGTGTACTGCAGTTTGTGTCGGCGCGATGGAACAGGGTACGCACACAGCTCTTTGAGCGGCAGGTTGTATGGTTGCTTTTGAAATTGAGTATGCAATCCGTTGTCGTCGGTTTTCTGTAGACGGTTGTCTCTGTGCTCCCATTTGGTTGCCTTATTATTAGTATGTGGAGAAACGGTAGAGCGAGTCTTTTTCTTCATCCTTGATTGGTTTTGATGAAATTGTTGCATTTCTGTTTTTTTTTCCAACGCAACAAACATCGGATCCGCAAGCATGGGCAGTTTGTTTTAAATGCCTTTGTCTCGAAATATCTCTTGGTTGCATCAAATAACAAGCCTGATAGTGGTGATCCCATGAGCGTTTCTCTTATTTGTCTGTATACTGTTCCATTGAACGCAGGTATGTTTCGATGCCCAATTCTATCGAACTCATGATATCATCCGTAGACGTTACTGTTCTATCTGATAAGTTGAAGTCGTTCTCCATAATCCGGCGGATGCTGTCCGATGCCATTTGCCTTGGAATATTTGTGAACAGTTGTGTGACGTCGAATGGGACCATAGCTTCGTTCATTTTTAATTTGGGGCNTTTGATTTCATGATATATATATATATATATTACGCCGGAAGTGCAAGCTTCTGACTGTTCTAACCGAAAAGTGCGACGAAGTCGTCTATTTTCCGCCGAGATTGTAAATCCCGATGTGGGCTGAATATTTCCGGACTGTTCACACCGACATACGCAGTTATATCTCAGAATTTGATCGGTAGACCAATTTAAAAACGTACCTATCGAAGCACGATGTTCCAACACAATTGAAAGCCAGTGGTCAAATTATCAGTTTATGTTTTTTGATCACTTCAGCTCAAAGGCCCGAAATCCCGAATTTTCGGCAAACCCAGTGGCATAGATTCTCGGTCCGTGGATTTTCGCTATAGCAAAGTGTTCGAAATAGGGTCGGGTGACTTTGGCTTCATCTAGTCTTAGACCACACTCGCCACGACGGTGTACCACCATCGGAATCTTGTTGTATTTCGCAGGTTAAACGCCTGAGGATGACCCACCACGTTCTGTGCAATGCCGCTGCACGTCCGACGCTTTAGTGGACGAAGTTCGTTGTCGTGTGTGATGCCTTCAGGTGCTGTTCGTCTGTCGGGGATAATTATTCAAAAACGCCTCTTATATATCCACCATGCTTCATATATAATTACCCTGTCTATTCTTCATGATATGCTCGAATTATGAATGCAGTGGAAGCGATATGTAAAAAATTCATTCCTACTCGTTACGCGGAATGAAGGCGTAACCAACATTCATGCCCCTGAAAATAAGAATCTCATACAACCGATCAAGGTCCCAGTAAGTTGAATTGTCACTCACCGCAAAAAACTTCCCGCTGACCTGAAAATTGAAGGTTTCACCTTCTTAGAGTGACAGACGCTTAATTGACTTGACCAACGCTTTGTTTGCCATTAGTTTCTTGTAGCTTCGTTGAATGCTTTCTGGCCACCAGTTTGGATCAGACAGATAAGGATTTTGTTTAACTGAAGATCTCGAAATATTTGTGTTCCTAGTGGCACATATGGTTTGATTCACTGTATTCTGTCACAATCCTTGTGTCGCAAAAATGACTGAACGTAGCACCCTAAACAGACCAATGTCAATAACTGTGCTTCGCTCCAGGCGAGACAGATGCTGGACTATAATCACAGCAAAATTCACCACTATTCACTGGTGAGATGTGTGGGCCTATACGGGCACCACATCGGTTTTTAGCTGTGAGTAAGATGGGTTCATACCGAATAAAAAGCCGCGATCAGAAAACTGCAATGCCGGAAATGCGACAACTTTTCGTCTAGCGAGCACTCGCACTTCAAGGTATCACATTAGCCCGTTGGTAGCATTGTCGTGGCGAGCGTATCGCGCCATTAGTCAGTGTTATAATGTCTTGTTTCCTTAGTTCATTTTGTATACTAACCGATGCGTGTGAACCAGATATCTCGCTCACTTGTTTTGCTGAAACATCCCAGGAGGGCCGGGTTCCTGATCTGAAACGAATCGAAGGTTTATAAAATGGAATATAACGCACTGGATTTCAACGGCTCTCGAACGTCAGATTGTGCTCCACTGCTTTCCATCTCATATCTTTTGATCAAATCTCAGTGTGAAATGCCTTATATGAACCCTGTGCTCCGGTTCGAATACCTGAGTAGTATAACACCCACAGAACGAATAGATACTCGAGAACGAGTTATCAATATATATATATATATATATATATCAAGTGCAACTTCGGAATATCACAACTGGGGATTGAATATGACTTACAGTCCCTGTCGATCCACTTCTGAAACTTGGTACTTGTGTCTTAAGAATTACAAGAATTTCAATTATTTCCATGTTTGATGTCCCCGACTTTCAATCCTGTGGTTTGAGTTTGTGATGATGCATTGCCCCTTCTCTCGTTAGTGCAAGGCTCTAGCGGTACATTCTCTCCCTTTTTTGTTTAACTGTGGTCCTGTCTGTTACACTCAAAAACGTCTCACTAACAGTCCTTTACTTGTTCCCAAACCGACTTCTGCGTTCACTCCACCAGTCGACCCTGTCCCACTACAAACAACCGGGATAAAGCACACGTACATACACGCGAGCACAGGCGTGTTGAGCTTGTTCACTGCATTGAGATGCGCCATTGGCAAAGAAAATGATGCAGCCCCTCTTCTATGGGATGTTTTGTCACTAACCTCTTTTTCATCCTTCTCTCGGTCCGGGAGTTTGTGCCTGGTGCCATCCCGGGTAATCGGGGGTTATGTGGACATCAGTTGGGGATACGCACAATACCGACCAGCGGAACAGCTGGGTGGAAATACATTCACTATTGCATTGGTAGGACGCTGACTGGAAGAACTTCAGCGTGGCGGCTTACATGCCCACATCACCCAACGACCTATACGGGATGACAACACATTCAGTCACGCTTGGATCGTCAAGGTGTAGAAACCCGATGGAGTACTGTCTTGATCCTCCAGTTTTGATCGGATTCGGGCTGGCAACACAATCGGGAACAGTGAGTGGGAGAATAATTGATTCAAGTCTTCCACTCACGCACACTTGGCTGTCCTGCGTACAGATTCTTGTTAGGACCAAACGTTTTGGGTGAGAACCTTAATCGTCCTCCCAGTTAGCAACTGGACCTTTCCATCGCTACTTGTAGACCGTTCTAGTGGATTACGAAAATAAATGGAGTTACATCGGTCGTCTTGTGGGATAATCAAGACCACGTTTCTCTTTCCTTTGAGCACAATGTTTGGTGATCAGCATGCTTCTGTTTAGAAATTCTGTGATGGGTTAACGCCCCACTACTTTGTAAGTCAAACTTTTGAGTCTCAGACTCCGATTAGGGTTCCCAGGGAAAACCTACTGCAGTATGAACAGCCGCGCAGCTCCACTCGCCCGAATAGGTCTGGCACCCTTTCTGCAGGGAACCTTACCCATCTTCGCTATTCCGAAACGGTGATCCCTCAAAGCGGTACAAAACGTCGTGGATAGGTGTTTATCTAATGACAGCATTAGTAGAAGGACAAGACCTGATTTTAACGTAGTGCGTGAGTCAGGCGTTTACTTCATATGGCTGTTTCCAGTTCTTACACAATAAACCAGATGAGGCAACAGTTTGCCTTGAAAGGCATTGCTATAGCACTATTATTATTATTGCTGCTTCTCCGAAACGCGCATGCAAGATTCCGCTTCCATACTCACTTTTCTTAAACCGGATTCTGCCTCTTTTTCTTGGTTCACTGTCTCCGTTTCATGTTATCCGGTTTCGAGCACTGATGACCAGATTATCGTTGGGGTCGCTCTGAGTCTACGAACTTAGCTTATATTGTTGAACTTGATCCCAGTCAACAGTCGTGTGTGTGCGGTTCGGTTGGCTAGTTCTGTTCTTGGTAATGGAAGGTGATTGAAGCGCTAAGGCTTCTTTGTTTTATCTGTTTGCGCTTCTATTGATTTCAGCTGTTCTGAGTCCAAAGGCGAGCTTTACGTTGACTTTTCCCGATGGCTCCAAAGTGTGCTTTCAACGGATTTTATGGTTGTTGCTGGTATTTTTAACGCAAAATTCGGCTGTTTTGTGTAGACGCGTCTACAAATAATTCCATATTGCATCGGTTCTCGCGTAAGATAATGCGGTCTACACTGCCTATTTCATCGAGCGAAGCTGGTAGTGATAAGTATGCTATTGTTCAGAGTTCCTCCCCTCTTTTATTTAGCTTGTGTCTCTAACCGTCTATTTCTCCCGCTGTGCCTACCCATAATGCCCGAAGTGATAATGTGCTAGAAACTCGCGATGGTTTATTCTCAAATAATTTAAGCGTTTTTCATCTGGAAGCTTATTCTTTTCTCAGACCTCGTCAGCCTCTGAATTTCGGGTTTTTCATTGTATATACTCTCATACACGCTACCCAACAAATGTTTAGATCTAACACTATCACTCATTTTCGATTGATGTGTTGATGAAATACGGATTTGGATTTCATTAATTCAACTGAGAACGCTTATGTCTTGTCAAGATATTTTCTGTGCACCTCAGGAGTCGAAGCAATATATTAGTAGTCCTATGTTGGAAGGTTGGAACGGCCCTTATTGACTGAATCTCTGTTAACATTCTTTTTTGTAGAGTAAGATTTCAGGGATTAGTCCCCCTGTGAGAAGATAGCCGTATTAAGCGCAGCTTATTTATCATCTCGAAATACGCCCCAACAGACCGCAGCGCTGACATTCAAAGAGACCAATTTTATGACGAACCCATCATTAGTGTTTGGAAGAACAAAGGGTCTAACATTCTGGTGCACTTTGAATCACAATTTACCTGATCGTCAGCGTCAGTCCTCTGCTCCCGTAGCTACTTCAGCAGGCATTTCGTAAACCTTATGAGGTGGGGATGCGCAAGGAAATCCAGGCCTTAGGATGTCATGGAACGCCGGACTTCGATGGGATTATCCCAGATCTGTTTAAATAGTAAGGAATGGAACTGGTCAGAGAACTTCACGTTTTGTTGTCGAAGATCTGGCACTCGGAGAAAGTCTACTCGTCATGGAGAAAGTCAATCGTTGTCCCCATTTCCAAAAATGGCTTGTGTAGTGACTGCGCTAACCATATCAGTGTCCGCCTAATCCTGACAGCGTCAAAACTGCTTCACAGGTTGCACAACACTCGAGAAGAGTAAACTCGTGAGTGTCCGGGCTGGGTTTTACGCTGGTTGCAAATGCGTCCATCAAATCTTCAATCTCCGACAGGTGTTAGAACACCGTCTTACCTTCCAAAGGCCAACGGTCGTCGCGTACTTGGACACTGGCGCAGCTTTTGACTCTGTTAGTAGGTCCGCACCATGACACTGTTTGTTAAGAAATTGAGCGCCTAAGAAGTATTTTTCGACTTTCAAAAAGTTGTGCCGTCATACCTCGGGCAAGGTTGAGACAAGTAGCCAGCTTTTGCCATCCTTTGTCGTCACCTGTGGAGTACGGCAGGACTGCCTTCTACTCCCATTTCCATTCATCTTTGTCATAGAGGATGTTCTCCAGAAGGCTTTAGATTGCGGAGTTTAACTCCTCTCATTGAACAGTTTTTTGCTTAGAGAATGCCGATTATATCGGTTTGCTGAGTGACAATGCACAAACAATTCAACGCGCGTTGGACCGCTTCGTGATTGAGGTTTCTCGGTATTGTGTTTTGCACCTTTAAAATGCAAGGCGATGAACCTCGTGTGGTTTTGCAGATGGAGACGTTTCTAGTACAGTCTCGATAGTGCTAGGAGTGTCATTTGGCTAATTCCGAGAACAGGGATGCAATTATACATGCTGTAGTGCTCTCCAACTATGTACGGTGTTATGTATTGATCACAACGGCAGAAGCAAAAAGTAGGCCGATCTTGAGGGTCTGGCAAGAATCACCATCAGTTGTGAACATCCGAGGAGAACATCACTTTAAACCTAAGTTTGGCGATTCATTTTAATGGAATAACCTTTGGCCGCATACGGGAGGCAGGACGCAGATGATATTCTCCAAGGCGAAGAGAAATAATGCTTGCATGTGTACTGGTATCTACCAAAAATCTCATGAAACTGGAATTTTTCGGAACTGCGTCAAAGCTATTCGGACTTATGTTGGAAATATTCGGAGGCATGTCTATGCGCAATTTTGAATATTTTTGACACAATCCCATACTTACACGAGAAGTGGCATAGATCGGTCAGAAATGTAAATTACGCAACTAGGTTCAGCGCCAATAGCAGCGGTCCCCAATACTGACGCTCGTGTTTCCCAGACTATCTGCTTCGGAACCACATAGAGGTTGGCATCAATCGTGTCATTTTATCAGATCGGGGTGATACCAGCAATGTGTTTGACTGTGTTGAATAACAATACTTCATTTACATGATCGAAGGCGCGACAGCCAACTTTTTGATTCACGTGCTTCAGAATAGCATCTCAGCACCTTAGATGTTAAAAGACTGATTTGTTCTCTCACTTTTGCAGTGAAATCGGTAAACGTAGAAGTTACCGTAACAAAAATCTTCCTTATAGGATTGACGGCAAGCATTCTGTCGGCAGTTTCAGCTAATTCTGCAGTAGAGATATCTTGCTCGAAGAGTTTCGAAATTGCTCTTGTGGTATATCGGCCTCTGTCTCGAAATCTGTTCTTCGGAGTGCCGGTCCTATTTCTAGATCGTTATCTTCCGTTCCCGCTGTCTCAATTGAACACAAGCACAATCCACCAGCAAACAGAGATTCTCACTCAAGTAAACTCATCATATATGTATTGGTTGTTTTGGTTGCATAATTGCGCCCATGCGACTGCCATCAATTCATCGGTTGTTCGGATCGCGCTTTGATTGGTCCATTTTGTTCGATGCATTTCATGTGATCCAGTTCATGAATATTTTTGTCCAATCCGGACTGCTCATCTTGATTGGTTGGGCCAGTTCACGATATGGCCTTCCTTTTGCACATTCACACTCTTGTATTTGAGTAACGCCAGTCCTGCGTATTGATCGTCACCCAAGTGCCGATAATCAATGAAACAGTTCTCTCAGATTCAGGCGCAAAGCCAAATATAGTACCATTCGCTCAAACCTGTATGGAGTTTTTATCCGCATGTCACTACGGCGAGTCATCCGTTTTGTGAGATTCCAAGGTTCGTTTCGTATATCTGAGGAATTGAATGGGTTTTCATTCTTGCACTTTCAGCATTTGTGAATTGCGCATCATTGTGTTGCTCATCGAATAATCCACTTCGATTACTTATTAAGTCTTTGGCCATGTATTTTGGAATCAGTAACATTATTATTAGGGCACTTTCCACACCATCTCATCGGGTAGGAATTGCAATATGAAAAAATACTGGAGGGGTGCGAAAAATTGCCTCTATCTGCACGAACTCCAAATGAGCTGTGAAGCTTAAAACGAGTGGATTTACACGATGACCGAGGCCTCGAAGATGTTGCGACCACTTTCTGCCTCATACATCCGTCGCGGATTATGATAGTGCACAGAGTAGAATAAAATATTGCTCAGTTGAACGCGCAGAGCAGATGAACTCACGGTCTAAGAACTGAGCAGATGGGTTACCAGTTTGTAGTGGAAAAAACGGTCTTTTCATGCAGAACGTGTTTGCGCTTGATGTCAGGTCAAAACCGGAAACCAATACAGCCGATAGTTTGCGCTTGCGCGCTTTGGTCAAGTCATGTGACCCATTCCCTCGTGGATCGGAGATGTAATGAGATTCCAAATTCGATTATCCAGGCGAAACTCGAGAATGGACGCGTAAAATTCAATGCCCGCTACGTTCACACATGCCTTCCACCTTTTCGCTCACAGCACTCTGTGTTTTAAAAACTTCTCTGTCATTTCCGATAACGACTCGTACATTTTCCCCGCTAGGCAAACTGACGGAATCGCGTTCCAATATCGTAAGCAATAATAGTTTGGCGTGTGCAGTTGTCGAACATCAAATCCATCCGTACATTTTACATTCAAGTCCTACCACTGAAGATGCCGTGGCTTGCATCACATGTATTCAAGATCGTACCAATTCGTATTCCGAGCAATTGGAAGTGAGTTGCATTCGCTCGTGTTTGCTGTCAATCTTCTTGAATACGCTCGTCTGCCGATGGCGGTCTCGTTTTTATCTAATCGCTTTTTCACGCTTCATTCTTGAACATATACTCTCACCAAAAACTTCCGATTCCTCTTCATTCCTTCCAGTTTACTCACTTTTAGGATAGCCTTTTTCGGGTATTAGTACGTGATAGTAAAGACGAAAAAATGTCTGCTGGTCAACGTTTATTAGAAAGATAAATGTAATGGAACATCATAAATGAATAACCACTTCGACCATGATATTGTGCCATGCCATTCGGATTTATCTATCCAGTGAAGCAAGCTATGTTTCCCTTCGGACTCTCGGCAAACTTTTTATTCCGTACCGCCTGTACGTATACGCACATATTTTTGAGATCTGTGTACATGTTACGTAGTCCAGATTACAGAACTTTCTTGTTTGAATGTTTCTAGAAGAACCAGTTTCTCGAATTTTCCTGAATCCAGTCACAATTTGGATTCTTGTTCGTTGACACTGTGATCTGTCCGTCTCTCACAAAGTTGGTGATCAAATAAGGGGATCACAGTAAAACAAATATCCTGTAGTTTACTTTTTATTTTCTGCACATGTTGATATGCACTTGATGATTATCTGTGCAAGTGATCTCGTGCATTAGGTAATAATGTATGAGTAATCTCTGAGCCCTCAGGCGGTCAATCTCTTCACCCAGTGAAACACGAACAATACTTTCTGTGTGAGAAAATAGCACAGTGTGAACTAGCATTAGACCGATTCTCGCTTCTTTAATAACGCAACATCGACTTTCAATCGGCTTGCGAAACAAATTGAAAATATTTTTCAGGGCAATCTGATCGTTGTGGACGGATCACAATGCATAATGCGCCACTTTCGAATGATGCAGACTAGTGTCCGGTTTATTCGTCATTGTCTTGTTCATATGTAAAGAATTAAACTTCGTTCCTACTTACAGCACACGAGTAAACATTTTCGCTTTGTCGATGTTCTGACGGGAAATTTATGATCTCCTAATTCTCCCTCACCCGTTCCATTCCGTTGTACACCAAAACTAAATGAAATTGTTCATGCTGCTTGATGGACCTGCGCGAACTGTGATCGACTTCACGAAGCTCCTTAACCAAGAGGTCTTGAAAGGACTCCGCGTCAAAATGTTGGCTGACGTGTTCGAGTCGATTGTCGGAGCGATTTTCGTGGACACCGATGGGGATCTAGGCGAAGTCAGCCGAGTGATTCACCGTCTTCTGGATGGGCGCATTCGTAAGTTGTTTTTGTTTCTGTACAACGGGATTGTAATCGGCAGGTGAATCAGTGTTTATTATCATTTCATATCTCGCCTTCACAAGCATTATCAACGATATCCACTTCACACCCTACCGACGGTCGCCGACACCTGGTGCATCCATCTTACGCACGTCTCCATGTCAACACAGTACCATCTTAGCAACTACGGACGCGGAAAATGATGCAGGAAAAGGAAGCGGTTCTTCGGATACCTTAATTCATCATTTATGTTAGATCTTCTATGGTCATTATCATCGTCCGTTGTTCGCTCCAATGTTGGAATTTAATACCTCAACCGGTAATCAAGAGACCAGATCATTTTTTATCGGTTCCCAAAGTGATAACGTCGACATGTACATTAAATTGCAAAGAGGACAGCCACCACGTCATCGGAAACTGCTGCCGCTGGCCGCCTGGATCTTTTATTTAAACGCTGCTCCCATTCAGCTCATTACCAATCACAAGTTCTATGGCCGTTGCCATACTGGCTATTTGCAGATAAATCGAGTAACTTGTACCTCTGTCATTGATCTGCAGTGCATGCTCACATGTCTGCAATAGGAACAAAGGTAATAATTCTTCGAAAATTACCACTGAGCACATTGAGAAAACACAAGTTGGCGAACAAGCTCGTTTTCAGTGATTCGTATTCATGCCATTACATCACTTTATATTTGGAAAAAATGTTCACTATAGGAAGGATTGGATTAGTCAGATACAAATATGGGTGGGGAAGGGATTTCTGGTGTTACATGCATAACCTGAACACACAGGAACGTGTTGTGTTAATTGTTTTTCTGCCTAGGGTTTGCATGTAACCCTACAAATTCCTTCCCCACGCATCATCATTTTGTCGAGTGCCTCTTGTGAAAAATCCGGTATTCCCGATTTCGTGAGGTGCCGCACAGATTCTTTGCAAATCTACCTGACTTCTGGCCTAACCGAGGAGAAACAGAACCTTTGTTCGTAGATCATGAGCAGAAATAATGGTTCTCTCTACAAGAGATCCATAAGCAGACTGGAAAACGAAGTTAAACCTAGATTTCTGGGGCCACAGTTCCCTTCGATTGCATCATTCAGAAGTGCCTAAAAGGGGGGCCATTTTTCTGATGCAAAAATTAAAAATTTTCCTGATCTTTCAATATTCAAGACAAAATTATCAAATACATATATATATATATATATATAAATTCGATTCTGTTAAGACANCAACCTGGATTGTTGATCTCTGACCTTATACAGGGTCCGGAAAGCTTGCGTCACATTCACGGTGTGGTTAGTCTGTGCTAGATGTGAAACGACTGCGCTATTAAGTGACTTAATTGTTCCAGTGCCTAACCACGCCGGGTGGTCTTCACGGATGCGTTCAGACAGGCGTCTGATCGTGCGGCCGATGTGCATTGTCCCACAGGAACATGTGAATTCGGAGGTCTATTCTATCACAACGAGACTACACCTTGACGTGGTGTGACGGCTTGTCTGCCTCCATGATCCAACGAGCTATACAGGATGGCTTATTTGGAGCCGAAGATCCAATCGTGCCTGGAAGCTCAATGGGTAGAGGCCTGACGAAGTAGTCTCCTGGTCCTCCAAGTTGGGGGTTAATCTGAGTTAGCAGCTCAGTCGTAAAAACGAGTGGAAGACTAATTGATCCAAGTAGATGGGCTCTCACTCAGCTATACATACCCCACTGCCTTGCGGTCAGGTTCTTGTCACAACCAAAGGCTTTGGTTGAAAACCCTAATCGTTTTTCTGTTTATTGGCTGGACTCCCTAGCAGTACCCGTACATTATTTCCCTTGAGTTACACGCCTACAAATAATTCCATACTGCATCGGTCGTCGTGTAGGATAATCAGGACCGCGCTGCCCATTGCATCGAGCGCAAGTGGGGTGGGTAGTGATAAGTATGTCACTGCTCAGAGTTCCCTCTCTTTTATTCAACCTATCTCTTTGGTCTCCAACCGAATCTCTGCCCAGTGTGCCTACCCATAGTATCTCGATTGATAACATACCCGATACTCGCAACGGTTTATTGTCAAGTAGTGTAGTAGGTGGTTTTCAGTCTGTTAGCTCACATTTTCTCAGGCCTCGTCAGCCTCTGAATCTGGGTTCCTTCAATATGCGCACTTTAATGCAGGCTGGCCAACCGGCGTGTTTGGCTCTGACAGTGGACTTACTTTCGATTGATGTCTGCTGCGTGAGTGAAACACGAATTCAGGATTCGAGTAGAGTTATTCAGCTAACTGTGCCCAAACGTCTCGTCAAGATATTTTCTTCGCACTTCAGGAGACGAAGCAGCTCAAGCTGTGGGTGTTCAACGTGGTGTAGGAATAGTCTTGAGTGAGAAGGCTAAAGCAGCCCTTCTAGACTGGATCCCAGTCAACAGTCGCTTGTGTGCCATGAGACTGCAGGGATCGGTCGGCGTCCGAAAGGATTGTGGTGTTAAGCGTAGTTTATTTGTTATCTCGGCATACGCTCCCACAGACTGCAGCAATGATATGGAGAAAGACGAATTTTACGATAACCTCGTCACTCTTGTTCGGAAGAGCAAACGCTGACATTGTAGTGGTAGCAGGTGACTTTAATGCACAAGTTGGCAAACTGAGTGCATCGGATTCCTGTTTAAGTGGGCGATGCGCCTTGGCTGCACAGCGAACAGACAACGGGGAAAGACTTCTCCAATTCTGTGCAGATAATCATTTATTCCTATCTAGTATGAATTTCCGACACAGCTCGCGTCGCACAGCAACATGGTGCTCTAACTCGACAGGTTCACTGAGTCAGATTGACCATATCGCAGTTAGCTACCGTTGGCGCGGTTCTGTCCAGAACTGTAGATCGTACTGGACCATGTACATCGAATCGGACCATGCGTTAGTTTTAATGCGATTTTGCTGCAGCTCAAAAGCCATCGAGGCAGGCCATAAACCCGATTGGCTGTCGAACGTTTGTCTGATTCGGCTGTTCGCAACTGTCCGAGGGACTAAGAACTGCGACCAATAGCAATGTAGACGATCAGTGGGATCAAATTAAGCAGGCTATGCCTTTGGCAGCAAATTTCGCCTGCGGTCCCAGATCTAGTGTTCATCAAAAACACTGGATTTTTCAAGCGTCGCTAATTCTAACTGAGCAAAAACGCGAGCTGTCTAACTTCAAAGAAATGAATAAGATGCGTCGGCAGTTGCAGCGTCAGTTGACCATAAGCCTTAGGAATGACCGCGAAAACTGGTGGGTTAAGGTAGCCGAATAGATGGAAGTGGCGTCTGCTTCAGGCAACAGTCAACGACTGTTTAGGCTTATACGCGACAGCGGTGGGCGGTGAACTTCGGTTAGTGAAGTCTTGTGCGATAAGAATGGAGAGCTCGTCCATGGTAGACAGGAAAGACTGGACCGTTGGGCAGAACATTTCAAGGATCAGTTTAACTGGCCATACGCTATCGTATCTAGTCCGACGCCTGGAGCTGTGAATCCTTGGGAGGTGTCACTTGATCCCCCAACGGAAGTGGAAGTGCAAGGAATATTCGGCTTCTGAAGACGGGAAAAGCAGCCGGTCCCGACCACCTTCCTCCAGTTCTTTTCAAATTGGGTGGAGAAGTGCTGATGAAATCACTTAACTCCTTGCTTCGTGGTATTTGGAACGAGGAGCGTATTCCGCTATCGTGGGGTAAGTCACTGATTATACCCGTCTTCAAGAAGGGCACACAGAGTGACTGTAGCAATCATCGTGGGATTAGTTTAATTCCGATAGTTACTAAGGTGTTAGCTTCGATAATGCTGCGCTGTTTGACACATGATTCGCGAGAATAATATCCGCGAACAACAGGCCGGATTTCGGCCAGGTCGAGGTTGCATCGACCAGATGTTCACTCTTCGACAGACATTCGAAACGCGCCACGCGCCATCGGAAGGGTATGCCAACTAAGTTTGTGAACCTGTTGCGAGCATTGTACTCGCATACCTACGGTCGCGTGAGGGTATACGGTGAACTGTCACGTTCATTCGAAACGACTAGCCTACTGGCGTTCGACAAAGGTGTCCCATCTCTCCATTCTTGTTCAACTTCGTCATGGACGAGGTGATGGAAGATGCTTTAGGAGGTCTCCCGGATCTAGGAGTCGAACCGGGAGGTGGAGGGAAGCTATGCGACCTAGATTACGCAGACGACGTCGTGTGTCTGTTCGAGTCTGCGGACCATGCACAACGCGCACTAGATAGACTGTCGAGATCGGCTGCTCGCTTTGGCATGTGCTTTGCACCTTCAAAGTGCAAAGTGCTGTCACAGGACTGGACGACAGCAGCGCCGAACTTGATACTGGGTGGAGAGGAGCTGACGATTGTGGACCGTTTCACCTACCTCGGTAGCTGCGTGTCGAACGATGGTAGCTCGGGATTGTAGGTAAGTATGCGTATATCCAAGGCTCGTGCAGCTTACGCTGGATTGAAGCGCTTGTGGCGTCGGCCTGATATTTGACTGAAGTTGAAATGTCGTGTTTACTGTGTTGCAGTGCGTTCAGTTCTGTTGTACGGTTGCGAGACGTGGAGTATGCGTGTGGGCGATGTTCGTCGGTTGGAGGTTTTCGACAACCGATGTTTACGTGGTATGGCTAGGATTGGATGGAGTGACCGTTTGAATAATATTGAGGTTAGGAATCTGGTACTGGGTACCACTTCTGAGAATAGCTTGTTTCAGCTTATGAATCTTAGTAGACTACGCTGGTTGGGTCACGTGTTGCGTATGGCGAACACTCGTCTACCATACCGTGCCCTATTTTGTGTTCCTCCTACGGAATGGAAAAAGCCACGTGGAGGCCAACAGATGACGTGGCAACGTGGGATGAGAAAATGTACAGCGAAGTTAGGTAAAGTAGGTTTCTCACGTCTTCGTGGTTGGGGTCCGAAAGACTCATCGACTTGCTGGCTGGAGAGACTGAAGGACATGGCATTGAACCGTGAACAGTGGCGATCGTGCTGTCATTTTCTAACGAATCAGAATGATTGAAAACCCGTGCTTTTGTGCAGTTAGGCTGTGTTCCATGTGTTCGTTGCAGCAGCATCTTATCTGTTCCCGCCTGTGTAAGTCCACTACTTGTTCACGTTGGATATTCACTCTGGGAAAAGGCAGCGGTCAGTGGGGCTTGCCTTGCTGTTTGACGCTGAACAATGATGATGATGATGATGGAGTTCTATTGGCGATGTACATACACTGTGCCCATTCTGGGACGAATGGCCATTTATCAAATGCCGTGGACATTGGATCACGGTGTGATGCGATCGCATTACAAACGGCCATACAGGACTTTGTTACTTGGTATAGTCTTCATTAGTGGAACCCTTATTGCCGTCGAATTGCAGTCCACCACCAAGAAACCACGGAGTAACCGTGCCGCTGTTTCATTCTGTGGAAATCCCATTAAAGTCCTTACTTCTGGAGCAAATTGATTGGTGACTTCCGTATCTTAGCAGGATAAATTTTGCAGTGCTTTGCAATCGTAATCAACGTTTATTAACGAAAAAAATTTTGCTTTTATTACAGGCAGTTATTTGGAAGTCACGCCGAACAATCCTCTGCGCCTAATGCATTTGATCCATTCTGATTTGAAATATACGTAAGTGACACGTTTTATGCATTTATCATCATCACTGCTTGAAAACTTCATACACTTTCCTATCCAGTTATAACCACATGATTCACTTAGGTGAGATTGCACTCCGACGTAGTGTGATGGCCTGTGTGCATCCATGATTGAACGGGCCCTGCAAGATGGATTGCCTCAAGGCGAAGGTTGAATCGTGCCCGGAAAGTCACAGATTAGAGAACTGACGAAGTAGAGCCCTTGGTGCTCCAGGTTATTTTGACTTGACCTGGCAACCCATTCGGAAAATATAAGTGGAAGAACAATTAATCCAAGTAGATGGGTATCCACTTAACACGCCTCGCTGCTTGCGGGTAAGTTTTTGTCAGGACCAGAAGCTTTGGCTGAGAGCCCTAGTGGTCTTGTGCCCTTGGTAACTTGACCGCTTGCAGTACCCGTCCGCGAACCTCGATGAATCTTATATAAATATATTCCGTGCTTCATCGGTCGTCGCGCGGTCCGTGCTGTCCATTACAATCCAACAGTGTATTTAATTGTCGATTGCTTCTGCTCAGAGTTCCGTCCCTTTCATTCAGTCCATTTTCTGTCCCCAACCGTCTCCATTTGCCCGCTTCCTTTCCTGACAAGCCGATACAACCAAGGCTTATTGTCAAACTATGTGATGTGATTTTCAAACTATTATCCTACGTTTTTTCTAGTTTTCTCACTTTCTAAATCTTGGTCCCTTCGTTGTGCACGCTCTCATGCTTGATGGTCAACCAGCTTCTTCAGTGCTGACAGTAGATTCACTAGTGACTGATGTCTGCTGCGTCAATGAAATGCTGCCTGCTGCCAATATCCCATTTATTTTCTGCGCACCTTAGAAAGGAGGGCAGCTTGCGCTGTGGACCAACGTGATGTACGAATAATCTTTTGGCAAGGTTGAAATAGCCACTTGAAAATGACCCCGTTGATGGTCGTTTGCGTCCAGGGTTAAGTTGGTGTTCGAAAGGATGGCTGCTTGCAACCTGCTTGTCATCTCTTCCTATGATCCCACAGACTTTGGCGCCGCCAGGCCGAAGGTGAGTTTTATGAAAAACAAGTCACTCTTGTTCGCAAGATCAAGTTTAGTCGAAACAATCAGCAGTGTTCGACAAGGGTGTGCCACCCCTCTATTCTTATTCGAACTCGTCAAGGTCGAGGTGACGGAGAATGCTTCAGGAACTCTCCGAGATGTAGTTGTCGAACTGGCAAGTGAAGAGAAGCTGTGCCCCATTTTACGCGGACGACATTGCGTGCTAGTTCGAATCCACGGTAAATGTACAGCGTACATCAGTCAAGCCCAGCTTTAGCTGCATTCGCCACATGCTCTGCGTCTTCGGTGTAGCGCGTCTACGGCTCTGGACGTCAGTAGCTGCGAGTTTGATACTCGGTGGAGTGGAACTAGCCAGTGTAGACCGTACCACTTACCTCTGTAGCGGTTTGAATAAGGACGGGGGGCACAACAATGGAAGTCAACATGGCTTTATCGAAGGCACTATCGGCGTATGCTGCACTGATGCGCTTGTATCGTGGACCGTATATTCCACTAAAGTTGGATGGTCGTGTGTACTGTACCGTAGTGTGCTCACTTGTGGTGTGTGATTGCGGGGTATGAAGTGTATGTGGCGAATATGCTCGTCCCTTAAAGGTTCTGATCGCTAATGTTTATTCTGTCATTTAAATAAGATGAAGTGATTGGGTGACCAGCATGCTGGTTAGAAACCTGAGTATTGCTTTGCGCTTCCGAGATTGCTCTGCAAGGCATATGAAGCTCACTAGACTTTGTTGGTTGGTGATCACTCGTCTAGTTAGTTTCTGTTCCTCGCACAGAATGGAAAAAATCACCTGAAGGTCAACAGATAATGTTCCAACATGGGAAGAGAAATTTGCAACCAAATAAAGCAGTTGTTTCACGTCTTCGTGGTTGGGGTTCCAAAGGCCCGCCAGGAAGCTGGCTGGCGACACTGAGGGATATGGCAGCTAACTTTCAGCAATAGCCATCGCGCTGACATTTTACTGATAATCAGAATGATTGAAAAATTACGTTTGTGCAATTAGAATGTATTCTATGCGTGTGGGCTGTTGCAGCATTCGTATCTTTTCCCGCTTGTGCAGGTCCACTGTCTGTGCATCTTGTATATACATTCTTTCTATTTCAGTGTGTAACTTGATGTGCAAGGTAGCGGTCAGTAGTATTTACCCTGTTATTTGACGCTAAACAAAATGATGTTGCTGGATGCGGTAAAAATGGTCCCTCCAGATGGATGCTTCATTGACGATGCCATGTTGGTCTCAGCGAGACTTTACGTGGTTCTTTTCCATTCCATCTTTTGCGATCATGTCTGTCGATTCCCCCTGCCGCTGTGTGGAGCACGTCCCTTCCAGTACGTTCATGCTTAATGCATGTTATATAATCAACAAGGAATCAGCATGCGCTTTTCTAGTAGCAAATACAGGAAATAGCTATACAGGTGAAGCTGTATGGTATTCTTCAGGCCTAATATTCCTGTATGTGTTAGGAACTGTCGAAATTCCGTCGTCCTCTTCCCAGCAGCGACGTTTGCGACGATTTTCCTGATATTCTTACACTCAGACGTTCCAAATAACCATTGACAACTCTTTTTTACAGTTTATGGATGCGGAGAATC
This sequence comes from Fasciolopsis buskii, assembly GCA_008360955.1. NCBI lineage: Eukaryota > Metazoa > Platyhelminthes > Trematoda > Plagiorchiida > Fasciolidae > Fasciolopsis > Fasciolopsis buskii. The sequence goes on from LUCM01003453.1 coordinate 41,593, forward strand.
CTCGTTGTTGCTAAATCCGCACTGCAAGTAATTCACAGGAAAATCAGCAGTCGCGTCCGCAATAAAATTGTCAAATTATCCAATAACACTGCAATATATTCATACTGTTGTTTTCCATTATGAGTGTCCCATTAAGCCAACCGTGGTTCCGGTTTTCCTTTTATCCTGCCAACCACTGTCTCCCGATTTCGCAGCGAATTGTCATCTACGGACTCTGAGGATTCAGAAGGTAAATACAAACTAACGGCGACCGTTGGTGGTCGACAGATTTTTGTATATGGAAGCACAAGAAATGAGGCCAGACTGGCATTAGCTCGACAATTGGGTGTTTCCACTCATTGATCATCACAAGTATTTGTGAAGCAGTTCACCGTTTGCGCCAATTCCCTTGTTTCCGGACTTTCATCCCTCAGCAACACATTCCCGACTTGCTCAGATTGTTGTTTGATATTATTTTCCAGCTTTATACTGATCTGTATTCCACTAGGCCGTCAGATTCCGCTAACCTCAGGTGAACCGATGCATTTTCCACAAAATACAGTACCCTTTCATTTCGTCAAGATTACAAATATAATCGATACTCATGCCGTGTTCTGTACCTTTTCGCTAGTTTTGTCATTGATTGTAAATACATCGTCAAAACATTAGTTTTTCCTTAAAGTCAATCAAAAATAACTCATTCGTGAAATCGTATTTCACCGTCAGTGAAGTATGATTGTGTGTGATTTTCGGGATTGATATTAGCAATTTGAAGTCAATGCAGCAAGCACAGGATTAGCTAGCCGAAAAAAACGAATTCACAGAGGCACAACTAACTTTTGAATGTGGACATCCGGATGGTTCATCGAATGCGTATGCACAAGCATCCCAAATGCAAATGAATCACGATTCACAATGTTTATAGCGACTTACTGATAATCATGTTTAATTGTGTAAAACGTTTTCACCAAAATACCTGAGCAAATTAATAAATCCTTGAAACTTAGTGTCAACAAGGTTGTTTTGCTTTTTTTCGCGTGCTAAAGTAGCGTTTGGGTTCCGAAAATTGTTGAACACGAAATTGATTGCTCTGCGTATCTTGGTGTCTAAAAGTAAAATCCAGATTAGAGGGGCAGTGCTTGTGATTCAACCGCCAGTAGGATTTTTGGCAGAGAAGATCCTGCTGCATTGCGACCCAGTGTGACCCAACTAGATCAGCACATTGATAGTGGTGTGGACGTTGGTAAAGTTGGCTGTAAATTGAACCTAATTCTTACGAATTGCAGAATGCTTTGATCCCGCTGAAATGACGAAGAAACCGGTGGACGCTAGCAGATCGCTGAGCAATGCAGAAAAACAGTCGAAGGTAGATTGTTTATTTTACGTGAAAAAGCTCAAAGGCCTGAAAGCATCGCTCGTAAATTGGGAACAAGGCAGCATAAATCCAGCCTCAGAATAAGGGACTCTTCGAGCTGACGTTTGCAAGACAAGTGAGGATTAATCCCACTAGGTATTATAGATATTTTCAGTCGGTAAATGTAGAGGGTTCACTCGTACCGAGCAATGGGGGGGAGCGTGTCACAACTCAAACAAGTTGGAAGCTTTATACACGTAGTTCCACGATGTCCACCGGCAAGATAGGATCAATAAGCTGGTCCTTTAACTGATCATGACAATGAAGCGGATTCTCGACGTTCTCATGAACCGACAAATAGACTGTCTCTGATGGTATTCAGCCAACGGTCGTCAAAACATTGGGTAATATTGTCAGTGAAAGTATACATAGTTTATTTCAAGGTACCGTCAAACAGAGGACTGGAAGTTAGCAACGGCTAGTCGGCAAATGCACGTTCATCACGACCAACCAATGAGTCTGACATACATGCGTGTACTTGTTTGGATAAGTTAAACAGAACGCACCTACGCAAATATTTGACGGGTCAGCGATTGCCACACAAAGATCATCATGGATTGTCTTTATGTATTCAACGGACTAATATATATCTCGGGTCTTTATTTGCATTTTGATCTCAAATCTCTTTCTGGACGAGGGCTGGATGGTTCTCGAAAGATAGATCGTGTTTCACGAACCTGCTTTGCCTCTTGGATAAAATCACTGCTAAGTTGGTTGAAGGAAAAGAGGTTGAAATGTGTTACCTTGGTTTTATTAAGGTCTTCCGCTCAGTCAACTACCGTCTGCTAATGCACAAGCTTTGGATGTCCGGTGGTTTATGCTATTCTATGGAGGACCTCCTAACTGACAGGATATCTAAAGTCAAGATAAGAAATTGAAATCCTGTGCGACTTGCCGCAACCGAGGAACTTCCAAAAGGTCAGCCTCGGTGCCTGTTTTTTTCGTTGATAGTTTCCCTCAGAATCTGATCTTTCGATTGAAGGAGAGGAATCGTAGGCATTTGGATGGTTGATCCTCTATTATTGAGTGGAAACTGTTATGGACTAAGCAGTGCTGAATCAGGTATTGGATCCTCGATGTATCTTGTTTTCCGATTGCAAGGTACAAAAACGGCGGTGAGCAGTGGCCGGATACCATCACGTTCACTTAAACAACGAAGCTTCAGAGCAGTCAAACAATTGTTGAGTTGTACAGTCCAGTAGGCACAGAACACAAGTGATCCAAAAGGCCGCGTCCGTTATCTTCTACTTCTTTTTGTTAACGAAACAGCAGTATATATCAATTTTCAAGAACCGGGCAGAGGGCTGCCCAGTGAGGAAGTTGACCAGTGGTGGGAGGATTCGAACCCGCGACCTTCACGTCCAAACTCCACGACCTTATCCACTCGGCCACCGCCGTCCAGAAATTTTTCGATGTTGTGCGCAAGAACAGGCATCCACCTCTGCAAATATCATCCTCTTCTAACATCCTTGGTATTTTCCGAGACTGGGTTTCCACTGAACGGAAAAATTGGGATTTACTTATCTCGTTCTCATAGCAAGTAACGGGTAGTACGTGGGTGTTCCATTATACGTTCAGCACGTGCATATCCCAAACACTGCTCTCCCTAGGGTGTCTACTTTGTACTTGCGCAGCTGTTACTGCTATTAATTCACCTCGATGCATAGGTTAGACCATTTCTTAGTTAAAATGAATTGAAGGGTTCCACGGACTGTACGCTGATCATCTCTTCATCTATTCTGTTCCACTGGTTAGCTAGCCTCGTTTGCTCTCTCCAAAGTTTTGTGTCGTTTTCCCTTGTTCGCTGTTCGATAAAGGCCACAGACATGTAGGCATTCAACTCGGTCAGCCCGTTTCGCGGTTTGGAATATTCCACTGATATTATCCCCTGGTCTATCCTTCTCTAGTGAGAACAGTTTCATTTATTTTGATCTTGAATGTTTTCCCTGCTTAACCCTCGACCGTCCGCGTCGTTAATCATCAAACCTATTCTAAACAAATGCCGTCTTCTCCATTCAGCGCCAGCCAAACCTGCACCGTATTTCAGGTGAGGTCTAAGTGCTTTATACAGTGGTATGAACACCTGCTCCCTACAAGGAAAAGCAATGGCCGAGACTGTCACATATGTAGACAGCCATTCAAGGTCATTAATATTTAAGTAGGTTTAAGCTTGTCTTCATGTACGCAAATGCCAGCTGAAAATTTTATTCCTATACGGTAGTGTGCTGTGGGTCGCGTTTACTGATAGTACCAGTTTTGTATTAACAAGACTCGTACACGTGTCACTACAGTATCAACAGTCAGCGCGCCCTTTGACGGGCTGCGCTACTATTCTGTCATCGGATGCAGAGTGTTGTTACAGGACTGGACGACAGTAGTGCCGAACTTGGTGCTGAGCGGACAAGAACTAACGAATGTGGGCTGTCTCACCCACCTTAGAAGCTGCGTCTCAATTAATGGTAGCTTTGCTACCGAAATGAGCACGTCTATATCCAAGGCCCGAGCAGCTAATGCTGGGCTGAATCATTTGTGGCGTCGGCCTGATATTTGACTGAAGTTGAAATGTCGTGTTTACTGTGTTGCAGTGCGTTCAGTTCTGTTGTACGGTTGCGAGACGTGGAGTATGCGTGTGGACGATGTTCGTCGGTTGGAGGTTTTCGACAACCGATGTTTACGTAGTATGGCTAGGATTGGATGGAGTGACCGTTTGAATAATATTGAGGTTAGGAATCTGGTACTGGGTACCACTTCTGAGAATAGCTTGTTTCAGCTTATGAATCTTAGTAGACTACGCTGGTTGGGTCACGTGTTGCGTATGGCGAACACTCGTCTACCATACCGTGCCCTATTTTGTGTTTCTCCTAAGGAATGGAAGAAGCCATGTGGAGGCCAACAGATGACGTGGCAACGTGGGATGAGAAAATGTACAGCGAAGTTAGGTAAAGTAGGTTTCTCACGTCTTCGTGTTTGGTGTCCGAAAAACTCGTCAACCAGTTGGCTTTAGACTTGGAAGCATGGCAGTGGACCGTACCCAGTGGCGAGTGATTAAAATATGCCTGTACAGTTAGACTGTGTTCCGTGTGTTGACAGCAGCAACGTCTTATCTTTTGCGCCTGTGTAGGTTCACTCTCTGTTCCCTTTGGATATCCACTTTTTATGGGATTTTGATCTTGAGGAAACGGCAGCGTCCAGTGAGACCTACCTTACTGTTTTGACGCTGAATGATGGTGATGCTGCTGCTGAAGGTGAATGCATGTATACTTAACCGACATCGCGGGTCACTTTTGTTTGTTTGATTATTTACTCCTATTTGAATCATGCTTTTAAGTTATCACTTTGATTACACAGTGTCAGAGAAACTTCTTTCAATATGATATTGATGGAGTGATGTGCGCATCCTATTACTATGTAGCAACGAGTAAGTGAAGAAGATAGGCTTTCCGAAAAACATAGCTAACCTTTCCCGAGAAATGATGTACATGGTTATTTCATTAGTAAAAAAATGTAAAAGATAAAATTAGAAAAAAACCAATTCTACCAAATCTTATTGTTTTCTTTAAACAACATGTAATTTCCCAATAATAATTGTTGTCCTCCCAATAAGTTTTGTCTAATAATGGACTAATGTGAAAGGGTTTGGTAAATTTTAAGTAAAAAAAATGCGAAGTTCCGGTTTGGTGACATTTATGTGTACGTAATTTATTTGCCTTTCTTTACGCGCGATGCGGCAGCTCAGCACGGTTTGAAAGCGTCCCTATCATCAGACCATGCACTCAACAGTCGAGTGGTCGAACGTTGTCCCAGTGCAGACTGCACAAGGTTTCTCGGTCGGAAATATACTTACGATTGCAGGCTGTATTAATGTTGTATTTTTCTGTATTAGCATTGTAAATTTTGTGCATCCTCTGCAAACATATTACGATACTGGAATTGTGCCCATCCGGTCGTGAAAAAGGGTTTTAACGCCAAGGAATTTGTTTTCCGTGTATCGATTCAGTCGTTTACATATAGAATTTTGGGCTTCACATGTGGAAATAGATAACTGTCTCTTACAATGAGTTTGGTAGCTTGACAACCAACTGGAATCACATCGTCCGAGAGGTGATTCTGAAGGGATGTAAGGGTGAAAATTTGTGGGCGAAGGTCGTCCCTGAAACGAGCTACAGAACAGTGAGTTTTTAATTGTGAATAATATAATGTTAATAACGCAGTGCTGTTGGTAAATGTAATGCGCTGCTATTAACATTATATCATTCACAGTTAATCCCACTGCTCGCTTACATTTCTGCTCGTCGGAGTTCTTAGTTTCTCGGATAGTTTCTGTTCGTAGCTGTTGCGAACAGCCGAATCAGACAAACGTTCGACAGCCAATCGGGGTTGTGGCCTGCGTCGATGGCCATTCAGCTGCAGCAAAAATCGCATTCAAACTAACGCATGGTCCGATTCGACGTACGTGGTCCAGTACGATCTACAGTTCTGGACAGAAACGCGCCAGCGGTAGCTGACTGCCATATGGTCACTCTCACTCACAGTACTTTTCGAGTTAGAACGCTATGTCGCAGTGCGACGCGAGCTGTACCGGAAGTTCGTACTGGATACGAATAAGTTATTATCTGATTGTAAAACTCGCCTTGAGAAAGTCTACCCACGGTAGTCGAAACGTTGACGCATTACATCTCCCAACAGCGCTGTGTTATTAACATTATATCATTCACCAATACACGGCGCATCGATTTTTGGATACACTCCTTACATCATTTGATCCTGACATTTACAAACTGGTTGCCAATCACATTGCTCTGGGAATGAACCTTGCCAACTCGATCAATCACTGCACATTCAACCAATGTTGCTCCAAAACTCTCGCAGTTAGGCCTCCGGATAATTCATTTCGATCTATGAAAGCCTCCTTGGTTGCTCCGCGTACGTTCCTACGACAACATATTCATGACTGTACTGAAATATACGTTTAATATGCTTCAGATTACGGAATATAGATGGCTGTCTGAATCATTTGCTCCCAGCAGAATTCTCCGAACAAGTTCGAACCGTCGTTGAACAACGACGACTACATGCGTTTAAAACATGCCAAGCAAGACAGAAATGCCAGTTCGCAAAACGCGACCAAAGACTGATCAAAGTCAAAAGTCAGAAAATCTACAATAATAAACACTAAAAATATCTTAGTGAACATATCCTGCGGACCGTTGACTTCTACAGAGTTACAATTGCTAGAAAAATGTCTGAATTTCAATCTCCAGAGAAAACCTCTAATGGTCGAAGAAATTGTGCCAACACTGGAACAAGCTTTATCGAACCTTACGGAAGAAAATGCCAATCAGGTTAGGCTGAGGATATGCAATATTCTTAAGAACAAACAGCCAATTGCACCAAATATCACAGTGGAGGGAAGGAAAGCACTTACAAACCTGAAACAAGGTCGAACAATCCACGTCATAAAAGCGGAAAAAGGGAATGACTAGAATGATTCACAAAGAGCAGCACTACAACGGGATCGACTTGCTAGTATAATATCGTCAAACAGATTTGTTAGCCATACCAAAACGATTATGTTTTCTAGCAATAATCTGTTATCCAGTAGGTCGTGATGGATCATGGCATTCTGAGTTATCCTCCCACTTGTCGAAGAGTCCTACTTACTGTCGACCACCAGTAGGTTCTGCATATGAATAATCGCTTCGCAGCACAGCAGTTCTCATTGGATAGCTGCGGAGAACTTCACCGCCGACGGTGAAACAGCACATTACGGCGGTCAAGTGAGTGCAGCGTATGCTGCCTGAATTAAACAGTTATTCTCAACAGATCGGATTACGAGTCAAAGGTTGCCGAACACCTACGGGATAGACCTTATGGAAAAATCGATAAGAAGAAAGTGAACGCATCACTCAACAAATCAAAATCCCATACAAACAAGTGCCTATCTGGGTTGGAGGAAAAACTCGAGAAATCTCTGTGGTTCTCATTAGCACCTAAAATAAACAGGCCTGGGAGAGTTTACGGCCTATCAAAATCCACAAACCGACATACCCATTCGTCCAATTGTTGACTACACTTCTTGTGGAGCGTACAAACTGGCAAAATATTTCAGTGGATTATTAAAACCCTATCAGAAGATAGTAGCAAGTCACATCAATGACATTTTCTAATTCGCCCATATGCTGAAAGACTTTGAACTAGAAAACGATGGAGTTGCTGTGAGTTTTGATGTGGTATCTTTATATACGAGTGTACCCATTAGAGGCGGTCTGCATTGTTTACATTCATTGGTAATATCAGACACTTCCTTAGAAGTGCGAACCGTACTAGCTCCAGCCGAAATTATCAGCGGTATAGAACTTTGCCTCATGTCACCATACTTCATGTTCAAACTTGAGTTGTACACGCAGACGGATGGTATGGCCATGGGATCACCTATATCCCTCATCGTAGCCAACCTTTTCCTACATTCAATTGAATCAAAAGCTCCAATGGAATTTATTCACCCCCCCTCCACGCTTTTACGTACGGTACGTAGACGATACATTTGCAATCATCAAGTCGGCAGAAAAAGATAGTTTTCTTCAAGCTCTCAATCAGCAATGCAGATCCATTAAGTTCACAATGGAGTCAGAAGACACCAGTAGAGTCATCAGCTTCTTAGATCGTCGGCTGAAAGTTAGTGACTCACAAAAATTCAACATTGGCATTCACAGAAAATCCACACATTCGGATAAGTATTTAGACTTCAATTCAGCTCTTCCACAATGCGTGAAACAGACACTTATGGCCTTGCTGGCCAATAGAATTAAAAAGCTATGCAGTAATGATGCCGACCGTAATGAAGAACTAAAACGTCTAGACGACATTTTGCAAGACAATCACTATCCTCCACGTCTCATAAGAAAACAGCTAAAAAGTTGCATGTCACCAACCAAGACGAAGAAAGAAAAGAAAAAGAAAACGGCCTCGGTCGGAATTCTGTACAAATCGGGTGCTTCGGAAGCCATAAGAAGGGCCCCCAGTGACTTTGATAATACTTTAAAGCGCCACTTATCACAGGCTAGAGATCAAGTCGGCGTGCAAGACCAAGACAACTGCATCTACAAAATCAATTGCAAGGAATGCTCAGCAGAATACATTGGACAAACCAGCAGACAACTGATGACACGGATAACAGAACACAGAAGGAAAAAAAGTGCAGACCTTCGGATAAGGCGGGCTTGTCAAAACTTGAGGGCGATTCAGCCATCGCTCTGCATTCCATAGCTGAGGGACATAACATAGATTATGAAAACACAAAAGTACTCCAACGTGGATTCAAAACCTGCACTGAACGTAAATTTGCCGAGGTTCTGGCGACACGCACCCACCCCACATGCATCAATCGGAACGACGAAGCAGAGATTTCGGAAATATGGACGGCCCTAACATCTTTGAAAAACAAACATTCCAAAGGTCACCACGCTAGTTGACCCCACCACCACGGGGACGCGTGACGTGAAGGACAACTATTCTCTCACCCGACCCACAGTTCAAAGTACACACACTCACAAAAACAGACAACTAAATATCATTTTAGTAGTAGGAGATTGAATGTTTACATGAAATAATTCACCATGTGATATCATCACTCAACTCACCATAAAGAAACCATGGAAGCACTTTCATCCAGCTTGTTAGGAATCATGAGCAGTGCATATCGACCGCGCCCGAACTGGGACGCGAACCCGGGACGAACGATTCTGAGTCGGGCGCGGTCGATATGCACTGCTCATGATTCCTAACAAGCTGGATGAAACAGCTGTACAGTGCTTCCATGGTTTCTTTATGGTGAGTTGAGCGATGATATCACATGGTGAATTATTTCATGTAAACATTCAATCTCC
>LUCM01003453.1:52808-77587 GCA_008360955.1 Fasciolopsis buskii
GTGCACAAACAGGCAATGAGGTCAACATCAACAACGCAAAGGTAGTCAGCCGGGCAAACAGAAAGGGGGAGCGACTGATCCTCGAAATCGTACAATCGGCATGTCGAGATTGACAAACATTACGTCATCTTAACAAGACCCCGATGCAGAATAGAGAGACAAACGGACGAACAGTGCACAAAGCGAACGGAACTAGCGATCCCATTCAAACACTCATTCACGTTTGACAACGAGTCCTAGTTTGGATCGAAACGTCACGATAAACGTATTAACTCAGTGTACGCCTTTTCAGCTCTCTCTCTCTCTATATATATGTATTTATATTAGTGCTCATACATGATTTTTATCAGTCAGGCTTTAGAGTAAACTGCGTCAAACGATGAGGAGAAAAATGTGTCATCTTTTCAGACGGACATCGTGCATCTACACTAGCAGCTTTTGCTTCTAACATCTCTTCCGAATTTCACTTGCTCATTTGCGAAGATCGCTGCACTATTTCGTGTAAATTTTTTCTGATAGCTTTTTGTATCCCTTGTGGTAGATCACGTCTAAGAGCAACAGCACTCGGGCCATCTTGCTACTGTGAACAATTTTTTCTCGCCTACTAGGATATTCCCATGTGCTCCTCTTTGCCTTGAACGGTTGTCATTGGCTCCCGCAGTTGTCCGCGCGTACCATCATCATATGTTTCCCCGGACATGTGCAAAAATCATGCCTAATTTTTTGTCATTTGGTAAATCTCTTATCATCGTTTGTTCAAAGCATGTTTCGTTTTTAAGGGGTTCGTTTAGCTTGTTCTAATCGCTTGCATTATCCACAGGTCTACTCCGTTCAATGTGTATGGGTTGAGTCAGTGCTGACATTCATTGCTGGTCACGGCGCGGCTAACGCTTACCCTACAGAGCATAAAAGCAACAGTAGCTGCTAACTTTGGCATTTTTTCCTGTGAACGTGCACGTCTAGAGTGTATGTCCCTACCCCAGGATTGCTCACAACTAACGGCGGTAAGTTTACCGCTTTCATCATTAAACTTAGGTATGCATCTGGCCTTCTTGGGAAGTCTGAAGTGATAACCTCATCGGAAACAGGAAGTGCCCACCTTGTGCATTAGTTTTTCAAACTGACCCTGGGTGTCGATCTGTATAGTTTACAGCTGAAAGCTTTGGCGCAAAATGTCGTGATTATACTACGGCCGCTTCATCCTGAATAACTGGTACTGCCGACGATGATATTCAGTCTTCATTGGTGACCGTGGTACTTAATGTGCCATAGCATCTACTTGCGGTGACTTAGGAAGCGCCTGTGGGGCTCGTTTGGTTGTAAGAATGTTGCGCCAAGCATTTCCATATTCTCTAAAACGAACGGGATTTCTCAAGGTACATCAGCTGCATCTGTGTGAATAACATACAATGGCCGCTCTCTGCATTTTTTTAGAACTGTTGTGGTATCCTAGGAAGGTAGCTGCGAGACTTCCCCCGGTGTGTTTGATAGCCTCACTATAATTGTCAAAAATTATTCGTTCGAATGCATTGGACGATGGCATACCAGTTGATAGACGCATTTTGATTTTCGCACTTTGCAGCTCACTGGTGGACGCATACGATCACTTATCACCTTTCCAAAGCTTGGGACGATGAAGGCCAGCCACGATGCGTAACCATCACCCTTTAGCTATAAAGTGTTCTCAACTGCAATGAACTTTTTTCCAGAAACTGGAGCACGTGGTACATCTACACGGAAGTCACCGTGGCTAAAACCAATAACCGTGAACAACGGGATTGAATACTACGGTAAGGCATCAATAAAAATTTGTGTAGTATGTCGTGTAGCAAGCATGTTTCGACGGTATTGGATATCCGCTGACGATTTTATCCGTTACATGAACAATCCTGTTGTACATTTTTCTACAGAATACTGAATTGATTCGCGGGCAATGTCACCAGTGGCCGTAGACTTATTTTGTACAAGTACTATATTGTTCGAGGAATCCATGTCAGACGTTATGTCGCCCAATTGAATGTGCAACCCCAATCCCGCATCCCCAAACGTGACCAAATAACTCATCATCTCTCTAAACTGGGTTCGTGCGACATTTCCACTGTCTTACAGAAAGGAAGGGACCATTATTTCTTCCTTCTGACGCATCAGCAAGGAAGACTACCTATCCCGAAACATAGCCACCACAAATAGGGCATCAACTGCAAATGTACCACGACTGATTCTTAGTCTGTTTGACCTCACTCCGGGTTGTCGCACCGGCCATGATACTAGGAACTGTAAAACTTTTCTGCGCACCATTTCACTGGCTGCGCTTCATTGTTAGTTCGTTGTTTTCCTGCGGAATTTTTGGTCCTATTATGACCTCCGTTTGCGGATGCAATCGGTCGGAATTACTGTTGTTTAAAAATCCTAATGTATCTCAACATGGGCTGTGATCACGCATTTTTGTGCCTCAATGATCTTCTAATCCATCTAGAAAGGGCAAACGGGCTTGCTGGCCAGCGGCCCTTAAATGCGCCCCTCCGGTCAAGATGTCCAGTTCGGCATTGTTGAGTACCAACATCGATTCCCTGTTTACGAAAATCTCGAATCCGTCCCTTGTACTTCAATCGCCGATCCATGTTTTCTCACGTGTGTCATCTGAATACAAGAATCTTGGCTGAACTTGGATATTACTGATTTACTCATGTCGATAGACAGCTTCAAACTCAATTGGCAGGTCAGAAATTCGGACAAGAAGAGGACTGGAGATCACGTGGTAACATACATAAACTCATTCTGGTCTGACAAGTCTGAATTTATTTATACATACTCGCTAAACGGACTTGACTACCTCGTGACACGGTGTCACCCCAGGATTTCTCGCCATACCAGTACAATCATGACGAATTTATATATTGCTCCTTTTAGCTCGCAACACAATATCGCATCTTTTTCGGCTGTTTTCTGGCACTTATTGTCCTTTTTCTTGAGGATAGTCTGCGTGTCATTGTACTTGATTTCATTCATGCATATACCCTACCATTGACTGTGTTAGGTTTGACTGACCTCTGCGTTTCTCCCACCAGAGGCCACGGTAATTTATGTTCGCAGAAACTGTGTGCTCCAATGTCAAGCAGTGACCATTGTTCGCTTCTGTTCAGACCGAAGATATATTCTCGGTCAGCCTTCCATCCCTTCAAGCAAACAAATCCAATCCAAATTCGCCTTCGCAGTTTTCCGCAGAAAAACCTTACTCTTCGTCAGAAATCCCTTTCGCTCGCAATTGCCTGTTTCTCTTTTGAACACCTGCTCAATGACAATGTCAGACTATTCACAGGGACGCGGAACGCGCTCTATGGTTTGCTGTTTCAAGTATTATTGTGTCGGCCCTATGTCAGGCCCACAATTTTTCCGTCCGATTTTGGCTCAGATCTTTTCTAATCTGTCGACTGAGGGGGTTAATCAATTGCGGTATCGGATTCATATAGATGACGCTTTCGGGGTCGCACTTTCAACTTCTTCTTTACCCCTATTTGGCCTGCTATGTGCGGTGTGGCATGACCGATGAGAGTCACTCAAGTGAGCTAGGCATCCGATAAAGGAGCTGCTCATGATTATTTTCTGTATTGAGGTCTGAAGATCTTGAAACTCTTGACAAGACCGGAAATCATAAATGATGCTAACGTTGCAACTAGATGTCTTATTCCAACTGGGTTTTTCGATTGATCTGATCAAGACTACTCGCATAAAATTGGGTGCCACGGTGACTGTTATATGATCTTAGTATTGAAAGGAGTCACTACAGGCACATGTGCTTGGGATGCTTCTAGTGCGGGTACATGTACTTTTGTTCGTTTTTTATAGGCATGCACATTTTTTTAGAGACATTTCAATATAATTACAGTTGCATGCATAAGTACATTTATTAAGCATTTAAATTTGCTCGATATACATATATATATATATATATATATATATACGTCTGGTCCAAAGTTAAACAGCTCGTTACTGAGATATTACTTTAAAAAAAATAATGACTGGTTTATTTTCACAAATCGACGACTTGACATTTTGAACCAGGAGAAGGATAACTTCAGAGGATTTCTGTTCGTACATTAGTAGTGTAACACTTTCGAAACAATCAAACTTAGCTATTCCGTCTGTCATCTACAAGACCGTTATAAATAACCATTAATTTAAAATGGGTTTATCCTATTACATGATACTTATGATACTCATGAATGACCGTGTTACGAACCCATCATATGTTTACTGTACTTTTGTGTTGGAGTTGTTGAAATTCTAGTGCTCATAATGCGGCTATACGACAATACATTGCATTCTGTGTTCGTCTTCTGACTTCATAATGGACTTCGCGGGATTCTTATACTCCTACACATGCACAATCACATTTGGCGTCGCGCACAAAAGTACCATGATGCGTTGGACCGAATTAGAACCATGGGATACCATTTGCCTCGCCAGAAAGTGGATTAGTCCGGTCAATTTGAAATCTGTCATATTAAAACTACTTGTATACTAAAAAGAAGATAGCTGTCCTCTTACATTTTATTGGGAAAGAAGCATGTCTTACTGAAGAATATGGCTTTTCCGGCATCTCCAGTGAAGCTTCCATGTGAGAGGCTGGAGGAACCACTTTCGGGCCATTTCAGACCAATAAATGTTGTTGCCGCCGGGAGAGCGAAATTCAGTACGTCGCTTCGTACAGAAAATCAGTCCGTTCGAGGATTTAGCCTTGAAATTCGGACACAAACCTCAAGGTACGACTACGGTCCACAGCCTGACGAGTTACAATGAGATCGTTTACCTGCCTAAATAAACATGTCGGAACTTCAACAGAGATTACTGTTTCTTTCAGACCAAGCTTTTCAGAATGCATGCAGTATTTGTGAGCAATACCAAGATGTCCAGGCAGCGACAACTTCAGCATCTGTTCAGATTTTTTTCAGTTTTACTGATAGTATTTTCGAATTTGTTTTGATCCTCGCTGTTCTGTTACAAAAAAGACGATTTTTGTTGTTTTTCCAAGCGATCTCGTTGGCATTTGTATCTCTGAGCCGACAAAACAGTTTAGTAATATATTGCAAATACCTTTGGTAGTATCTTTGAAGTGTCGCTTTTACGGCATCATTTTGGGAGTCGCTGGTTTTTTTCTCTGTTGGAAACTATTTTGGTCTAGAATTTATCCCTTTGTTTAATACCAGCTGGTGCTTGAGACCATCATACCCCGGGTATCCTACCTTAGTTCATCAGATGCTTGTGTTAAAAGGTTGTGAAGATGTTGGGTGCGGGCAGTTCCATCCGGAATGCTCAGGGTTGCAAAACGAGTACTACACATTCTCAGCTCAAAATGAGGGGCTGGAATAGTTCTGTCCTGAATGCAAAAAGTCCTCGAAAAAAGCGTATCAGGCAAAGATAGTCGCACATATAGAAAATAGTTCGACGAGCCTGACAACGCCCCGGAAACGCATAGTGACAGCGAGGGATAGGACACGTTATAGCAAGTCATATGCAGACTTCTCGAGTTTAACAAGTGCCAAGACCGAAACGAGGGAGCCAGGAGATCAAATAACATGGAAACAAGTGGGATCGTAACGCCAACGCTGCTAGTCTCAGCGCTAATGGAGAAGGAAAATATTCAAGCCAAAATGAGGCAAGTTAAAAAAACCGCAAGCAAAAGAAGAAATTAGGCCGCAACCGAAGTCAGAAACCGGTTTTGAATATCTCCAGCTCAAAATGAAAGGGCTAGCTAGAGAACTTTGTGATCTGAAAGTTAACCAAGTAGAAATCACCTCCAAGAAATGCAACGTACTGGTTCTTGATAGCGAGGAACCGGTTATCGGAGAATCCAAAAGCAGGAGAGCATTGTATTATAGCAGAATAAGGGACATCCTGCGGTTTGAAGGAATAAATCCTAATGCAGCATTATGAAGGGTACCCAGAGTTGATGTATGGATGCAACCGGGGCAGGGCTTGGACCCGTAACAGCAAGACTGTTACTGGTGGAGTTTCTGGATACCGTCGCCAGAGACCAGCTACAGACTTAGGTGATGCACGGGGGCGTTATCTCAGTCCTCGATAGACGTGTCAGCGGCCAATACAAAGAGCTAGGATCCTGATAACCACAAAGTAGAGTTCCAATCTATGGCTAGGTGAGGGGCATGCTTGGGGCACCGTCCGTGCAGGTAGCATGCGTAGTCTCTTAAGGTCTCAAAAACCCACAGTCCTCGGCAAGCAAGGAGTTGTCGTCAAGGGTTTGGCAGAAAATGAGACAAGGTGGCAGAATATACTCCGGCATTGAGAACGGTGAAACAGGTACACCGTTCAACGGGTTTCGAAAAGATAAGCACCAACATTACATTGTTACACGGGCGCTAATTGGTTTAACGGAGTGTGAAAAGCCACAGTCGCAAATCATAGCTTCGCCCTGGATACTCAGCCCGAGTCACGATTGAACATAAGAAACTACTTGAGGTACACAGACGTTCGTGACTCATCGAGAAGGCAGACCGCCGAACGCATTACCAAGTTCACGTGTGTTGCTACTGCACGGCAAGGGGCCCAGTTGATGGTGCGCTCAAACGCACGCAATATGAGCAACAAGTTGACGGAGCTGACTACATTCTTGGATGACCATCCAGCGTTGGTCATCGCAGTTATGGAAACTTGGCTCTCCAGTAATGATCTTGTGACCGAGTAGCATTAGAGAACTTTGCCGTATGTAGGCAAGACAGGAAGGAGAAAGTTCCAGGTGGGGGAGTAGCCATCCTCGTTAGGGAAGGGACAAAACACTTGGAATCGGGAGTCAAAAGTGGATCATAAATGATCAGTCAAACACCGCTAAGCTTATACGGTCAAAGAAGGCGATGTATCGCCTTCAATTTCCAGGAATGAGTTCCAGAGAACAGCAAAATATGTTAAACTTTGACGGACGCAATAACTACCGCCGCCAAGACGCTGATCCTGGGCCACTTCAACCCACCAAGCATCAGCTGAGAAGTTTAAACGTGTGTACCAGAAGCTCGAAAAGAATTTCCTGGGTGGCTGCATGAAAATGCCATGAACCAACATATAAAGGAGACCACTAGGTATAGGGCTTGATGAGCACCATCCTAACACGCCGTTACAACCAAAGCAAATAAAGAGAAACTGATAAATCAGCGATCTCGACAGGCAGATAGAGCGCATCTCTTCAATAACAATAATAAATGGATGGAATAAGTAGTCTGAAGATGTCATCAGGACTCGCACTCTGAAGAATTTTACGGTAGAATTAGGCCGTATGTGAAATGAAATAAGTTCATTTATCTGTATTCTAGAGCTATCTGCGTCATTGCTTAAGCTGCGAGCACGTTTGGAGTGCCCAACATGTGGTCGTTCTCCCATCGCCAGGTGTCTAATAAGTTTTTCTTTCTCTGTCACTTCTTTGCAGCGGAAATGGGATCACTGGAACGCCAGGGATAATGGAAAAGAGGACGCTCACAGAGGTGGATGGCAATTTCTTTGCATACCATCTGAAGAACTCTGAGGGCTTGTTTGACACTTTCGGGTCACAACTGCACAGAACCGAACGGAATTCAAAATGACGAATCCAAATTATGACTGTAAGTATTCAAAGGTGAAAGAAGTTATCGTGCGAATTCTGTTAAACCAAGGATCTCAGTTATTTCCCAGCATTCCAACCGTAAACGTTTCGTTATATGCTCATCGGGTAGGCGATTTTACTCTCTATTGTCATATTAATATGGACAATCAAAATGCTTTTCCTGTGGTTTCTTCGGCCATGAAGAACGCACTCTCGTTCGCACACAACTTGCCAATGACTGTCGACGCCTGCTCACTCCAGGGTTTCGTTCACGATGAATTTTCTACACTCACTTCAACCGTTTTATGTGATATTTCACCTCATCTGATAGAGGCTTGTCTATCCCAGATGGTTTTTCTTACTCTTTTATTGTTGACGCAGACAGTGCTGGTTGGATTATTTCCAAGATTGGTTTTATTATTCTTTGATCCTGTAGCCCATATTAGGCCATAAGTAAAACCATTCGCTGTAGCACGGACGAACATCTGCCTATTGTTGGATCATGTTTAATTCTTATTTGCATGTCTGATCCTTCACCAGCCGACTGTAAATTTTAATTTGAGATTCAGGTCTCTTCATGCTCGGTCGGGATGTTTTCGAAAATTATTTATAAACGTTTCTTAGCTCCAGTACAGCTACAGTGCAGCATTCATTCGTGCTAAAAACGTACTGCGATGTCGAACAGCCTCTACCAAACTAGACGTTTGTGGTGATGATGAATGTTTCAAATGGCGTACTGGAACAATTAGCCTAATTAACCAGTCTTACAGGCCACTCAAACCATTTGCGAAAAGGGACTGATTGTAGCCCTTTAATGCTCAATCGAGTCCATGACTGTTGTAATTCCGCTGAATGCGAATGACAAAACACCACGAATCTGTGGCGACGGTTGGCCGACTTTGAACAAGAAGTTACTAAGGCATATAAGTCACCGAAGAGCAAGAAGACACTCTTAATCGACTAACCGGTTCAGAAATATTACGGGGAAGATTGATCAGAATGAAACCTATTTACAAAATCCTTCTTGATAGCGCATACATTTTGTTGGCAATTATTACTCCATCTGGCCTCTTTAAATACAATTTTCTCCTTTCTGTTTTGTGCGTATACCGACAATTTTTCAGCAGACCGTAGTGGAGTCGTTGTTTTGAAGAAAATCAATTCTTATGGGGTATCTTTTTCTCAAGGATCTTCTCTGACGCTTGACACAAATTTATATCATTCGTTAGGCTACATTCATTTTACCGTATACGAGATCCATCGGTTTCCGCTCACGCTATACCTTCCGAGAACCCTCACTTTCGAATCGTTCCGAACACTGGGAATCTTCCGTCGTCTATTTATGTATTGTGATTTCCGTGTTGCTCCGGCACCGTGATGTTTACAAGATATGGTTGCTGATTCGAGTCTTCTCTACTCCATCAACTGGTCGATTTTGTCAACCGCGACTTCAGAATCCGAAAGAAGACACGTTCAGGTTCATGTTTCGGACGTTTTCTCAAACTCCCACGTTCTATCATTGCTGGTCTTGGTGGTATCGATCCCTATCAGGATGATGCATCGGCCCATGCCTCCTCTGAGGAGCTGCACGAGTTTCGTCAGTGCCGTCTGCTCAAAAGGTCCATCTAATTTAATGCTATTATCAACCCCCGGAAGCGTATTTTTGCTGCTGATCAATAATCTCATCTTGGATATAAAATTACTCATGCCGGTATGTCACCGGATCCTAAGCAACCATAAACGCTATTCGATGTCCCCTCCCCCGATGATGTTCATGCGCTTAGCTCCGTTTTTGGGTATTGTCCAGTGTTATTCTCTAGTTATTCCACACTTCTCACAGAAAGCCAATTTTTTGTTTTGTTCATTCTGACAAGTGTTCCTCATTAGACAACACTAATGGAACTCTTTTTCTTCAGTCGAACGCTGTTCTTTAATCTTTTTCATCGAATGACCCTTCTGTTGCATTGCAGACACTTATACAGTTGTTGTTCCATTTCCGGAACAAAATTGCCGACCTGTGATTCGCATTTCATGAAGCTCACGCAAGCTGAAAATAGATATTCTCATGCAAAAAGGGAAGCGTTAGCTTGCGAAAATCAGGACCGAATGGCGTAAGGAGTGTATCGAAAAATCCATGCTTCATGTGTTGTTTTTATTGTGAATGATATGATGTTAATAACATAGCGCTGCTGGCAAATGTAATGCGCCGACGTTCCGATCACCGTGGGTAGCCTTTCTCAAGGCAAGATTGTACAGTTCACCGTGTCAGATCAGCCTGAAGATATTCTTATTGTGGTTTGACTTAGTAACGCCGCCAGTTTGAATGCTGAAAGTCAGTCAGGACCAAAGAAAGTACCTGAAGAACCAACTACCACTAAGGTTTCCGCAGTTCGCAGATTTGTACGATCACACTTCATGACAAGGAAAAATTGCAGAAATCCAGAAGGATGTGCTATATGTGGCTGATGTGATACTCACGAATGACTATGATACTAACTCATCATATTCCCACTGCACTTTTGCGTCAGTGTTTTATAAAGTCTAGTACTCAAAGAACGGCACTACTGAAATACATTGCACTCCGTTTCTGTGTTCTGATTTCATATCAGAGTGCGCCAGATACTTTTATTTCTGTACACAAGACCTTCACCGCGTTTTGTATCGCAGCTTTTCTGCAATAGCTCGCAAGTTTATGAAATACTCGTGTCATAACGTCGTTTCGTCGTGGAACGGTCTACTGCAAGAAAAGCGAAGACATCCTACAAAGACTTATTCAATGCAACAAATGGCAAACATTTACGGTTTGCTGCCAGTTCCCTCAAATTCCGGGAAGCCGCGCCAGCTTTCTGCTATGAAAGTTGCAGATTTTGTAATGTTTCCTGCTTCCCCTCTCCGTTGAGCGAAACGCGTCATAGCAAGCTCAGCCTATTATTTCGTTAGGATTTTTAATGTTCCTGTTTGTGACCCTCACCTGGGACCCGAACCAAGCATCTATGAAGTGGCTAATAAATAGAGGCACTCCAAGTCGTATATGCTGTTTTTTTACCCAGCACTTGCATTACGAATCCAGCAGTGATCAGCCCTTGCCTACCGGAAGTAGATCGGAACTCGAGTGTGGATGCTTGCAATCACCCCACTGGGGCAGACTGACCACCAGCTTGCCCTAAGAAAAACAATGTCATAAAAGATCAATTCACAGTTTCCACGCCCTACGAAGTGCTTCCTTGATGAATGCTTCAAACTATCTGCTAGAGCAACTTTTGCCAAACCAGAGGTAGGGAAAATAAATTTTTACTCATATGCAGGCTGTTCAGAACGAGAATTAGGGTTACTTCTTAGTTGAAGATGAAGATTTCCACGAAGCGAGATCTGACACTCTTATCCCCCTAAAATTTCTGCGAAGAACCGAAGAGACAGTTGCAACCTCTCTTGCGCTTTACCAAGAAACTCTGCCTCTCATATAGCTAATGACGCCAAGCCTCACACCGGCGCCACATTTACTTTGACTCCAAAGATCCCCAACTCCAACTGCCTATGCTGCCATCTATTGTTGGGAGACTAAAAAGAAAAGAAGTAGAAAACCCAGCTCAGACAACGAAGACGTTAAGTTAGCCAGGATCGGATCAGCCTCGTCCTTGCATTCTTAAGGGGTTACGCGTTTTGCCGGCAAAGACCTACACCAATATTTCCCGCAACAGCCGGGCCTTATGCTTTTTCTCGATGTCGCGGAAGAGTGCACTCAACAGTCGAGGAGCTGCTGGTCTATCAAGCAAAGTTAATCTTAACACCCTGGTAACAACATGGCTTTCTTCTGTGCATGTGGTTTCATTAGGGTCTGTGTCTAACGGGCAGCTTGAGGTCCAATTTAAATGACAGGTCGGTTTCACCGCATTTTTAATGAACCTCAAAGCCATTTGATAAAGTTTCTTTTATTCTGCTACTGTCTAGACAAGGTTCTTGTGATATTTCTAGAAAGCAGTTATCTCCATGGGGAGTACTTCACTCATCTCGGTCGCTGTTCATCAGACTCTCTGAAGAAAGACACCTAACCGCGCACATTTATGCCGTCTTTTAAGGAACTATCGACATCCGGATGCATACGTTCAACATTGCCTTCAACAGTTCTTGAAAATCCCGGCAAGTAGTGCGAATGATGCACCCGCTAAGGTTAGAGCATCCAACCTAGCGGCATTGTCCGTAGACTCTGAATCTGGTATTGGTTCTTGTTACCAGTCGCAGCATCCAAACCATCCAATAAATGCGAAATTTGTCGTCGAGGTTGATATCACGGTAGGCAACTACGCCTAAGAAATCACAACGTGCACCCATTGTAGGAGAGCCAAGAAATGCTGGCTCAGTATCAAGCCCAAGCCTACTAAATAAACCGATGAACTCCTATATGCCAGATCTTACAAGATACCGAACGCAAACCCAATCCCCAAATTTACCTGGATTTCAACCTTAATAAACTCCAAAGGATGCACAACTTCCTGCACATGAACAAGCATTTGGCCTAACCCCTATTATTTCCCCTATTTTCATGCATAGTATCGGCGCCCTTCCGGCCCGCTACACCCATCTCTGCCACCATGCCAATCGGTGCCACCCAACATATCATGGAACGAAATTTATTTACAACCGGATATCCGTAAAGTACATGTCAAACTCACTGTTATCCTCGCTTACTAATATCTCCCTCATACTGTAGCAGGTCTCCCACTCCCGAACTTCTTTTGCGCCTCTATCAACCTCTTTTCCCCGGCCATTTTCAACTTCATGTGTCCCAATATGCTCTGGCTATATAACCAAACGTAATTTGGCCAACGTGGCCTTTTCGTCCCTGTACTAATTTTTATTTCCGCAAACCCCTTAAATGTTGCTTCGTCCTTTTTCCCACCTCGCTTATTACTTTTAACATTGCCATGGAGGCAACTTCCCCTGAGGCGAATGTAATAACGACGAACCACATTACCCAGGTTCAAAAATTAGCCACCCACAAGACTTCCTGCTCAATTCGCCTGACGTTATGTATCTATCATCCACCTCTAGTCACCATTTAACGATCTATCGTCATTCTTTTTCGGACCCGTCAGCCTAATGGTGCGCGCGATATAAGAGAGGTCACAAGGGAAAGGCAGAAATCAAAATTTGCTGTGAGTAGGACTATTTACCGTAGTTGAAATATTGTTACATTGCATCTACAAAAAAAGCTGTGTCATTGCCATTGTATTATTCAAATTGAGAGAGATAGCGATGTTTATTCTAAGCATTGTAATAAACTTCCAATTAACATGCTGCGTGCAGAACCAGTCCAACTTGAAGGCCACCACAAATGCTTACCTATTCGTCACATAAGTCATTCAGCTGATCAAAACCCATAATTCAAACAGGTCAGTTTGTGAGGCAGCCTTCTTACCTTGAATTCACACGCCTACTAATACTTCGGCTACAAATCGCACGACGAAATACGCAGGCGATCTCAGTAAATGCTCCAACGATATCGCATTGGACCGTAGGCTGGACTTGTATGTCTCATTAAATTTGATCCCACGTACTGATTATTTCCCACCTGGCGTCCTCAGCCAACCGTATTGCTTTCTTTTAACAATGCATCATAATTCTATCGCTCAGCAGGCAAGGCAAGTAAAGTCAAAGGCTCGTGATTGGCGGATGAACAATTTGCAAACCTTGCCGAAACGACTGAAAGAGAAGACATCTGTAGCAGATTGGCAAAGAGGCTTAATTTGAATCTGCACAGCCATGTTGGTTCAAAACCAAGCGGTTCGCATCTGGCCCTGTAGGTTAGGCTAGCTGAGCTATCAAAGAGGTTTCTAGTGAATGCCAGTCGTACATTCCCTACTGTTATTCAATTAATTCCACGCATACGCTTAGAGACAATCAAGCAATTTTGAACTGTGGACTAGGTTGGGACTTGAAGTTGATGAGCCTGCGATCTTAAGTTTGGAATGCTCTTGGGATCATTGTAGCGGTTCTTTTAGCTGCAGCGGTTTGGGAATGGGCCTTCCATGACAATTGAAATAGCTGGACTATTGTAGCTCTAAATCATTTGGCGTGTGCGGTACATTAATAAAGATGTCATTTATGGATAGAGAACCAAGAGAAGCATGGCATGTATATGTCATGGTAGGGCGCTTGTCATCGCAGGACTTCAATTTCCACTTGCTACGTCAGTCGCCTACAACATATATATCTTCATTCACGAGAACAACTGTGGAGCCTGCTTCAAACAAGTAGTCCATTTTAATTTCATCGCCAAACGTAAATAGTGTGCCAAGTTGAACAGATTTAAAGATATCAATAGTCTATAGCAGCGGTAGAAGGAACCAAGGATGTCACTCTGAATAACTTCATTGGTAATAACGCAGGGCTGGAAAAACAACCATTAAATTTGACCATCTGAAAGCGATCAGAAAGGTAGCATGACCTCCATGAGAATAGTTGGTTTCTTTTCGCGCAAGGTTCAATTTTGGCCAGAAGCCGTGAATTGGAAAGCGATCGAGCACTTTTGACACGTCTAAAAGGATTATGCACGTTCACCAGTGAGAACTAGCAATGGATGGCTACGCTCAAGAAAATAAACTAACAGGTGAGGCAAGATCGGCCCATCAGGAAGCCGTGGTAGAAAGATTCATAAAATTGTAAGCGGTAAGGAAGTTATTCAGTTATTCTTTAAAAATCCTTCGTAATTCTGAACAGCAAATTTCAGGGGCATTGAAGTCGCCTGCAAGAAGATAATGGCAGGATTGCGCGCGACGAGCGATATCAGAATTACTCGGGCGCTACGATCGGTACACATAACCCACGTGGATTCACGGCTTGTCTAGTTGCCAAAGCGAGCGGCGATGGGATCAAACAGGGGACGTTGCCATATGGAAGACGTATGCGGCTGTTTCACGCGAGCTAGATGATCACCTCCTATGCGGTTCGATCTACTGGCCTTTAAGCACTGTAAACCACCAACTATAAGGAAATGGAGCTGTGATCGGTTAACAAGGTTTATACATTCATGGTACCTCCAAAAGATTCTTAGTAGACAGTACAGTCGGTGCATTCAAATGTGAAAGTAGATTAACCGATCAATAGCGCTGACGGTGTACGACAAAGTGGCGCTTAACAGAACGCCGTGTCAAAGTTGTTTTAGAGTTAAACCTCAGACAGAACAGCAGCCATATTGATGCGCGGGAGGCTGATCCAAATAGGTATTTTTCTGATTAGAAAAAGCTCTAAATGTGTTACGACTACCACAAAACACCGTGGATAACTAAACAAGATGACGGCGAAGACAATTTACTATGAGGGGCGGTGTAATGCAGACTGAATTCCCGCTCTCTACTTCATAAAAAAAGGGAGCTAAGGCTGCTGACGGCCAAAACCTTCAGCGATATTACCATGAATGTATGAACCTTGTTAACCGATCACAGCTCCACTTCCTTATAGTTGGCGGTTTACAGTGCTTAAAGGCCAGTAGATCGAACCGCATAGAAGGTGATCATCTAGCCCGCCTGAAACAGCCACGCACATCTTACAGCCTAGCCAATCGAAAGTCGCGCACAGGGCAAAGTAAGCAGAAATCGAGATGAGTTCGTGCCAAACGAAAGTGCTGTCATTTGATATTCCACCAGGTTGTCATCTCTTTGACACCTAGATAAGATAAGATAAGATAATGTATATTTCTCGATTTGCGAGATGCATGCGCAAGGCAAGATCAATTTTTTACATAGATGATGCACAGGAAATACGGATAATATAAATCGAAGTGATAGGGGTGAGAGCGATTTCTAGTAATTTGAAAGATTTGTTTATTTTTGTATATTTCTCGACATACGAGAATCATGTGCAAGATAGACTCACAGTTAGGCCAGGAAGGCATAGTAAAGACACGGAAAATGGAAGCCAAACATACAATGCAATGTGGTTTTACTCACAAGATCATATCAGGCAATGCGGTTTTCCGAGCGGGGGGCTTTACTTCAAATCTAGGTAACGGTTCGCAAAGATTTTTCTGTGGTTGCATTCCAGTCCTACACTGCGAGTTATATTGTTTGAATGCAACAAAGGTGCGTATCGCGGGCGCAAAATATGGCTGGAGGGCAATGGCTGTCGCCGCCCGTTGGCCGGGGTTATGGCGAAGATGAGTATCAGTATGGATACAATAACGGAATAGAGATGAGCGAAAATTAGACTGGATATAGAAAAGGCAGTATGAAACTCAAAAATTCTGAAGGCACAGACCGAATAAGCGAGGAGAGCGGCGACAATGGATGGGAATTCTGCCATCGTAATACTAATACATGAGGTTTGTTTCGAGCAATTTTGCGTTCATAAATTTCGGCTTGGTCTAGAGATGAAGGTAGCGTTGGAAAAGAAGGAGAACCCGAGTCAAATGGGTCAATTTCTGGTGGACTCGTGTAAAGAGCTGTTACCAGGAGCATCGGTATATTGCCAAATTCCGCAGATGAGAATAGAGGTCGATGAAAAACGACGGTCTTCAGCTGTTTTCGAGTGTCAATATGCATTGTGAACGTTAGTTTATATCAGATGCCAATAAAAATGCTGACCATTCGTGAGTCCTTTTTGTATGGATTTGTTAGAAGAATTTTGGGAAGGAGCAAGACGAAGTCCGTAAAAAGTGGTGCACGCGAACTTATGAGCTACTTTGCTTTTTACCACAACAATGCTAATGGGTGGGGCTGACCGAGTGCCGGCCACCCAACCTGAAGACCCCCGTTCGTTGAATTCGTTGCGTAAGCGAATCAGGAAGTCTGTAGAATTCGGGCAGACTTTTGAGAAATCAGGCTGGGTATCCAGAGGGAAAAGAGTTGACCAGATTCGAGTATGTGAGTTCAGATCAAGGTGAGCAGTCATGCAGAGTAACGGAAAACTCTCATTTTTCCTTGGATGAAAATAATGTGAAGAAAAACCTGATCCTGAAAATAATCGACATAAAGTCTTGATCCCCTCTGTTATAAGAATGGGTAAACAGCATAGACCTCTGCATCCTTGAAAGGGTCAATATAAAGAGAAATAACTCGTGGAACTACCTACCACAGAATCCGGCTTCACTCTGTTATCGCAGACGGCAAAATTACGTGGCGCGTTTGACGGAAGTGGATGTTCTAAAGGACCAAATGCAGTATCTCCTAGATTCCTAAACCTAATTCGTGCACCCGGGTCTCTGAAGGAGACCTATCGTGTATATGAATAAGAGTAGGTATGGCCAACAGTCTCAGAACTTCGGCATCGAAAACAATGGTGGACGATAATAGGAAAGACAAATGTTTGGGCAGTGACTTCTTGAGGAGGGAAGTTTCAACAAAGAAAACGTTTCCAGTGAAACCTGACATATTTATATCGATTGTGAATACAAGCTCGGAAGGGAGTAGAAGGTTTACTTTCTGCACTGGAGGGTGGAACAGCCGCCATTGGTGTAGGTACTACTGAAAAATATCAAATTTACTCTCACAAGTCGAAGCCGCAATTAGGGGCTGTAAATGGTCTCATATTAAGGGTGCTGATTCGCCGGGACTCTAGCCGCATTTTTGGCACATAGGGCCACTGATACTGTGAAAACTTCGCAGAACGCTCGGGGTTAAACCGAGAATGCAGAAACATGGCAGCTAGTACACCCAATTTCAAAGAAAGATTTCCGGAACTAACCCTCTAGCTATCGGCCAACTAGTCTAAATAGCAACCCAAGCGATGTGTCTGGGCACATGCCGGAAGACGCTTTGCTCCAGCACTTGAGTTCAAGTAACATTGCAGGCCCTATTCAAAATGGATTCTTTCATTGACGGCCATGCACTTCCAATTAGCTGGCCATTAAGGGCAGCCTGACCAGAGCATTCTGCAATAGCAACACTTCAAATGACGTTTTCATTGACTCCGCCAAGCCGGTCGACGGGGCTTACCATAGTCCACACGTAAATAAGCTTCAGAAGCTACGGTTTCGTTGGTCATTTTCTACAAGCATTACAGTTTCCTGGCAGGCCGAAGCTTGAAAGTTAATGAAGAGAATGCTTCTTCATAGCCAGCGCGAATTAAAGACAAAGTACGACAGGGTTTGGTGATGAGCAACCTATTTTAGTAAACGCTGGCATCGCTGGCATCGCCAGTTGTGCGGACGACGTATTAAATTGGAGGCTTGAGCCGGAGATTCTGCAGTCGAGGCTGGAAGATGTCAGGTAATGAGGTATCCCATTAAAGAAGGCAGGAATCTAGGCAAAGCAGATCAACGACCAAACTACACCAACCGAACCATTTGTGGAACCTGCCGCGAATCTCGTACAAGGTTTGTTTGCTCTCAACATTTGTGGACACTTCTGCGTCACACCTTCTGGGCTCCGTACATAGGCAATACTGGCAACTCTGATACTCAACCGGTACACTGGGAAGAAGGTCGTGGGCGGTAGCAGGTTCAGCAAAATTCGACAGGAGCGTGTAAGCGAAGCATGCGTGAGCAACGCGCAGATGGCGGCCTCGCTTGGCGGTCAATGTTTGGTTAAACAAGCTACTCGGAGTGACAAATCCAAGTTCTGCTACAGAGGCATCCTCCTGGAAGACAGTCGGAGAAGGGCTTTGAAGGGGCCTTATGGAGCAATCGAGAGACGGGCGGATGTCTAGATACCTTTGCATTGATCGCCAATCAGAAAGTTTGCCGTTCTGTTAGTGGTCCCGTGGGTCTTAGTTATTGTGAGCGAACCGTGCGCCGGACGCCCAAACTGGAAAACACTGTTAGGAGGTGAACACAGGTGCGGTCCCCCGGTCTAGCAGCATCCGCACACCGCTGTAGCCCAGCTGCACGCCTGATGTGCGTCCGTCTGACTGCGTTCCACATTCACGGGTCTCCCATTTGTCCAGAATCTTTGTTAGGCGGGGTTGAAAATGAGTGTCCGGCGTCGGGTTCTCGTCGTCTTCTGGTGTGTGCATGATGCCCATCATGGGACCGATGGTTGTCATGCCGGAGTCAGCAGAATCGCTTCTGATAAAGGAATTCTTCTGAGAGAGAGAGAGAGTAAAACTAAACAAGCTTGTGGGAAGGGCGCTTGTGGACACCGCTAGATTTTCGCTTGGTGTAGTGCGCAGTTCTTCCTTAACTGAACTAAGAAGACTTAAAAGACCTAACGGCAGTATTTTGCTCCAAAGCGGGTTGGCCTCGGCTCGCTTTTAGTTGCCAGTGTAATCTCTCCACTAGACCGTTAGCTTGTGCGTGGTAGGCGGTTGTTCTAATATGCTTACGCCCAAGTGTGTTGATCGTGTTTGAAAACGCCCCGTCGAAATGTGAACCACAGTAGGTGGTCAACAAAGCGGGGCAACCAAATATGCTTATACAACCAGACAAGAACGCTTTCGTGGTCTCTTCTGACGTAGAGCAGGGAATTGGCATGGCCCGTGGCCAGCGAGTAAAGCGGTCTACACAACTGAGTACGTGGACGTAGCTGTGAGACGGTGTGAAGGGGCCTGCAAGATCAACATGCACGTGGAGAAAACGCCTCTCGCTTTCGGGGGAAGCGGCCAGCGAAGCTTTGGTATTTCGATGGACTGTCAATCATCGGCATTGAACGCAGGCGCAGGACCAGTGGCGTACGTCACGTTTAATGTTGAACCACACAGAACGCTAGGTCGCCGGCCTCGCCAAAGCAGCCCCGATTGGGTGGGCGAGGTTGTGTAACGCTAGAAATGTGGTATAACGATGGGCTGTCGGCACTACCGGCCTTGGAAAACCTTGCGATACGTCGCGAAAATTATATTTTGCGAGGCTCTAATAGATACAACCCCCAAGTTTAAGGATCTTTCTCGTCGGAGTTTGTCGTTGGCACTTGAGGCCGTGCCATCGCATCGAGGTCGATGCTCGATGTTGGAGACACGAAGCTGGTGTATGGAAGAAAGTGCATCAGCGACGGAGGTATCTGCCCCGGAGTCATGTATATCCACAGTGAACTATGAAACAGTCTAAGTGGCGGATCTCACGTGGCAAGTACCGGTCAGAGGTTGAATGCAGCGAGTATAACAGCGGTTTGTGATCTGTGAAAACCTTGAATGGGTGACCCTATAACGCTTGTCTAGAGTGCCGGACAGCGGGGTCGACGGCGAGCAACCCCCTGTCAAACGCGCTATATCTAGACTCCACCCGATGCAGCTGCTTGGAAAAGAACGCTAAGGACTTCCAAGAACCGTCGGTGTACTGCTGAATTACAGCTCCGGCTGCAGCGTGTGAGGCTTCGGCTTTCGGAGTTATGAATGCTGCAGAGTGAGTGTCAGTAGTGCCATTTTGGTGATAGCGTCCTTAATGGAATTGAACGCCTGTTTCGCAGCCCCGGGGACTACGAACGCATGCTTACCCCCACATAACAGATCATAAGGAATGTAATTGCCTCTGCGAGGAATCTCCGTAACTGCCGATAAGAATGAGGCCCTGGGTAGTCCTGAGTGGCGGTGACCTTATCCGACAACGGAGCTATATCCGAGGACGAGATGACTTGCCCTTAAACTGTGATGGTGGGTTTTCCAAGCTCACATTTTGAAGCGTCAATCGTTGAGCCGTGTTTTCTGAGGAGGTCGGAAAGAGCACGTAGCTGTGCGGAGTTTTGCTCCTCCGGGTGGCTAGCTACTGGGATATCGTCTAGGTACATATACATATTTTCTAAACCGCGTGTGACCTCGTGCACAAATTTTTGGAAGATTTGAGCCGTATTGCCCAGCCCGAAGGGCATCCTCACGAATTCGAACGGTCCAAAAGTTATGGTCACTGCCGCTTTTGGCATGTCTTTCTCTTCTCTGGGAATTTCATTGTATGCTCGTACTAAATCTATGCGGCTGAATATCTTGCGATAGGACAGCAACGAATTGAGTTCCTGCCTGTGAGGAATCGGGTACCTGTCGCTCACGGTGAACTTGTTAAGTGCTCCGTACTCCCGACATGGTCGCCAGTCACCATTGGGCATAGGGAACATGTGAAGTGGAGGCCCAAGGACTACTGGAAGGTCGGTGCTTATAGCAACCTTTCGCGGATGGCAGTGAGGGTCACCTGAGTAAGGGCCACTGCGCCTGCCGCGACGTGTTCTGAACCGATCTAATCGCCGATCTCTATCGAATGTTAGCCGTCGTAGAGATGCGTCGATCTTCGTCAGAATATTTGTTAATTCATCCCGCGAGAATGAGGATACGGCTCTGTGGGATGAGAGGGTATTCACTGTTGAAAAACATGGGCTATGGCATGAAATAATGTCTCCAGCGATTTCAGCTAACTCCTCTAGCGAATAATCACGGGCAGTACTAAACAAGTGAGGTAGATTTGGTGGGAGCCGAACGTTGCGCCTCTAAGACGTCGCATTTCCCGCAATAGTTTAGAGAACTTCTCATTACCGAGCTGGATTTCTTGAAACAGCTGTCGGACGCGTTGATCTTCGGTGGGGGCAGTCCGAGATATATCCGAATCTTTCAACGCTTCGCGACTATCGAAAGACAAAGTGACGTCCCAAACCTGAAGGGTTACATCTGGAGAAAGACTGCCAGCGACTAATCTAAGACGGCAGACGTCGCTGCTTATCCGGTAATTATCGAACTCCAATGCAAATAAAGTAGATCAGAGTTGAGGATGGCAAAATGGAGCCAGCAAAAACAACACGTAAAGGCAATTTGCGAACGCATTAAAAAGTAACGGTGATATTCGCCCCTGAAAAAGGCAAACCAAGCGTCAGCAAAAGGGAATATTTATGTGAGCAGTCAATCATGTGGTGCTCGCCAGTTTGTGGAATCCATTGTCCTAACGCGAATCTCGTATTAGGTTTGCTTGCTCTCAACATTTGTGACCGCTTCTGCTTCACTGTCACTCGGCTTGGTACGATTGCAATACTGGCAACCCTGATGCTCAAACGGTACAACGAGAAGACAGTCGGAAGTAGTGAAAGGTTGAGTACATTTGAAAAAGGCGCTTGAGAGTGAAGTGTGCATGAGCAAAGCACAGATGGCGACCTCGCTTGGCGGTCAGTGTTTGGTTAAACATGCTATCTAGAGGAAAAAAATGCATGTTCCAATGCAGCTCGCTTCATTTGGTCACTTGTCCGCGCAGTTCCATTGCCACCCAGTAGCTAAGGCTGTTGAGGCTGGAGCGGAAACCGTGGACCCGCGTTGGCCGGATGCACCGACATCTCCGGCGATCATCATTCGACGTGGCCGGCCAAAAGCTCTATTCATTATTTCGGTTATCATCGGAGAATCTTTGTTATAGTCACGAGGGGTCTTCTTAACCTTATTCATCTCTGATCCAGAAGGCATCTCGGATGGTATTCAGCACGGGAACCTAACGCAATGTAATTTGAATGGGTTTTCTGACACAGCCAGAGGTGCCACCGTGCTGGGTTTGGAGGTTTTTCCGAATGACTTAAAACATGGAATTTCTATGGTTTTTTCTTCAGTTTGAGCATTGAGCAATTTCTGGGCCATTGGCAGGAGGTAGAAATTTGACTAATGTAAAATAAACGGATATATTTCATTTTTCGTACTATGAAGCTAGCACTTAAAGCAAGTAGCGAAAACTGTCCGGAAGATCTCTTAACGCTGACAGATGGCGGGGTCAATGAGGCTCGTTTCTCGTCGGTTGGGAATCCCGGAGGGAATCATCTTCATAAACACCAAATAACCCTCTTGATTCTTGAAGCACCCGGCCATTTGGCAACGTTCGCCATTGCTTCCCAGCCACATTCTGGGCCGACGATACGCACCTTTGATGCATTTGAACGTAGACTGACTCGCAGCGCGCTTGTGATAATCAGCCCCAGAAAGTCTTGGCTTTGATTGGAAATCTTCAAAGCTAGTGCTTAGGATATCGCAGTGCAGGTTCTGCTCTTGACAACACAGATACATTGCATCTTCACCTCTTCAACCCTCTTCCGAAGCACCGTCTGGCCCGAGGGGCTCTCGGTGCAAGCACCTGGAAGTTCAGGCATCTCTTCTATAGTCTTGCAACGTAACTGGAACTGACAGTGAGCCAGGATGGACCACAGAATGGACTCACGGTAGTTCTGGCGGTTGTGTCTCTTGTGACCCGTAGTGTTGAGCTCAGTTCTATTCCGTCGGTACAGGACAGCACTGACCCAAGGTCCAAAAGAGCTCCCAGAACTATTCCGATGGTATGCGAAAAATGGCATTTACCTCTGTGACTGTTATTTTCTGCATATCTTCGTTCCAATAGCCGGGTCTCCGCTAAAACTAACAGTAACAACACTCATCTCACTCGCACGGCTAGAAAAGCTTAATACATAGGTGTTCCGCGGTATGGAAAGTGACAACGCGGCACATTTTATAGATTCGACATATCTGTCCTGTTCTGCCTGCCTTCAGTTCCCTTTATCTTGATGTCTTGGTACGTTACTTGGGCCTAAGGCAGAGCCTATCATACCCCAAGTCATATGTTTTCTTTTGTTCTCCGGTCTTTCACACGTCAAGTTTTAGCGACCTGGATTCTTCTCCAAGGACAAGCGACAGAGCGTTACTGCATGAACGTTCCGTTATATACAAAGCGACACTGTAGCACCAAACCTGTAAGTAAATATGTAACAGGAAAAGGTTGGTTGCCCGGCTCGCCATGTGCTTTGCACCTTCAAATTGCAAAGTGCTGTTGCAGGACTGGACGACAGCAGTGCTGAACTTGGTGCTGAGCGGACAGGAACTAGCGAATGTGGACCGTTTCACCTACCTTGGTAGCTGCGTGTCGAACCATGGTAGCTCGAGAATGGAGGTAAACACGCGCATATCGAAGGCTTGATCAGCTTACGCTGGACTGAAGCACTTGTCGCGTCGGCCTGATATTTCACTGAAGTTGGAAGGTCGTGTGTACTGTGCTGCAGTGCGCTCAGTTCTGTCTCGTTGTACGGTTGCGAGACAGAGGATATTCCTATGAGAGGTGTTCATCGGTTAGAGGTTTTCGACTGCTGACGTCTGAGTAGTATGGCTAAGATTGGATGGAGTGACCGCGTGAGTAATGTGGAGGTCAGGAATCTAGTACAAAATGCCAATTCTGAGAATAGCTTATTTCAGCGTATGGAACTTAGCAGACTATTCTGGTTGGGTCACATGTTGCGTATGGTGAACACTCGTCTACCATATCTAGTCCCATTCTGTGTTCTTTCCAGTTAATGGAAGAAGCCATGGGGAAGTCAACACTTGACGTGGCAACGTGGAATGAAAAAATACACAAGTAACTTGGGGGCCGAAGGAGTCTTCAACCAGCTAGCGGGAGACACTAAAGGATATGACAATAAATCGCGAATAGTGGAGATCGTGTTGTCATTTTCTACCGAATCAGAATGATTGAAAGACCGTTCGCGTTTGTACAATTAGACTGTCCTATTTGTTGGTTACTTCGGCATTCTTTTATCGGCCTATCCATGTAGTCCACTGTCTCTCTCATTTCCTTATTCTGTCTTTTTATAGCAACCTATAGCTTAGTGAGAAAAGTAGTGGTCAATGGGATCTGCTCTGCTTTATTCGCTGAAATATGATGACTAACGGCTTTGGCTCTACCCAAATGACTGACACGACTTAGCCGCATCGATCTAAAACCATACCTTCACCCAGCGATTCCTTCTATGCTTCGTGAAAACTAAGGAACAAATCAGCAAGCGCAACCGTTTGCTTCCGCGTTCCTGTTCCCGTGTCACAATGTCCATATCCCGAAGTACAAAAGCAGAAGAATTTAAGACGGGAAAAGTCTTGAAATAAGAATCACCTACTCCGGATATTGAGGAGCACGGATTACTCTGACCAATACATGCCAAATAAGAACGATAAGGACAATATGAGTTCGCAGTCCAGAAGAACGGGTTACCGTGAATCTAAGTTTAACGCGATCTACATAGCTACGTTATCCGCCGATTGTTCCGCATTGGTTGAAATATTGAAAGGTCGTGTGTACTATGCCGCAGTGCGTTCAATTCCGTTCAGTTCTGTTGTATGGTTGCGAGACGTGGAGTGCGTGTGGGCGATGTTCGTCGGTTGGAGGTTTTCGACAACCGTTGTTTACGCAGTATGGCTAGGATTGGATGGAGTGACCGTTTGAATAATATTGAGGTTAGGAATCTGGTACTGGGTACCACTTCTGAGAATAGCTTGTTTCAGCTTATGAAACTTAGTAGACTACGCTGGTTTGGTCACGTGTTGCGTATGGCGAACA
>LUCM01003454.1:2348-24022 GCA_008360955.1 Fasciolopsis buskii
ATCCTCGGGATGCCACCTGCCAGTCCAACGGAACCGGACGTAGAGACAATCATTCGACCGTTGAAGCCGGAAAAGTTGTCCGGCAGCGAAGAACCAGCCCCAGTTCTTTCCAAAGTGAATGACAAGGCATTGAGGAAGCACTTATCTCCTTGTTTTGTGACACTTGCGAGAAGGAGCGCATCCCGTTGTCATTTGGTGAGCCATTGCTTGTGCCCGGAGTAGACGCGTTGCCACCCGTTCCGTCCTCGTAATGGCGATTCCAAATCTGCTATTTTATCATTCCTGCTAGGAACCTGTTAGCTAGAACTGGCCCTCGAGTTCTGGCCCGGTCAACCGAAACTACGCCGATTATCGCACTGGATGTCTCAACTCGCACCTTTGCGATTGGGCAAAACCGCGATTACTACTGCCTCCGGAATGGCTCGCGCAACTCATATTCCCCACTGGTACTGCTCACTAAGATCAAAAGCTGGGACAAAAATGACAGCATAGAGGACATTCTTGGTTAGTATATTTAGGGAATTTTCTTGCACAAAATTTATCCTGTCTTACGCGCCGCCCAGTACAGCTTACCGCCATTCGCATGCAAATACAATCACTATTCTTGAGAGTTCCATATCCGAAGCTTCATAAATTTCCTTTAGATAGTTTGAAACAATCTTGACAGTCTTCCTCCGCCTTCAGCATTTTTCCGGCCGTTTGTTGTTGTCAAATACGTGATTTGTCTGCTTTGCCTGACGTTCTGCCTGGTTTCCACCACTTCCATACAACTACTGCATTAGCATTGCTTTTATCCCAGCTCAACATTTCCACCCATTACGTAACGCTCTTGACGTTTGGGGACCCCGACAATATCTGCACATCCGCCGTTGAGCAGACTCGTAGTCCGCCACTCACAAACTGTCCCAAGAAACTGTTTGGTATTGAAAAATTAGGTTCTATTTTCCGGTTTTAACTGGCATAATTATACTTTCCACATTGCTTTGCAACATATCATTTCAGCTTCCAGAGTGATCCTCGAATAACTCAAAGTTGCTCACATTCCATTATCCCTTTCGATTTCTGTTATTCGCGTTTCAAGTACATCAATCTTGTACAAATTCCACCTTGCTTTGCAAATGCCTCC
Organism: Fasciolopsis buskii; assembly: GCA_008360955.1. Taxonomy (NCBI): domain Eukaryota; kingdom Metazoa; phylum Platyhelminthes; class Trematoda; order Plagiorchiida; family Fasciolidae; genus Fasciolopsis; species Fasciolopsis buskii. Next base: position 3,475 of record LUCM01003454.1, read on the forward strand.
CGCAATTTGAGAAATATAAAGTGTGAACATTATTGAAAAGGTCAAGTGTTTTCAATATAATGTCAACTTCCTTGGAAAGCAAGCTACAACAATCTACTAAGCTTCTCTCTTTTCGCTCCACAGCGTTCAAACGTGAAATAAGCAAGCTTCTAGCAACAAAAGATCTTGCCTTAAGCATGCCTCTCGCAAATCGAGAAAAATACGGCGTCATTATTATTTGCATTATTATAATTATACAACTCAAATCATGAATTCGCGTTTCATCCACGCAACAGACATCAATCGAAAGTGAGTCCATTGTCAGAGCCAAACACGCCTGTTGGCCAGCTTGCATTAATGTGCGCTCATCGAAGGAAGCAAGATTCAGAAGCTGACGATTCTCAAAATGAGGTGAACTGTTTGACTGACAGCCACCTGCGTTTGCTCTGCATAACAACGTAATTTTGCGAGTGGGAATAGGCCTAAGCCGCGTCCTGTCTTGCGGTTGCTCATAACAGGAATTTTTAAAATCAGGGAATCCGCGAAGACGCGACGGAAATCGAATTCAATCAGCGCAGCAATGTTTTGGACGGAATAGTTTTGCTTCCGAATCACCACTCTTCCCTACCCGAACTGGGGATAAGTAACTTTGCTTCCAGTGTTTCCCAATCAAGTCTACCATTATCTATGGTTAGACCGACTGGGAAGGGATTGCGGGCTATAGGCTTAGTGCGAATCGCTGGACCGGACACGAAGTGTGGGTAACCGACGTGCGCCAAAGGCAACGCCGTAGCAGGAATTCAGTGTGATACATGTTTTCACTGTGCATATGAAGTTGTGGGGAAGGATACTTACGAGCTGTAATATCAACATGACAAGCTAAGCTGGGATTGCACAGTTTGCGAAAATACCCATGCAAAGTGTTGTCTTGAGAAATACCCATTTACGCCAACAACGAACCTTGCCGAATGTAGATGCCAGGGGATCGTTGAGCTGGGCTGTTAGGAATGGTTTACTAGAGGCCACAGAGGGTAAAGACAATCAGTCTCATGACAAGGGGGAAGAGGACGTGGCACCGGCAGTAGAAGAAACCACTAGCCTAGGCCCTGCTGACCGAAAGTCATAGAACCCTCTGAGAGTGAGTGCGCGGATGGCATCTCGGGGGAAACAGAGGCAAACGGGGAGGAGAAAATCGGGGGTAGAACAAGAGGCGACAAAGAAATAGCCTATGATCAGGGGGCGCAGATGCAAAACATAAGAACCCAAGAAGTGCCAACGGTCATCGATCCGGCTAAGAGACACTCGCAAATAAGCGCAAGGCTGAAGGATGTAGAGCAAGCCCTGAACCAGATGATCTGTCGGCTCAATAGCGTGCAAAAGTGTAGCGAGAGCGCAAATGGTAAAGCTGGTAATGTCGTCCTCCATGGGATCACGGAGAACTTTATGGAAGAAGGGAAGCAGAAAGAAAGGGCGGTGGGGATACACGCGGTAAATCTGTTTCGTATAGTGGAAATACCGAAGCATGTTGCTATCAAAACGTTATTTGGCCTGGAAAGGCAGCAAGGAGCCACTGACTCTGGATTCCGGAACACACGGCCAAAGCTGGTGGAATTCGCTAATCCAGGGCAAAGCAGCAGGTTCTTGGCATCAGCCGATAGAACCAGAAAGACTACCAGAGGAGTGATCACCATAGTGCCGGATGATATTGCCATAAGCAGAATCAAGGCTGGGGATGCAAAGGGGTGCTCGCCAGGATTCAAAACCGCGCGGCCGCAAGTCTCCAAACTGAGAATACAAAAGTTGGACGCAGGATTGCAACTAAATGCTACTCCATGCAGCGGCGATGGAGAGGAACGCAGTGATCAAGCGCACCTCGGGCCACTAAGACCGCCCCCGACACCCGCGACTTCCATAAACCGGACGTGCCAAAATAAAGATGCCGTGAGCGCGGGGGAGATAAAGAGTTTCTCGACTAACGTACCAAAAGACGGGCAACAGCGTCAGGAGTAAGTCCATAGCATGCCACACCCCCGTCCGTGCAGTGGCCGAAAGGACGGTGGGTAGGGAGTTATAGCCGTCGCCTACACAAACGTTGCAAGCGTGGGTTACAAGTGGCCGATTCAGGACTCTGGATGTAGATGTGGTGGCTGTCACTGATGCCTAGTTGCGGCCGCTGGAAGTTGACAACAATTTATTGGCGCGAGATTATTCATTCCTTAGAATGGGTAGAGCGGATGGGAGAACAATGGGCGGGATCCTGATAATGGTGGTTGAAAATTACGAGGCGCAGGAGGGTCGCAAAGTGTACACACAAGCATGAAGACTCTGGAAGTCAACACCAAAACCTGTGGCTCCAGGATCTCAGTTGTAGGTATGTGCGGCAGCCCGGGGTCGACGCCAGAGAAGAACAGGGGCCTGCTTGTCTTTCTCAGTGTATTTGCAGGGTCTGCGGACAAACTGCTCAAACAGGAGAATTTTAACGCTCCGGAGATTTACTGGATTTGCGGGGCAGTCGCAGGAGCTATCTTTGGGCATCAACTCCTGCGATTCTTGCACGAGAATTGGATGGTTCAACCCGTCACTCAAGCGACTGGATGGATATTCGGGCGTGCATCTTCAACTGTTGAATTGGTGCTAACGAGAGCACCAAACGATATATGGAGACTTGATTTGGAATATCCATTAGATAGGAGCGACTACGCTATAATCCGCATGCGACTGAGCCTGCAGGGACTGGTAGCTCCCGAATAATATAACAGGAACTTCTCAGGAATGGATAAAATTAGACTGCTGGACTTGGGTCTCCAAACTCAGCAGGAGACAATTAAGATCAACCTGTTAGCGGCAACAGTTCTAGATGAAACCCTCCACAGAATAAGGCGAAAGGGGCTACGCCCATGGTGGAAGAGCAGGATCACGGGAGCCAGAAAACGGAAGCACAGGGCTTCCATAGGGCATAAGGACAAACCAGGCTACTGAGATTACATGAGGTACATAAAAAAGAAAAAGAGAATATCCCGCTTCCAACGACAGTGCCGAATTGCCTACTAGGGAGCAGCTAAAATCAACCTCGAAGCCCGTTTCAATTAAGTGCAGTTTAAGGCTGCTTTGCAAAAGACCGTAGGTGGTGTGAAAAAACCACCAGGGGATTAGATTGGTCGGCAGTCAGCAGAAAGCCGACTGACTGTTGGAATTTTTCAGGGCAGTATACAGGGGGCATCAGGGGACTCAGGAATAAACACTAGGTGCCGTCACCTTTTTGATAGAGATGCCGGACGGAGTGATCACGGAGGAAGAATTGTGGGATGGCCTTAAAAATTGGACGCCTCGAAAGCTGTGAGGCCTGATGGGATCCACCTAGCAATAATAAAGCCGGTGGCGGAGGCCCAGGTGAAAAATTGCACTCAGCTCTTTAGTGGTTCCCTGGACGACGGGCATCCCCCCGAAGACTGGTTGACGTCGACATTCACAACGGTGCATAAAGGCGGGGACAGGGACAACTGTAGTAGCTATAGACCGGTGAGCCTGATATCCATCGCACCGAAGACTCCCGAAAGGGTCTTTTGCGGCATGATAGTCGGTCACCTAGAGGCTAACAAGCTAACGATGATAGAGCCGCAAGGTTTTTGGCACAAACGCTCCTTTGTGACCAACTTGATAAGCTTCCTGGACGACGTAACAGGTAGGATTGTCAAGGGCGAAAGTGTAGAAGTCTGCTATCTGGACTTTCGGAAGGCCTTTGATTCCGTGAATCACAGGCTTCTTGATCAGAAAGTAAAGACTTTCGGAGTGGATGCTAAGGTAAATAACCTGATAGCACAAAGTCTGAGGGGTAGATCTTTCAGAGTGAGAGTTGAGGGGTGCCTATAGGACACAGGATTGCGGGGCGCGGGGTACCTCAGGGGTCTGTCACAGGGCCACTGGTTTTCCTTGTGTATGTCAACGACATAGCTAGTGGGATAGAAGACACGTGCCTCACGTTTGCTGATGACATCAAACTATTAGGAACAGCAATCAGTGGGGCTCTCCAGGGGGATCTGCATAAAGCTTACCAGTGGTGGGTGAGCTGGGATTTTCCGAACTTGGACGAATGTCAGCGGCTCTTGGAAGGAGAAACAAATTTCCCTCGCCACATGGGTCCACCTGGGAATCAGGTCTTGATGGACTAAATAAAGCGAACGAGAGACCCCGGGATAGTCGTGAGTTGTGACTTCAAACCTAGTCTACAATGTCAGAAGGCAGCCAAGAAGGCACGGTTTGCCTTACGCTAACTAAAGAGGGCCGTTATTCTGTCGCTGTTCAAGGACTTTGTCATGCATGGAGACCGTAAATGGTAAGGGATAGTAAAATGCTAGAGCAGATTTAGCGTGATATACACGGTGGTTTTAACATTTGAGGCACATGGGGTATTATCAGAGGATGACGGCGCTTGGCCTGTATTCCATGGGAAAAAGTAGGGAAAAAGGTGATCGAATCCAGGTCTTCAAGGTCACTAAGGGTCTGGTCGAGATAAGGGATCATCATGGAGCCTCATTTCACAAAAGGGGGGCGGAAAAATGCTTGTGCGAAAACACGTAACCATCGGGTTGAGGAGAAAATCGTTTGCCATACGAGTGGTGAATGGCTGGAACAAGCTGCCGGAGGAAGTGTTCGAGGTGGGGTCGATGCAAAAATTCAAAGAGAGATTAGAGGATGCAGGGCTAGTGTGTTTGGAGGGGACAAGGTGTGAAATGTGGGGCTGTGATAGCCAAAGGGAAGGCGTCTCATTACTTCCCCCTCCCTTGTAGGAACTGAAGAGGATTCTCCACCCTCCTTTTGTCGAAGCATCGTTAGATCAAGGGGGCTCTCGGTTTAAGAACATGGACGTTGGGGCGTCTCGCCGTTTAGTCCTGCAGTTTAACTAAAATTGAGACTGAACACTGGGTATGCAAAATGGGCAAACAGATTGGGTTGCAGACAGCAGCGACAGGTTAAGTTAAGGGGAGGGAACTCTAAGCAGTAGCACATCGATCACTGCCCACTCCGATCGATGCAATGGGCAGCGCTGTCCTGATTATCACGCGGGGCGACCTAGTTGCACTGATAGGGAGTAAATGGAAAGACTTTACGCAAAACGGCAAGTGTTTCATGCACAGGCAATTTTCCAGAACCAACCTTTGAGCTTTTGGTCCTCTAGTCTTTGGGATTTGTCCTCGATGAACTGTTTCCCTCGCGCGATGCAACGCCCACATACATAAATCAATCCTTTCTGATGCTAGGATATTTTAGGGAGTTTCTGGCAGTTAACTGGGTGCCCGCTACACACATCCGGTACCACTGTCGCAGCAGGTACCCGCAGCACTTCAAAGGTGCAACCTTCGTCATCACAAGAAAGCTGCTGTAATCTGGGCTTGTGCAGTAGTTGACGCTGTTTTCGAATTTTCGATCTTAAACGCTCGTGCAAGCATGGTTGTTTATAACTACCGGGATGAGCGGTAATAAATGGAACAGGCTTGCAAGAATACGCGTAATGTGCAGAATAGTAACTATTCCAGAAATGCTGGTGGTCGGTGGAGCCGTCCATGAATCTTCCCTGACAAACTCCATCAGATCGCTAGATTCTCAGATTCCTAAATTGCATAGGTTGCTTAGGAAGCCATTCGTCCGATGAAGTAGATTCCATTTAACGTTTTGTTCTACTAGTGGTTCGCATATTCCATCCTACAAAACTTCGCCTGTTAACCAGGAGGTAGAGAAGTTCAGAAACATCTTCACAGCAGTCCTTTTGATACATGTATGTTCTTCCCAGCTGAGTAAAACCCAACCTTGTTCACTAATTGCAGAGAATCTGTCACACCCAGTAGCTATTTGGTGATCATCATTGGCTGCCGACTGATTGCTGGAAGTCGAGAGGCTTCCTTCTCCAATAGTCCATAGGAGGTGCGGTGTTCGACGGACAGGTTTTCGGGTGTTTTACAGGTGAGAAGGCTGCACCGTTGCATGCAACGCCATTCTTTTGGCCTGGAATGTACGAGTAATTATGGCAAAGCTTTTAGCGTGCGGGTTAACATTTTCGTTAGTGTTCCTTTACAGTTTGACGGGTCGGCGACATTATGGACTAAAAAAGAAATGTGCTATACCATGCCGATCGGCGAGAACTAAGGAATAAAGTTCAACCCCAGGGGATCCTGTGGAATAAAAAGAGAAAACTAGAAAAACCCAGAGACAAGTGGGAGAAATGAGCGGCTGGACACAAAAGGCGTACTCGGAAGCCATCCAGCGCTCTTCTATGAAGCCTTTAACTGGGACTGAAGGATCAATGCAGGATTAAAATTTAAATTAGAAAGAAACAGGGTTCACCAACATTGAGCTGAACTCCTGACAAGTGAAGAATAGCAGACTAAAAACGAATGTGGAAATGCCAGCTGTTTTTTGGGTGCAAATATTGAGGCTACTGAAAGGCGCTCTCATAGCTATATAAGGGACTCAGGCACAGCCTTGAGACCACCCTGTTTAGCCCCCCTCCAACTTCCCCCCAGTTTGCACTGCTGAACCTCACGTTCAACCCACCAGTGTGCCGCCTATCTCCGCCCTAGCACATGCCAAACCACAATGCGCACACGTGCAGAAGTGTTCAGATTTTGTTGCTTGTGGTATTCCCCCGCCACCCCGAATATTATCCAAAGCCCGATCGCTAACAAATGTGGCCCATAAGCTTAGACTCTTGGTTCATGAGAAAAACAGCGATTTCATCATCATCACGGAAAGGCGGCTCGGAAAACGATAGCGCTATTTTCGATCACCTTAATTTTAGAAATGAGAGGCAAATGCATCGGGAGGGAGGCGTTTGTGCCTGTACGAGATACCCTACCAGCCTCAGTATTTACTCACCCTGCTTTTACTAATTTTCGGGACTCCCCTGGCTTATAGTGGTAGTCGATCGTCTGGAGTTTCTGTTAGAAGATAGTAACTGCGCTCCTAGTGCCAGAAGATTCGATGGATTACTCAAAATTGTTCCAATGAACCGTACAGCCCACATGGCCGGCCCAAGCCGGCAGCCGGGGGCTGTAATGCTCTTGGTATACAATGGTCCAATCTTACCTCCCAGAACGTCCTTCCCTACTTCTATTTGGCATAACAGTGCGTTTGTTCGAGTTTACAACAAGAAGCAGCAAGCAATAAATTTTTACAAAAGCGTCATCCAGGTGTGCATGTCCACAGAAAATGTCGGTCGGATATGACCACTCCCCGGTATGCTGCCACCTTCTGTTTCATCCTATACTGTCCCTACCAGCTCAGGGTAAACTATAACATAAGCCTTTTGAAGCCCCCTATCTGCCTCTGCCAGGTCCTAAAATTGGGATAATGTCCTTCCTTTGGTTTACCCCGCAGTATTAGCCGAACCCTTTTATGCAAATCTGTCTACTTTGATACGATCACCCAAGCCCACAGCAGCACTAGAAGGAAACAACTGGATCTCCTACGCCACATAAACGGCAGATATTTATTTTGCAAACAAGGTATTACCGTAAAAGGGCGCATGCCTTGGTACTGCAGGTGAACATTCTTTCTCCGAGGTAAAATCTCTCAACATCTGCTAGAAGAAACACAAATCGGAGCAGTTCGCCTCGCGATCAAGGGGAAGCTTGTTCAAAAGGGTGGAGGCAAATTATTTTCAAAATAGTTCGCTTTCCGCAACTACCACATATAAGGACACACACAAATATCCAGAAAATAACACCAAAACAAATTAAGGCATATTTTGCATATCATTTGTGCAGGACAAATTTATCCTTTCGGCTGGGGTGACTCAGCACAACTCGAGGCAGGGGAAATATCTACAAAAATATTCTGAATTAGGATCCTTGAAATTAATGTCATGCAAATGGATTCGGTATTTTGTCTTGTGCCCAATGTTATTTGCTTGAAAGTGTTTTTGTTCGTACCCACCGCGCGATTTCGAAACCTGTTATTTTGGAGGTCGCGTGGGCCATGTGCTTATTTCTGTACGGGGACGTCAACTACCGTTTTGAGTCGCTGTGATCGCATACTTGTGGTTTGCTTGTGACAGTATTTTGAGTAGTTTGTGTCAATGTTTATTTAAGGCCTGGGCTGTCAAATTTTGGTTCCAGCGTGGACTCATTTTACTGGCTTTTGTTCCACTAACCACATATTCTATCCGTTTATGGGTTCACTTTTAAGATAAAATTTGCCAGTTGGTCTGTCTGTTTATTTTTTTACCTGCACGCTCCCGTACTTCCGGACACCATCCCGTTGTCTGCTAGGAAATTACCGATCTTAGCCTCTTATAGCCATTTCAGACGTTCTTGACATTCGACAACCCCTTCGATGTTTTTCACTAGCCAAACCAAAGCGCCGCACCGTTTAACGCAGAAATCCTTTAAGACCCCTGATTCTCACTCAAACATGATCAGTACCGTTTATTGACATTTTCAGTAATTGTGGTCCCAATGCTCTGGATGTCTCATGTGAGTAAGGGGTCTAGAAATCAAAGTCCAAAAGATCGAGGACTTGATACTGAAACTGTCCCCATTGGTCAGCCTAACTGACCCTTCCAATGATCATAATGCCAGCAATCTCTATGCAACAGGTCGCTTCTTTGATTTCGTAACTGAAGACGCACACAAATTTATTGCGAATGCAAAGGAGGTCGTTGTCTTTAATATACCCGACAACCTCCCCCTGCCACCGGTCCGACCTACAATTCTCAGTGCTTGTTGTATGGCCCACCACTCCTGTCTGCGCCCTAGGAAAAATCCACCAACAATAACCGTCCTTTTTTCCCAATTTCGTGGTGAATTCTCTGCTAAGGATTTTATAACAAACAGGGCAGCCATATCCAAATATGAGGCCCATAAAACTGTCATGATCATTACGGTTACAAAAGTTGGCAAGACTACTCTGACCACTACGCTGCCAGGTTCCTCTTGATGGACCAAATCCTGAGCCCACTGCCATGGTTTCAAATAACTTATCTTCTGCCTGTGACAGACTCCATCGCTTCGCATCTCCGACTATCTCATGCTCGGTGACCACTACCGGGATCAACATACCGGCGGTGATTGCTCAAAACCCCTCAAAAATTACACCTTCAATCAATTTGCCCAATCGGCCTCTCTCGTACTTACGCCGCTCAATTTCCTGTTCAAGCTCGTCACCCCACAAAACTGTTACTGACCTGTCTGCGAATAAATCTACTGATGTCAGTGGCACCCGACCTTCGCGTATGCCCGCTAGGAGAGTGGTAATCCCTGAACAACATCTCCGTTGGTCGCAACCAAGACCGGTAGATCCGGATGAAACTCACCCCCCCTCCCCCTTCCAACCACCCACCGAACGTGTTCATCTAGATCTACCAACTCTGGTGCCCAAAGCTAGGAGTGCTGACTGCATAAACACACAGATGAATGCCGTCTCACCGATGTCTTTTCAGGCTTATACCAGCCGCTTGGAGCATACCCCATTCCAGATGCGCCCTCAAGCACTTCCTCGTCCTTCTGTCAAACGACAGCATGGCACCCAGTCCAAGTCAGTCGAATCCCGCAGGAAGTGGATATCACTCACCTATTCAACTGACCAAACAACTCCACACTTCATTAGCCATCCTGCTAACCCAGTGGGTCGACCTGTCCGTACACCTTGACTGTCAGGCGATCTCGGATTCAACTCGAGTAAACCATCTCGAATGAGCTCTGGCAAATCGGCAGGTCCACAAACTCACGAAGGCCAACTAACCGGAGCCTACAATCACGAGGTGATTAGCCCACTGTACTCATGCATCCACCCCCCTTCGGTAACCAAGCTGCCATCTTCCAATATGATACAAATGCCTCTCCATATTTAAGGTCTGCCGCTTATCCTCCTTACTTTGATCCACTTACTAGCCAGCCTTATTTAGACGCAACTCAAATGCTCTCTGCCTACTATTGTACGCCCAAATCCTCACCCCAACTACAAATAATGCCATAACTTTGCGCGATTAAGCCCTTGATCTCGTCAGGCTGCATGGCAAACCTTAAATAACTGTATGCTGCTCTTTTATCCACAACATAGCATGAGACATCTTTCCCAACCTACTCTTGTCCAGAACCCACCCCAATTGCCCCAGCCACAAAACACTGCTCTCATGACTCTTGCGAATTCCAAAAGTAATGCCTATCCAAATAAATTCATGCGCACTCCTGGTAACCGGGTTTTTCTCCGGCATTTTCCAGAACCCTTATTCAACATCTCCCTAAATTGCCAATTCCGCCGTAACAAAGTCACAAATTGGCCACAAACACTCTCCCAACCCTACTGATACCACGTACCCCATACCCGCATCCTCCGACAACTCGCTTATTAAATCCGAAGCCTCCGTCACCTTGGTCTTCAGCCCATTAATCCCTTGACAACGACGGTCCCTCGCCGCCCGGTACAGCTAATTCTACTGAATTTACTCTCTTATCACAGTCATGCACTATCCGTGCCCCTAACGTATCGGTTCATTATTCGACCCCCCTTGAACCCACTTCTTGGATGTCTTGTGGACTGGACTTGAATGTTCCAGTGAATTTTTCCTACTCCTCCTGAACTCACGCTCACTGATTCATATCTTAAGGGAGCTAAGATTGTTAGAAGCTGAATAATCTTACGATATTATCTTGATAACAGAGACCTGGCTAACAGACCACAGCTCCACTCCGTCTTTTTCGTTGGCGGATTACACGCCCTATCAAAACAAAAGATCAACGTTATAGAGGAGGATGTTTCCTGGCCTACGTGAAGCAGCCACACAAAGCTTCCGTTCCCCACCACCCACTGCTTGATTCTATCCCTGACACCCGTTGGATTCTGGTACAACTGCCCGAGCTCCCGATCCATATAGGATGTGTATACCTACCACTAAACTTGATTAGTTCTGATATTTCACGTCCCACCCAAGCCTTCGTCTATCTTTCTGGTCTCCCTTCCAGCCGCAGGATAATTGCAGGTGACTTCAATGCCCCTAAAATTTGTTGGTCCTCTTTATTCGCTCCACCTAACCTACTCGACTTTGCTTTTGAAACGCGCGCTGAAAGATGGACTCAGCATGTGAGCACGCCCACAAAGTTCCATAATATCTCAGACCTAGCTTTCGCGCAAAGCACTCCTAATGTTAAGGTTTCAGTGCCAAAACTCTTCCCTGGGATTGACCACAAGATGGTCACGTACAGCTTTCCTCCATACTCAAATCACATTTCATGATTTTGAACGCCTTCAGCCTATGCACTCCTCCTTTTCATGCTAACTTATTCTCTTCACTGGCTTGGCAGGGCTGAACAGGTCGTTCCTGGTAGCCCCAAACCCTCAACCACCCCTAAAACGGCTATCATAGCTACCATAGTTACCACATTTTACGAAATAGATGCACTATGTTGCAGGTATGTTTTCGTGATCCAATAATCACCATAACTCCAAGGTGGCACCCAAGCCAGACTACTTCTTTCTTTTGCGTTTCAGATCTCGCTCCCGGAGTAGACGCGTTGCCACCCGTTCCGTCCTCGTAATGGCGATTCCAAATCTGCTATTTTATCATTCCTGCTAGGAACCTGTTAGCTAGAACTGGCCCTCGAGTTCTGGCCCGGTCAACCGAAACTACGCCGATTATCGCACTGGATGTCTCAACTCGCACCTTTGCGATTGGGCAAAACCGCGATTACTACTGCCTCCGGAATGGCTCGCGCAACTCATATTCCCCACTGGTACTGCTCACTAAGATCAAAAGCTGGGACAAAAATGACAGCATAGAGGACATTCTTGGTTAGTATATTTAGGGAATTTTCTTGCACAAAATTTATCCTGTCTTACGCGCCGCCCAGTACAGCTTACCGCCATTCGCATGCAAATACAATCACTATTCTTGAGAGTTCCATATCCGAAGCTTCATAAATTTCCTTTAGATAGTTTGAAACAATCTTGACAGTCTTCCTCCGCCTTCAGCATTTTTCCGGCCGTTTGTTGTTGTCAAATACGTGATTTGTCTGCTTTGCCTGACGTTCTGCCTGGTTTCCACCACTTCCATACAACTACTGCATTAGCATTGCTTTTATCCCAGCTCAACATTTCCACCCATTACGTAACGCTCTTGACGTTTGGGGACCCCGACAATATCTGCACATCCGCCGTTGAGCAGACTCGTAGTCCGCCACTCACAAACTGTCCCAAGAAACTGTTTGGTATTGAAAAATTAGGTTCTATTTTCCGGTTTTAACTGGCATAATTATACTTTCCACATTGCTTTGCAACATATCATTTCAGCTTCCAGAGTGATCCTCGAATAACTCAAAGTTGCTCACATTCCATTATCCCTTTCGATTTCTGTTTATCCGCACTCTTCCCCATGCATTCACGATGTTTGATTATGAACTCTGTGTCACCGGTGATTCTCGAAATTCCGACCATTACCACACTACTCCGTGAGAACCCAGCAAGTATGTCACATTCAATCTTTCCTAAACCTCCATTCCGTCAAGTATTTTCGAAACGTCATTGTTTTCAAAATGTTTCCTTGACTCCTCCATTTCGAATTCGATAAACTCTTTTTTCTTCTTGGTTCATCTATTATTTCTTACCACTCTGGTATTTTTTCTCGCGCTCCGCACAAAGTCGGTTTTTTCCGCCTTGTGTTTTTATTCACCCAGTTCATCTATTTTGCAAAATGCAAATGTCCCTGGAATACCGCAGCCAAACATAGAGGGAAATCTGGCCGGCCTCGCCTCCCTTTCCTGATCTGGTTCAAAAAACGGCTTCCGGTTGATTAACGATACTTCAATAACATCCACTTCGCAAACGGTAGCCAACCGTCAATCGGGTGCTTCAATTTTCTTTTTCTACTGTCATCACCTTGATTTTTGCTTTTTGGAACTTGCCTCAACGGTTACCCTTCCTGTAAACTTGTGCCCTTCCTTCGCACAGACTGCTGGTTATCATCATCGTGCTTCTGGTTCTCGCTGTCATAATTCCAGCCTTCTTTTTCCTGGACTTTCCGACTGTGTAAAACCCACATAAACTTTCACTCGTCAGAAGCAAAATCAATAAACCGGTTTCAAAATAAATGTTCTTCGCATTGCCCTGCCTGGTCCCCTTATTACAGTAGGTCGCCTCATCGTGAGATTTAACGCAAAGACTGCGTTACGTTTCCTGTGTAATGAAAAGCACGTGGAAAATAAATATATGTGAATATGGAGATATCTGAAATAAAACAGCAGTCATTCAAAGAGTGGGTATCTAAGACGTCGCGTAAACCTTCCCAGTCGGCTGAACTTTGGCTCTAAAATATGTGTTGGGGAGGGTGGAGGGTCGTGGCTGGTGAAGTTTGCGGATGTTTTATTGAGAATGGTCCGATGAACCAAGAGGGAGAACAATAAAAAGATTTTATTAGAGAGGAGAGATTGAGGTGAGAGAAAGACCAAGAGTATAGGCAGGGTCGCCAGCTCGATCGGGTACACGTGTGAGGAGGCTTATTGCCTGGGGTAAATTGTTTATCTCAGCGAAATCAGCTTCGCGCTCCATGAACGGAGTTTCAGAGAAGTGTTCCGGCCACTCACGGTTGCAAACATTGGGATCTCCCACCACATTAAAGACTTTTTGGTCGGTAACAGACAAACTTTCAGTGGTTGGAAAAAGCAGACCAATAACGGAAGAGCCAGCGCCGTTTGAGCAACGATAGACAAAACAAGCCATACCTTAGAGAAGATAATTGGGGTTTGAACCACATGAGTCGAAATTTGCGATTTGAATAGCCATTCTTTGGTGCCCGGCAGGTGGCAGCTGAACGATGAACAAACGCATGGACACCTGGCTTAGGAAGAAACGAAGGGTGCAAGCGGTGTCTGAGAAGTTGAACATATGGGGTATCTGATGAACTGTACACTTGAGTTTAGGTTGAAAGTAGAGCAAGAGGGGAAGATTGGAGAAAATGATGAACACGAGCGATTTTGTAGTTCATTCCGCGAGTGGTGATGATTACGATGAGCTAGTGTTGAACTTTTGCGTGTACTGCGAAACCGCGAGAGCAATTGCGCATTTAATCTCGTACTGTCCTGAGTTTCGGGGAGGACTGAAAACCCTGACCCCGAAACTTAAAGTGGCTAATCACATAAGGCCACAGTCGATCAGGCGTGGTTATAAGACGGGGATAACAGAGCTGTCTACGAAGCGAGACTGGTGTGTCAGGTGACTTATACAGTCGCAATGACCATTTGAGTGAAATTATGCGGAAAACGATTAAGAGAGAGGTTCCAGTAAAAGGGAAGATTTCTTGTGCTCGCTCAGTAATTTGTGAATTTTTGGCTTGTAAATCGTGTCGTGGCTTATAGAAAACCGGTTTTCCGACAGGCCATACAACATTTGCTATTTATTACTAGTAGGAGATTGAATGTTTTTGTGAAGTAATTCACCATGCGATATCATCTACAAACGCACCATTAAGAAATCATGGAAGTATTGCATAGCTTTCTCATATTGTCTTAGGGATTATCAGAAGGGCACACCGATCAATCCCCACCTGGCAACCCACAAAAAGTGGTCAAGCTCTTTAGGTCATGTCCAAAGTATTCGTCGTGTTTAGGCTACCTGCAGAGAGGTCGTCTAACTGCACGTTTCGATTGCCCTGCATATTGGGTCGGTGGCTGTGCGAATCAGTGAAGGATATGTGCAAAAACGCGACTGACTCATGACGCGGTGCGACGGCTTGCGTGCCTCCATGATCCAACGAGCTATACAGGATGGCTTATCTCAAGCCGAAGATCCAATCATGCCTGGAAGGTCAATGGGTAAAGGCCTGACGAAGTAGCCTCATGGTCCTCCAAGTTGGGGTTGATCTGAGTTAGCAGCTCAGCCGTTAAAACGAGTGGAAGACTAATTGATCCAAGTAGATGGGCGCCCACTCAGCTGTACCCCGCTGCCTTGCGGTCAGGTTCTTGTCAGAATCAAAGGCTTTGGTTGAGAACCCTAATCGTTCTTCTGCTTAGCGCCTGGACTCCCTAGCAGTACCCGTTCATCAATCCCCATGAGTTACACATCTACAAATAATTCCATACTGCATCGGTCGTCGCGCAGGATAATCAGGACCGCGCTGCCCATTGCATCGAGCACTGGTGGGGTGGGTAGTCATAAGTATACTACTGCTCAGAGTTCCCTCTCTTTTATTCAACCTGTTTCTTCTGTCTCCAACCCAATCTCTTCGCTCCTTCTGCCTACCCATAGTATTTCCATTGATGACACGCCCGATACTCGCAAAGGTTTATTGTGAAGTAGTGTGGTAGGTATTTTACAGTCTGTCAGCTCACATTTTCTCAAGCCTCGTCAGCCTCTGAATCTTGCTTCCTTCGATGTGCGCACTTTAATGCAGGCTGGCCAACAGGCGTGTTTGGCTCTGACAGTGGACTCACTTTCGATTGATGTCTGCTGTGTGAGTGAAACACGAATTCACGATTCGAGTAGAGTAATTCAACTAACTGCACCTAACGTCTCGTCAAGATATTTTCTTCGCACTTCATGAAACGAAGCAGCGCAAACTGTGGCTCAACGTGATGTAGGAAGAGTCTTGAGTGAGAAGGCTGAAGCGGTTCTTTCAGACTGGATCCCAGTTAACAGTCGTTTGTGTGTCATGAGACTTCAGGGATCAGTTGGCGTCCGAAAGGATAGTAGTGTTAAGCGTAGTTTATTTGTTATCTCGGCATACGCTCCGACAGACTGCAGCACTGACATGGAGAAAGACGAGTTTTACGATGACCTCGTCACTCTTGTTCGGAATAGCAAACGCTCTGACATTGTAGTCGTGGTAGGTAATGCTGTTGCTCAAGTTAGAAGGAGGTATTTTGTTGAGAACCCCAACCGTCCTTCGCTTAGCGGCATAAAAATCTGCCTGCTCCTTCCCTTTGCGTTGATTATTTAGAGTCAGTCATCACCTTTAAGTACCTTGAGAACCTGATAAAAACTGGGGTTTACGGAGGGAACATCATGAATGCCGAAGAAAGAGCAGCACCCGAGGAACGGTGACGCATGCCACTGCCATAACACTCGGTTTTCCTTCAAGGACAGGATGCACAACGCCACGGTGCGTGTTCGTCTTTTCGACTGCCAAACATGATCTGCCCGCGTCGATGATGGTGGGAAGTTTTCTGTTTTTTGACCGCTGATGACTCTGAAGCCTTGCTCGAGTGTGGCAGTTGAGTGCAGAACGGGCGGTTCCTTGTCTATTGAGTGGCGACAGTCACCCGAAGGAACTAAGCACTTTACATTGCTTGGATGGGTTTTACGTCCATCGCCTGCTGTTCCGTGCTCTTTTCCCATGTGGTGGACAGGGCTGAGAGAAGCGATTCGACGGTCAAGTCAAGAATTGACTTAGATGTATGGAGAAATTGACTACGGCTGGCGCTTCTGCAATTAATGATTTGGGCCCAAGAGGTGACGTCAGTCGTTGATTAGAGATGATGAGATATGATTCAGGATGGAGGTCAGCAGCACAAATGTTTCAGCCTTGTCAGGAGTGGTGTGCGGTTCATGCGGACCGCGCCCGAACTGGGCCGCGAAACCGGGACGAACGGTTCTGAGTCGAACGCCTTAGCCATTAAGCTACCGCACAGGCTCTGAAAGGTTTGTTCAAATTCACCCCATCACCATCTGCTTCGTCGTTCAGCGTCAAACAGCAAGAAATTCCTCTCTGACCGCCGCCCTTTGCGCAGAGTTAAGTGCATCTATAAAAATAGTAAACTCATACTTTTAACAGGAGCATCGACGGAAAGGAAGCAGCCGCAGGAAATGCACGAAATGAAGCGACAGTTATTCAATTAGCATGAGGCTGAGAATTTGCTAAACTTGGAGCTCATACAGGACGAACAGCACCGTGCACACTAGAGGCTGAATATCGTGAAAAGCGGATTGGCGGAATACGGGTTCATTTACTGACTACGATATCAACGACTGTGAATCCTCGGGATGCCACCTGCCAGTCCAACGGAACCGGACGTAGAGACAAACATTCGACCGTTGAAGCCGGAAAAGTTGTCCGGCAGCGAAGAACCAGCCCCAGTTCTTTCCAAAGTGAATGACAAGGCATTGAGGAAGCACTTATCTCCTTGTTTTGTGACACTTGCGAGGAGGAGCGCATCCCGTTGTCATTTGGTGAGCCATTGCTTGTGCCCGTCCTTAAGAAGGGAGCATGTAGTGAATATAGTAAATCTTGTGGGATTATTTCGATTCCGATAGTGACCGAGATTTTAGCTGGAAACTTAAAACGCGTCGCACACACACACACACACACACGCATCGCCGCTCGATAAACGTAGTTTTTTCGGCCTGAAAGGCGCCTGCCACTAAGCCGACCGAAAAGCGCTATTTAGTGCTCTTCACCGGAAGAGTATGCAACAGCAGTTCGTAAACCTCGTGCATTGACGTATCTATGGTCATGTAGGGGGACACGGCGAACTGTCCGGTTCATTCGAAAAAACTAGCAGTGTTCAACAAGAGTGCCCCATCTCTCCATTCTTGTTCAACTTCGACATCGACGAGGTAATGGGCGATATTGTATGAGGCTTTCATGTATGTAGGCGTCGAACTAACAAATGGGGAAAAGCTGTGTGACCTGGATTACGCACACGATTTTTTGTGTACTTCTTTGAATGCACGAAACATGCGCAACGTGAACTAGACACATTCACAAGGGCTGTAGTTCCATTCAGGATGTGCTTTGCACTCTCAAACTGCAAAGTGCTGATACAGCACGTGACGATGATAGATCCTCGTTTGATACGTGGTGCGAACCGACCGTTGTGGACTGTTTGGTCCACCTCGACAGCTGCTTAGGCAAGGATGATAGCACGGTAGTAGAGGTGAGCACACGTATATCCAGAGTTCGAACGGCCTACGCTGGACTGAGTCATCTGACATTTCGTTGAAGTTGAAGGGTCGTGTGCACTGGGCGACGGTGCGCTCAATTATGTTGTATCGTTTGGAGATATGGAATTTGCGTGCCGAAGGTGTTCGTCGCTTGGAGGTTTTTGGTCATCGGTATATACGTAGTGACGCTGGAACCGGATGGAGTGATTGCATTATTAATGTGCAAGTCGATAATCTTGTATTGAGTACCGGTTCAGCAAATTTTCCTTCACAACGTACGGAGCTTGGTAGACTTCCGTCTCATTTTCCCTTCCTCACACGGAATGGAGAGAACCACGTGGAGGTCAACAGACGACGTGGCGCCGTGAAATGAGGTGAGCAACGAACTTAAGTAAAGCAAGTGCTTCAAGTCGCTGTGGTTGAGGACCAAAAGCCCTGTCAATCAGCTGGGTGGAGATATTGGAGGATATACCAATGAGCCATGAATAGTGACGATACTGTTGTCATTTTGTGTGGAATAAGAACGAACAAAAAGAAGTGTTTGGACGATTAGGCTGAAGTCCGTGCACTGGATACTATGGGATCTCTTTCTTCTCTCACTCATGTGGGTCCAACTTACATATTCATTCTCACTATTGCAGTGTGTAACTTGATGAGAAAGGAGGCAGTCGATGGGACCTGGCCGGCTGATTTTTGCAAAAACTCCTCTGAACTCTCTTGCCGAAATCCCCATGCGAACAATGTCTGTGGGCCGTGGCCTTTTACACTAGTGAAGTAGTTCGTTTATCGTACTTTTCGAATCGTGGATCATTTTTCCTAGAACTTCGGTTCGAATATGTTATAATGTGCTTCGTCCTCTGTTTTCCTGTTCGTTACCAAAGTTTCTTGAGCCAGAAGATCGTTTGCACCAAAGGTCGAAATTTGTAGATGTTCGCTTGCAGGAGGGTGGCTTCTGGATCCGGCTAGCGTGAGTTAATGTTTCAGGCTCGGAGTCAGATACTCGCACTGAAACTACTTCAAAATGCTCCCAGATGACCATGTCTCTGATGAATAAGTTATATGCACTGCGGTGTTGTTTTATCGAACTGCGAGGACCAAGGCTAGTTATCGGGGCTCTCCGCAGATCTCAGTGGTCTTTGGGGACCAGTCTTGGAAGATAGATAAACTGCGATTCCAAACCAGCAACGGGCGTCGTATGGCCATATACTACCCTGCGAGTCAGATCTTTTGGCGGGAGACTCGGGATAGGTTCTTCTAATTTAGCCCTCCACTTTGGCTGGGGCAGTCGGGTAGTAGTATTACGCTCAGAGGAATCCAGACTCCTGACGAT
Source organism: Fasciolopsis buskii (assembly GCA_008360955.1). NCBI lineage: Eukaryota > Metazoa > Platyhelminthes > Trematoda > Plagiorchiida > Fasciolidae > Fasciolopsis > Fasciolopsis buskii. The sequence continues at coordinate 22,646 of LUCM01003454.1, forward strand.
TACCCGAGATGGAAAAGCTACCCTGTTTGGTGAGTCGAGCAAAGCGTTGTTTTCTCCTCACTCATTGTTTTTGTCCTTCGCCGTGGTTCTGATAGCACAAGATTTCTACACATTTGTGCAGTGTTTATGAATATTTGCCGAAGACTTAATTTGGCTGGTACAGATTATGTATCTTCTCGATTCAGCTTTCCGGGTCATGATTGTCGGTTTTTCTTCGACGGTTTAGTGATTGAAAAATCATTTTGTTCTCCATTTTCAGCCCTTAGATTGCATATTCCAATCATGGGAGATGTTCCGTTCATAGTCGCCGCGGTCTTCAGTACGTGCCATTTTCAGCTTAGTCGCGGATGTCATATGCTTCTCTAGATGGACAGACGTCAAAAATAACCATGGATTCAGGACCAGATTCACTCATCTCAACGCTCATGTCTGCAGTGCAAAGACAATTGCGAATACCGACAGATAAACAGAAAATCATTTTTAAAGGTAATGCCATTTCAAATGTAGGAGCCTCTGTTGTTCTTCCCAGGCCGGTCACTGCTCGACCCGGAGGCTACACTCTCCTCTTGTGGGATCAAAAACGGCTCGAAGATCATGATACTAGGTTCGGTATGTGGATGATTCAACTTGTGAATTCAGCACATTCAGGTGGAACAGCTTGATCAGAATGAAGTAGTCAAGCTTGAATCCGCTCGTGTTACCTCGGAATTTATCTCCGCGGAGCTCGACAAACTTCGTACAGAATGTGCAGATCTTGTAAGCTCGAACTTCTGGTCTATCTGCTGGGTTATTGTTTCCTAGAGCAATTTTTTTCCTCCCTGCTCGTTTCCATGGGTTTTTCCAGGTATTCAAGTCAAGTATCTACTGTGATGTGATTCATGTGACTGAACAGTAACTTAGAATATATATATATATATGTATATATATATATATATATGTAACTCAGGTATCGAGTGGAAAGGTGTGGTCCATTGGCACTAGGTATGGGCAAAGAGGGGAACTGGCAGTCGTGATCGTAACTTTGAGTATCATGAATCCACACATAATCCCATAAGCTAGATGCAATAACGAGCCGGGAGTTGTGGTTTGTTGCATACCACCAGATACACCCTCTGTTTATGCTAAATAATACCAGAAAGACCGAGGACTGTAAAGCTACCTTCCCGTATCTCTCTGAACAGAAACTCTCACGTCACCCCTAGAACAGCCCGAAATCCTCATCTTAAGTGTGAATCAAGTCAGTCCCTTCTAAATGTGCGAACAAAGCGCGGCTGCATGACAGTTAACAAACTCCAGATTTCAGATAAAAGTGGCCACGGCCACTTACTTGATGCCGTGAATAAGATGGTCTCGTGTGTAGGTAGAAGCTGAGGGCAG